>BSBK01003727.1:0-588424 GCA_027943335.1 Chamaecyparis obtusa | reverse complement strand
GTGTTCTCATTCTATTCGATTCCTGCTCTCAATATTTATAGACATCTTGACTAAACATGTTCTAGTTGAAAAAGGAATGAACACTCCAGAATGGTCAGGATAGAAAGGAATGTTAGGTGTGTCGATCCGCAAAGAGGAAAATGTATTGAATGGAGTTGTAATGTTAAGAGATATCCCCTTAGTTGAATGTAAGGTGACTTAATGTGTAATAAATGCATCTACATGTTGCTCTATAAATACAAGCCTCTTGGTGCAAGTAGATATTAAACTGATAAAAAACAAATATTTCACTTGACCTTGGCTATAAGGTATCAATTATTATTTGTAGTCTTTTGATTCCCTTTTTAGTGTTAAAAATTTTTTTTGTTGCCATAGTAGGTGTGGGACACCTTTGAAACCAAGTTTGACATTGATAAAGTAGTCAGCTCCAATGTTGTAGTGTAAGGTGGTAGTGGGAAGTAATGGCTACTAGGGTGGTGGATTGGGTGGTGTTGTAGTGAAATGTCATGTGACCACCCCAGTCTGTACACAAGCTCATCAAATTATGTATTCCTTGGGGATGAACATGTCCTAGTTGAGGCATCAAAATGGAAAATTCATATAACTTCAACCAATAGAGTTGGTACACGTGGCAAATCAATTCCAAATGGGCTCAACTTTTGATTTGGGGTTACCAACTAGGCCAGTTAGGGTGGAAAAAAAATATTAGGTGTGGGGTCCACGTGGAGAGCCACATGGACCCCCAAAGTTTGGGTTCTCATGTTTTGGATCCTCTACCCTATATCCTTCAATATTATGAAAAGTAGTCTTGTTGCATTTAAATTTAGTTAGTCTTGTTATTCACATCTTGTCTCAATCATCCTTACGTTTTGCAGATTACATTGACATATTGGTTGTACAGAAAGGACATATTTGAAGAAAAAATGCATTGAAAAATTATTGAATCTTCTTATCCATATCTAGGATCAATCATCCTATTACATGTGAAAACACTGCATTAACATATCAGTTAATAAAAAAGAACATACTTGGAAATAAAATTCATTGAAATTTACTATAAATCAACAAACCTAAATCATCCCAAAATTAGGAAAATTAGTTGGTGGTGAGGTGGGTGATGGCCTTGAGGATGTATTAAGAGCCATATTCTCATCCAATGGTGATCCTTGAGTGCTCCTCGCTCTAGATTGTATTGGGTTGCAATATCTAGTTCTACTAGCATATGTTGGGACCCCTCGAGTATAGTTACAAGTAGAAGAAAACATAAGAGATGGTGAAGTCAGTGCACCATTATAATCCATTGATAATTTTGGGATGTGTATGTTGATCATATCTCACAGTTAAAAATTTCCCTCTAGGTAGGGGCACAGATGGAGATGATGCATTGTTTAACATCTTCTTTCTTTCTAATACCCAATGCTTCTCCTCAATCCTTATTTCCTCTTCCTTGTGTTCCTTTTCTACCTTCACTCACTTTAGTCTCTCCTCCTCCTCCTTCTCTTCTTCTTTTTAGTCTATCCTTTTCCTTACATAGAATCTCCTTTTCTTTTATCTCCTTGTCCTTATTTTCCTTTGCCAATTTGTGGGCAGCCTTGTTTTCTGTGTTCTTCTCTTACTTCCTCTTTTTATGTCCTCTAGCTCTTTCTTTCTTAGCTCATGCTCCATAAAAAATTCCATGTAATCATCAGATGTTAACATCTAGGATTTCCAACTCAAGAAGATCCCTTTATTAGCATCCCTTTCCTATTTTTGCTTGATGATGTGAACTAGAAGCTTTAAGAATTTGGTCAACAATGTTTCCTATTGAGAACCTGGTGTCTCACTTACTTGTGATAGTGGGATTTCATCTTCCTTATACCCACTTTCACATGTTTCTTGTCTCATATCTCCATCTATATCACTATCATGTTGCATACATTTATCATAGTAATATATAATTTATATCATGATAGTGTTGGGTGATATAGGGAAAGTGAAGGAGGAATATTCTTTGTGGACTTGCAAGTCAAAACCTATATTCACAACATCTTCTTCCAACCATGTGGGTTATATTCAATCTAATTGCATTCCAAGTCTTTTTTTGTCATTCTTCATATCCACTGATTGCACTCTACCAACCACATGGGTTCTATTTTCTCTGATGGAATTCCAAGGTTCCATGTTTCATTCCTCATTGGCTGATTACACTCCACATATGAATTTCAATCAAAATGATAGAGTTGAGCTATGTTTTCTCCCATGTCTTCATTTGACACATCAACTCTAGATAGTCTTAGCATGTTCTACACTACACAAACATCTTTTCCACTGTTAATTTCAAATATGTTTTTGGGATGCATGGCATCCACGGGAGCCTAAGGATTGAGGGGCCATATCCCCATCCATTTGAGTCCTTCTACAATGTTAGACATAGGTAATTCCCTTGTCAAATATTAGTTGTCAATCTCTGCTAGTTCTTCCCTTCCAATTTTAACATAGGGGAACATTGCCCCTTGGAATAGACTGTACAAAGTGGTGTAACCAATTTAGGAAGATATCCTTGGTCATCCATGCATGTTATTGGGCTTCCATGAAATAACTTAGTTTGCATTTTGAAATGTAATTTTTTAACTTATTCTTTCCTTTGAAAAAGTAGAAGCCTAAAATTATTTTTTTGAAAGCGTCCACACAACAAATAATGGCAATCTAGTCATGACTCTTTGGAAGTACATAGGAGACATTATAGGTTCCTTTTCTATAAAGTACCCTCATAGACCCATTGTTTCCTTCTTTCATGCATCTTTTATCACAATTCCATATGCGAGTAGGTCCATTATGATTTTTAGCAGACAAAGTCTCGTAGAAAGAGGCCACAATGAAAGGTCTCAGATTCACTACTCTATCTTTGTCAAGGCCTTTTACCATCTATAGTGTCATTTCTAGATGGAAGACCTTAAACCCTAACCACCATGACTTACCATGAATTCCATCCTTGAAAGGGGTGGGTTTGCTCTCACATATCTGAGCCATAAATTCCCTCAAGTTGACAATCTCAAAGCCCATGACCTACTACAACCATCTCTTTGCACCACTCTATGATCCTCTCTTCTTCGTAAGGGGTGAGGATGGTTGAGGGACCTTTCTTGGAGGATGTTGTGAGACCACCCAACCATTTAGAGAGTGTGGCTATTGGAATACCCCATTTCTTTGATGCTTCCCTTATAGACATGTCGTTGTCCTCAATATATTTGAGAGCCCCTTCCATATCGCTTGTAGGCATGTTGCATCATGACTTTAAGCATTGCCACTTTTTTAGTAGCTTGCTATGTTGGTGTGAATTTATTTCAATAGCTTGTGGATTTATAAGAGTGGTAGGTGAGGTTTCAGGGTTTGGAGGGAAGCATAAACCTCTTTTTTGGGTAGGCAACCTTGTTTTTCTTCTTTTGGGTAGAGGAGGATCCTTATCCTTCAAACGACTTGACCTCTTCATCTGTGTACAAGAAGAACAATAAATGTCTTACAAGCTAAGAAAAATTTGATCAATGTGATACTAAAATATGTGATATAATAAGAACAATGTGTATTTTTCAACATGATACTGAAATTGAAGAAGACCTTTCATAATGTGTACCTATGAAATGGAACTGAGTAACCATGACATTTTGTAGAGTGATGCTTGGAAAATAATATGAACATAGATGCTTGAATGAAAAACTTTTCTATATTTTAAAATTGAGTGATACTCTAGGTTAATGTGGTTGTGATGCTTGAACATAGGAGATATGATTCCCTTGTTTGGTTTTATTATTATTTGAAATATGCATCGACATGTTGTTTGATTACTTTCTTAGATAATTGTGCATTACTATGGTATAGAAATGATAGGAAGACATGAACAAACCTAACAATTACATTGGTAGAGATTCATGGTTAAAACCTTTTGGGTCAACTAGATGAGGTGGGGTATTTGGTTTGGGTTCTTTGCACATAATTTTTTGAGTGTGAATAATAGTGAATTAGATTCACCATTAGGGGTAGGATAATTAGTGGTAGATGAGATAATATGATATGCAAAGGGGGAATATAGGACCTATCCTTAATCCAAATTCCCAAAAGGAAAGATCCAAATGGATTAATCACAAAGAAGTGATCAATGTACAATTGAATCAAACAATGGAGAACATGAAGAAAGGAGAGAAAACCCTATAATCTATTATAGAAAGTATGTACTTGAAATCTTAAATGAATAGAAGGAAAATACTAACCTCAAAATAATTTTGATTTCTAATGTCTGTGCATAGTTTTAGGAAATTTTGCAACTTCCTCCAGACTAGAAATGCCGAGACAAAGAAAACCCAGAAAAATTTTGCCCTTTTGAGGTCAGGTTGACTTTGACCCAGATAATGGGGCAAGGTCTTACTTGTAATGAACCCTTTTTACCCCTAGACCGAAATTCCATCAGTTAGGCATAAATTAGGGAATCATCGAATAATTAACAACATATAACCATCACTATCATTAAAGTTAGAGGAAACTATTGAGTGATAAGCTAATGAACGTAGTCATATAGAAGATCTCTTCATATAGGGCACATGAATCTTTCTCCTTCCCTTACTATGATCATCATAAGATGGAAGACTTACAGTGCCAAAGGGCGCGTGAAACAGACTACAAGCGGCTCCTTTTAGGATATCTGTCATGTGCCCGAAATTACTCCGCCTCTCCCTCCACAAACTCCCTATCCTAAGATATCGTAGTATGAGACGAGATATATCCCTATGTACTATAATTAGAGTAATCTAGATCATATTCCTAAATCATTATTATTTCCATATATATATAAGATTCATATATCGGTATATATCATTTAAGATTCATATATCTATATATCCCTTGTAATGTTCTCAATTGGTAGTTTACTAGATTTGCCCTAGAATTCACATTAAGATTGCAATCAGAAATATCAATTCCCCAATGATTAGTATATGACACTTTTGCATTTAAATCCAATTATATTAAGAACAATCTCATATATATAATTATATATATATATATATATATATATATATATATATATATAGAAAGATTAGATTAGATCCTTTAGAAATATATTATATTTATATTCCAAATAGATATCTTACATATATAGTTCATATTATTCTATGATAAAAATAAATATTTATATTCCATAATGATATTAGTACATAATTAATTATGACAAAGTTGAACCATATATTCTTGTCTTAACCAGTGAGAATACATATTAATTTGATATAATTTTCATTATTATAATTACTTATTAATTAATTAACATTAATATAATTCTCAGATATATATTAATTACATATATTTATTTTATAACCAATTATATATATAGAATTACTTATTTACTAACATATTTAAGTTACATTTGTTTAACTATTTAATATGAATTAATTTCATAATAATATTAGTACATTTCAAAATATAAATAAATATATCATTGATTAAATATACAAAAATAAAGTTACATACCTTTTATAAGAGGGAAGATTCCTCTATTCTAATTTATTTGACCGAATGCCCTACTTTCCACGTGGGCTTACTCTTTTCCTTATTTCCTTAATCTTTTGCTGAATTATCTCTTATTTTAGAAATGGAGATTCTTATTCCATTTTCTTTATATATCTTTTAGAATGCTCCGATTACTTCCTTATTTTTCTCCTTTATTTTCTCCTTCATTTTCTCCTATATTTTCTCTATTATTTTCTCCCAAGTTTTCCAAATTCCTTAATATTTCTTCTTTTTTCCCTCCGTGATATAATGTCTTTCCCCACTCAATATATATATAAATATGAATAGTCACATCTTTTGAAATATAGTATTAGTATTAATAATTTACATTTGATTATTATAAAACTCTTTACGGGTGGTATTATTATTAATAGGCTTCTTTAATACTATTCATAGATTAATATTATATGTAGATTAGTATTATTAACTATTATATTGATTAAATTAATAGTTGATTATTAATTGATTAATATAATAATATTATTACTTAGATATTATCAATAAGGGAAATTAATATTATATGAGTAATATTACTATATTCACAATATTTAACAATATCAATATCATTATCTCAATAATATATTATTATATATTATATTAATATTTTAATAATATATTATTAATAGTATATTTACTATTATTACTTTATTAACATTTGAGTTATGATTATTTTCTTTAACTTATTATTTTATATTATAATATTTTACTTCTATGATCGTTATTTATTATTACTAGGTTCTATCCAATAAGGGGTCATGACATTACTCCAAGGTAGAATCCTATCCCCCACTAAAGGTCATCCCTGACCTGAAATAGCTTTGATGGAAATTATGTTCATAAATCTTGGAAGTTCACTGAAAAGGGTATCCAAATCTGTACTTCAATTTGTTGTCCTGTACCTATAAGAAAAATGGTTTTTTTGTTGTTTGGATGGGGGGTTTTCCTTTGTCAAACCCCAATTTAGGAATTAACCTTGAAATTGAATTGAAATTGCTATAATAAACAAATTAAATGGAACTATTCACCTTGCTTATGTTGAATTCCTTATGGAGGATTTAAATCTTTGAATCCAAAAGTAGGGATGCTCCAAATGAATGTAGAAATATGTAGGATGTCTCAAATCAATAGCATTAGATCTTCAACACCAATCTTGAATGTGGATGGAGAAATCTTCAAGGGGGCTCCAAAGAGATCAAATCCTTCAATGGCTAACAATGGATCTCCTTGATGAACACTTGAATGCTTGAATGCTTGAAGATGAATGAATTCTTGCTTGCTTTCCTTCTCCTTCTTGCTTACTTGATTGCACTTGAGAGCTTGATCATGAAAGGTGGATGTCAAAATGAGAGAGGAAGGCCTCCTTTTATAGTGCTCTAGGGCACAAACTTCTAGAGAGGCCAACATTAGAGAATTAAATCCCAATTAATCTTAACCCCTAGAAATGGACTTAGATTAAATGCAATTAAAGAGTTTACCATTCTAAAATCTAAAACAGCCGACCTGAAAGTGGGAAAATAAAACTTTCTAAAACCTGACATCTCGAAACTTCCAGAAACTAAAATTTGAACCTAGGGTCAGGGACAAGGTATTATCTTCCCTAGGTCAGGGTCGAGGTCATCCTTGACCTAGGTTAGGGACTAGGTTGTCCTTGATCTAGAAAGTCAAAGTCTTCAGATTCTTAGAGAAAGTCTATCAGAAAGGGGCTGGAAATAGGGAGAGAGAAGCAGAATAGGGGGAAATAGCCAAATCCATGCAAAGACCCAATCAAGGTGCTTGACATGACCCCAAACCACTTACTTGGAGGGATAAACACTCTTATCATGGAAGTGCTTCCATTTTAAGACGATACATTAAGCCCCCACTTTAGCAAGAGTATGGACTCGATGCAAACTCTTGGTAAAGGAGATCATAATGAAAAGATAATCTTATTAAAATCAAAGGGAAAAAGAGTTTCTCAAGCCCCGAGGGACTCAAGACTTCATCAACTCCAAGATCACAATAAGTAAGACATCTCTAGAGAGAGAGAGAAAGAGAGTGTGATTATCTCACCCAATGAGAACTTATGTACCATTGTGAACCACACAAGGAAACAATGCAACTAGAAAGATGGAATTGAATCACCTAGTGAATGTAGCTACTCACTAGTCAACCCATCAAGGATTCACCCTTAGGAATATTCTATCCATAAGAGTAAAACCAAAAGAAAAAGAGATCTAGTCTTAAGGACAACTTCAACCTTAAGGGATCAAAAATTTGAAACTGGAGGGATCAAGAGATCCTAAAATATAAATCCATGCTTTAAGGATTAGTCACTAATCCAAAAAGGGAGAAAAGTTTCTCATAAAGTAATATGTGTATCGAAAAGTGTGTGTGTGCAATAGGTGAGCAAAGCATATGCCCCCACATTAAAGTCATTGCTAACACTTTAATAGGAGAAATAGCTTTAACGTAAACATAAACAACTCCAATAATTACATTTCCACTACGAGATGCCCCCAGACGAAGACAAATCAAGGGAAATACCACATAAACATACAAAGAACAGAGAAGGGATCTACCTGTCATGGGGTCAGTATGATCATAAGATAATATATATATGATATTATTGCAAATGAATTGACATCATTCCCCAAATAAAGTAGAACTACAATCACAAAGGAGGAAGGATCACATAAGAGATATGAAGAAGAATCTTTTCAAACCATGACCTGGAGACTAAAAAGCATTAGTGCTACCAAGTCATAGATTCAAGCAGATTACACAAGGAAACATTTACGAATAATAGCACAAGTACAACATATAGAATAATAGAGATACATATAGAGGAATTGTACAATAGGTTTGATTCCTTTATCACCTTGTACCAACAAAGTAACAAGGGTCGTATAAAAGAATCTAACAACATTTAGCAAACACATCATGGGAGAAGCATAGTACAACAAGAAAACACACAACAAAGCTACCATAAAGGACAAGCTAATCAAGCATGCCACCTACTCTCCCCATCTCATTCTATATCATTTAGGGAAGGTGGGTAACTCGCAAGAGGGACTATATCCAAAATAGTAGGAATGATAGCCAGTTCCAAACAAGGATCCTCTTGAGAATCACAATGTTCGATACTAGGTGTAAGTGTTAATTGTGATGAAAGCATATTAGGTAAATTAATGTCAATATCAATAGTCTCATATTCATCATTAACATCATCAAGAGTATCTTCTTCATCTAGATTAATCAAAATAGGATCTAAGATATGAATAGAATCATCATAATCATGCATCTTAACATCATTATTAGTAACAACATCATGCATAGTCTTATCAGAAGAAAGTAAAGAATTTTGAAGAACAGAATTATAAGATTTAGCTTGAGCATGATGCTTCTTACGATGTTCATTAGAAGATTTATTATGTTTTTCTTTACTTGAAATATGTTGAGAACTAGGAGGAACAATTATAGGATCCTTCATAGGTTCTTTAGGAGGATTAATAGGATTATCAATAGTCAGACGATCAATAGTAGGAGCTTGATTAATAGATGTAGAAGTCATGGATAAAGGAGGTATAGAAGGTGTAGGAAAAAGACCACGATTAAGATCTATCAGAGGTACACTTAATTTGAGAATCTTACGATGCTTATAGGCTTGATATGAGTCGAAATTATTATCAGGTTGAGAAGGACATGAATTAGGTAATGAAGGCCAAAAGAAATCAAGTTTAGCACAATCTTTGGGCCTAGAAGGTTGATATAAACTATGATTAACCATCTTCACTTCTTCATCATGAACAAACTTAAGACATTTATGGATAGGTGAAGCAACAACATGCATGACATTCAACCAAGGAAAACAAATCTTAACTTGAAACTGATCAGAAGTAGGAACAACAACAAAGGTAGTGTTCACAATTTTACCACAAAGTACAATCGGCAAGTTAATAGAACCAAATAATGGATAAAGAAAACCGTTACAAGTTTGAATCCACACATCAGATGTATCATAAGAATCATGTTGCAAATTTTTCATAAAAATATTTTCTTCAGTAATAACATTGACTAGAGATGTAGGAAGACAACCAAGAGTAGGTATCCAAGAAATCCTAGCATAAATATAAAGGGGACCATCAGGAGCTTTAATGGTTTCAGAATCATCAAAGGTAATCAAAAGTTCCTGAGGTCTTTTATTCTTAGGTTGTTGTCAAGGTTTAGGTTGAGTTTTCAATTTAGGCTTCGGTTTTGGTTGAGGTTGAGATTGAACTTGAGGTTGAAGCTGAGGTTGAAGTTGAGGTTGAGGCTGTGGTGGAGATATAGTTTGAACAACATGCTCCACATGATTAACAATGCGATTAAGATCATCCATCTTTGAATCATACACAATATCCATAGAAGATGGCTGAGCAATGGTATTAGTATCATGTGTGGGTAAAGGATTCGTATATATTTGAAGATTTTGATTTAGAGGAGAGACAAATTTATTCCCACTACCATCAAGATTATCAACAGATAAAGCATTAGAATCAATTAAGTCTCAAACCTTATGTTTTAAAGAAAAACATTCTCAATATCATGACCATTCTGACGATGATATTGACAAAAAGCTTTAGGATCAAAAGATTTAGATGTAATCATAGCAGGTAAAAGAGGTCAAATAGGAGGTAAAGTAATCATATTAGCAGTTAAAAACCTATTCATGATAGAATGTAAAGATTCAAAAAGAGGAGTAAATGTATGATTTAATCGAAAAGCAGTGGATGCAGAAGTGGCATTGTGAGATGAAACAACAACTTGATCAACAACTGCATTCGCTTGTTTGTTTATCTTGAAATAGTTGTTTAATTTTTGAAATTTGTTTGGATTAGGAGCAGCATCACTTTTATTAACTGGAACAAGAGCCATTGGAGTGTTTCTCTCAAATTGACTCACTTATAATTGATAATGATGAAGCACTGCACAAAGTTATTGAAAAGAGGTAAATTCAGTAAGCAGAATCTTATCGAGCTAATATCCTTTTGTAAATTTGAAATAAACATATGTTGAATATCAATATCCTTAGCACTTTGTTTACATTGAATCAAATCAGTCAAAGACACTTGCAGGCCAATGTTGTTTTGAAATTATGGAATAAAAGCATTGGCAAGTTGTGGAAATGAATCAATAGAATAAGGAGGTAAGGAACAATACCATTGTAAGGCCTTGTCATGAAAAGTTCTAGCAAACAACTTGGCTAAAATCCTATGGTCATGAGCATAATCACTAAAAATGATTTGAAATGTTTTAACATGATGAATGGAGTCTCCTTTTCCATTATAATTCTCAAGATGAGGCATATCAACTTGCTATGAAACAGGAGTACGAATGATATCCCAGGACAAAGGGCTTCCCATGTCACATGTAGGAATGCTAAACTTTTTTTGAGTCAAGGATGCAAGTTGTTGTTGTAAGGATGACACAGTTTGAGCCAAACTGATGATTTTTGAATCATTAGAAGAAATAGGAGGGATAGCAACATTAGAAATACTAGGTAAAGTGTAAGAAGCTACAAGAATAGAAGACACAACTGGAGGAACACTTGGAACTACAGTTGGAGGAGGATTGGAATAAGTAAAAGGAACATTATGATAAGAAGGTTGTGATGTAGGAAGAGACACATGAGAAACACTCATAGGAATGGAGAGAACCATCACAGCCACCAAAGAAGGAGTATAGGTAGGAATACTAGGTAAAGGAGTAGAAGAAGATTCTATACTAGTGACAGGAGGAATCAACCCTAAATCTTGAGCTTCTTGAGCTAAAGGTTTAACATTTGAATGCATGAGGTGAGTAATACCATGCAAGAGATTAACACCTTGATTAATATCATGAAGAACCTTCTTAAGAGCTTCTATAGCTTGAATAGAACCTTGATTATGGTTTTATTGAATAAGCCAATTAGCCATTTTATCAAGTTTAGTTGAAAGTTTTTGGACTTGTTCAGGAGGAAATCTTAAAGCATCATCCTCATCATGAGATGAGTGAGAAGAGTTTTGCTCCATACTAGGATTGGAATCATGAAGAATCAAAATATCATCTAGGATCCTAAGGAAAGAAGAGGAAGACTCAGGATCAAAGGTGCCCATAAGTCTACGACTTCGTCTAACTAGATTATTATAAGTAGGACTAGTAGTAGTAAAGCTCATAAACCAATGCAATGCAAATGAACTAAACTAATAAAACATAAAGCATGAATTTTTTGTGTTTTGAAAGAGATTTTGCAAATTTTTTTATTTTTGAATATAGATGCAAGTAATCTAATTAGCATGCAAGATTTAACATAAAATACAAATCTAACATCAACAAGATAATATAAAGGGAAATTTAACACCACAAAACCCAATAGCACATATAATTCCACAAAAGAAAAGAGGGTAAGTATGTCGGGTTCACCAAAATGAATAATAGTGAATTGGATTCACCATTAGGGGTAGGATAATTAGTGGTAGATGAGATAATATGATATGAAAAGGCATAATATATGACCTATCCTTAATCCAAATTCCCAAAAGGAAAGATCCAAATGGATTAATCACAAAGAAGTGATCAATGCACAATTGAATCAAACAATGGAGAACATGAAGAAAGGAGAGAAAACCCTATAATCTATTATAGAAAGTATGTACTTGAAATATTAAATGAATAGAAGGAAAATACTAACCTCAAAATAGGGAAAATATGGAAAATGTTGATTTCTAATGTCTGTGCATAGTTTTGGGAAATTCTACAACCTTCTTTGGATTGGAAATGTCGAGATAGAGAAAACCCAAAAAAAATTATCTTCTAAGGTCAAGTTGACTTTGACCTAGATAATGGGGAAAGGTCTTACCTTGGGGTAGAATCCTACCCCTCACTAAAGGTCATCCCTAATTTGAAACAGCTCTGATGGAAATTATGTTTGCAGATGCTAGAAGTTCATCGAAAAGGGTATCCAGATATGTACTTCAATTCGTTGTCCTATACCTGTAAGAAAAATGGTTTTTTTTTGTTTGGATGGGGGGTTTGCCTTGGTCAAACCCCAATTTAGGAATTAACCTTGAAATTGAATTGAAATTGCTGGAATAAACAAAGTAAATGGAACTATTCACCTTGCTTATGTCGAAGTCCTCGTGGAGGATTTGAATCCTTGAATCCACAAGTAGGGATGCTCCAAATGAATGTAGAAATATGTAGGATGTCTCAAATCAATGGCATTAGATCTTCAACACCAATCTTGAATGTATCTTTTCATATAAAGAGGGTTGGATGAATGTGGATGGAGAAATCTTCAAGGGGGTTCCAAAGAGATTGAATCCTTCAATGGCTAACAATGGATCTCCTTGATGAACACTTGAAAACTTGAATGCTTGAATGCTTGAAGATGAATTAATTCTTGCTTTCTTTCCTTCTCCTTTTTGCTTACTTTATTGCACTTGAGAGCTTGATCATGAAAGGTGGATGTCAAAATGAGAGAGGAAGGCCTCCTTTTATAGTGATCTAGGGCACAAACTTCTAGAGAGGCTAATATTGGAGAATTAAATCCCAATTAATCTTAACCCCTAGAAATGGACC
This sequence comes from Chamaecyparis obtusa, assembly GCA_027943335.1. Taxonomy (NCBI): domain Eukaryota; kingdom Viridiplantae; phylum Streptophyta; class Pinopsida; order Cupressales; family Cupressaceae; genus Chamaecyparis; species Chamaecyparis obtusa. Next base: position 575,314 of record BSBK01003727.1, on the reverse strand, counting down.
TAGACTAAATGAAATTTAAGAGTTTACCATTCTGAAATCCAAAACAGTCAACCCATAAGCAGGAAAATAAAACTTTCATAAACCTAACATCCTGAAACTTCTAAAAACTAAAATTTGAACCTAGGGTTAGGGATGAGGTAGTCTTTGCCCTAGGTCAGGGTCAAGGTCATCCTTGACCTAGGTCAAGGACTAGGTCATCCTTGACCTAGAAAGTCAAAGTCTTCAAATTCTCAGAGAAAGTTTGTTAGAAAGGGGCTGGAAACAGGGAGAGAGAAGCAGAACACAGGGAAATAGCCAGATCCATGCAAAGACCCAATCAAGGCGCTTGACATGACCCCAGACCACTTACTTGGAGGGATAAATGCTCTTATCATGGAAGTGCTTCCATTTTAAGATGATATAGAGTGTAGACATGACAAGGAAGTGTGGGAAAGAAATCAATTTGAGTTTAATGTATACCTTGGTAAAAACCCAAGATGGGATTTGGTCTATAACTACTCTTCCAAGTATTTGTTTTCATGAAATAATTTATGAGCACTCTCTAAGATGTCGACCATATCCTTCTAAGAAAAATCTATTGAGATAGTTGGTCGGCCATGATTCTAGAAAGAGATTGAATATATTAGAATAGAAACAAGATGTAGTCATTAGAAGAAGATCATCAAAAGGATGTGGAGAAACAAAGAAATGGTCAATAAGATGAGAATGGATCGCAAGAAATTCTTGATGTTCTTGAATTCATGGATATGAGATCTCCACTAGGCATTCTATGTGGGGAATCAGTCTTGTTGTCCTCAATTTTGTATTTGTAAAATTGGAAAACCCTACACAATTTTCTCATGAATTCATAGTTGAAATTGTCTAATTTAGGTGTTCCTAATGATTTTTTACAAAGGAAATCAATAATCCCTTGAATTTTCCTAAGTCTTATGTCCTACGAATTCCATTTTCGAAGGTTTCCCTTGATTTTTTAATTTGTCTTTCTTGCATAGACAAGTTTTTCTTCCCTAATTGTAGGTACTCAATTTTTTGTATCCTTTAAGTCCTTGATTGATTTTTCTTGATTAATTTGTTTGATTTCGGTTTTGTTTTCATCCTAGGTTTATAGGTTTTTGAATTCCTCTCATTTGGAGCTATCGTAGGCCTAATTCAGAGCTATATTATAAGAGATAATAAGGAATTAACCTACCTATAGGTGGGGTTTTAAAGCTCGACTCTAGGTCCTTGTTCTTTATTTAAAAGCCTGTGATATGGAATCAAAAGTACACCAAGTCCTCTCAATTCATGAAATATGGGATTTTTATGAGTTATTGCATATTGTCTTGGGTGTCATTCACTTGCAATAAGGGAATTAAAGTCCACCATTAAATTTTTGAAAGGAAATATATAAATTTTAGTAGAATTTTAAATGTGTAAGTAGGATTTTTAAGCTCAATTTATGACTTCTATAAAAGCACAAAATTCTTGCAAAGATGCATACAAAAACCCACCTATGCTCTTAAGACATTGTTTTTCAAGTTGATTGCAAGTGTTTTAAGGAAAAATATAATGTAGTGGGATTTAAAGCCCTACTACATGTAGTGATTACAACTTAAAACATGTTGAATTATCCTCGTAACATGATTTCAAAAGACCATTTATACATTTTAAAGGGTAAATAATTGTTTAAAATAAATGTTAAAGAATGTAGTCAGGCTTACAAATCCCAACTATGTTATTCTTTCATGTTTTAAAACTTTTAGATATGTGTCATGGTCAAAAAAGCCCTTTGGTATGTAAAGTGGCATGTTTTTTCATAAAAAGAGGCATTTTTTTTACAATCATGACTGTGAACCCTATCTTGAGCATTTGCAAAAATTTTTAAAGGAAAAAATGCATTTCCATCTCTTGCAACAGAATTCTAAAAGCTCGTCTAGGGCATTTAAAGAATAGTTTTGTAAGAGTAAATACTTCCACTACTTGTAACATCATTTCTAAAGCTCATCCTAGGGGAAACTCAAAGCATTTGGAAGCTTGTATTGTTGCACATAAACCACATTTTCCTCCTTGGACATCATTTTTTACCTCTATTGCAAGTCATCTTGCAATTACAAGTGTAAACCACAATTTAGAGTTTGAACCAGTCTTGGAGATTTCTATTCTCAAGCATTTTATTTCTCATTCATGGCCATTTTTCAAGGAGTTATCATGGACTAAGTATGCATTTATTTTTTAGAGGATTTGGTCAATTTTATTTGTCTATATAGCCATGATTTGTAGATCTTTTCCTAAGTTTTGGAGTAGCGATTTTGGGATTTCTTTCTAAGTTTGTGCAAGTTGTTTTTGTTTTGTTGTTGATTCAAAAGAGGGTTTTTGGATTTGAAAGTTTGAAGAGTATTGTTTACAAAAAATATATATGAGTTCTTCCCCTAATTGAAATGCCAAAATCCCCCCCCCCCCCCCAAAAAAAAAAAGAGAAGAAAAAAAAAACTTCAAGCACGCATATTTTTCCAACTTGCAAATGGAGTTAAAAACCTCATTTTTAAGTTCATCCTGCTATAAAAGAGATAATTATTCCCCTATCTTCAAGTGGACTTTAAAACCCCACTTGCAAGTGCTTTCCAATCACAAAATGAAGTCTCTTTCCAACCTACAAGTGGGCTTTAAAAACCCATTTGCAGGCAGTAAACCTTTCCAAAATGACTTGTAATTGGATGTAAATACCCCACTTATGAGTAAGACATACCTCCACTTGTATATACACACACTTGCATCTCATTTTCATACCAAGTACTTACATTTCATTCACCTGTAATGCTCAAGAAAAACTTCATAATTCATCTTTTTCCCCATTTTAAAACCTAATTCCTTCCATTTTCCCTCAAGGTTTGATTGTCCAACATGCGTAGCTATGGATTTTCAAAGTTATAGCTTGGAAGAAAGATCCATGACTTCTCCTATTTGCTTGTATGACCTACCCAATCAATATATCATGGCATTGGTCTTATTTTACAAATATATTCCAATACTAAGGAGTGGCACAAGAAAAGAACAATCACATGATGGAGCCATTAAAGGAAAGTGATGATCAATTGAATGATTGTAGGAATAGAATGCTTTCAAGATAGATACGAGAAGATGTGATTTTGAGGCAAAACAATCAAGGATGCAAGTTCTTTTTCTAGTTCAAGATGCTTATTAAGCATATCAATCATGGAGCATCTTGTACCAGCATGAAGACTGACAAAGGATGATGTAGTAGAAGCCTTGTCTTGTCAAACACTTAGTTTATTTTCATCATGCATTTTTTAATTTTGTTATTGACAAATTACATGTAATTAGGAACCAAGTTTTAATTGCAAGTGACCTTTTCACCTAAAAATTCATTGCATGCAATCAAATTATAGGTCAAGTGCATTAGGACTTGCATTTTGAATAAGTCAAAGTTAGTTAGGTTTCTAAGCAATGCAAGAAAAAATTTCCAGTTTGTATATGTACTCTAAGAATTTGAGCCTAGATGTAGATTAAACCACTTTCAATAAAAGAGGAAAGTTGCTTTCAACATTTGTGCTAATTGAAGGTGTTCTGTGACAACATTTTCTGAATATTGATTATGAATTTTATGCTTTGTACAAGAGGGATTTGAATTCAATCTTGCATACTTTGAGCTGCATATTACGTTTAGAGTTATAGTTCAATTTGAGTTTTAGAGACTTTGTGTTGCATAAGGGAAAATTGATATAGTTGATAGTGGTTTCAAATACTTAAGGCTAAAAGACTTTGTGATTCAGTGTTAAGTACTTTCATAGCATTTAGTGAGTATTTGGTAAGAGACTTGTGCCTTACCATTTATTCATGTTATCAAATCATTATTTGGGATAAGTGCATAAGAGTTTGGGTTTCTGCAACTTTCCAACCATATAAAAGTAGAGTGGTGTCTTATGTGTTGTTCTTATGTCAACTCACAAGCCATTGATATTATCATAGCAATAGGTAATTTTTTTAAAAAAAAATTAGTGTTGTTCCTAAGTTGTTTATAAAATCATTCCTAAAAAAGAGGAATAGATTAAGAGAACCACCCTATTTTTTAATTTCTAGTGAAGTCCTTGTTGGAGCCACCTATGGTAAGAAGGGAGCCTCCCCTATTGCTAAGAGGAGAGAGTAATCTCACTTAACATTGCCTAAAGTTACAACTTTGTAACTTATGGTCACCGTGACTTACAAAAATTTTATCCAATAGGTTTGTGGGGTAAAGGGAAAGTTTCATGGATATATGCTATGATATCTTCATCTGCATAATTTGGAGGATAGGTTGCTATAAGACCTAGATTTGTTAGTTTTCTTTGGGCCTTCAAATAGTTGTTCTTGTGTATTCATAATTATTGACAATCAGATAGCTTTGATGTTTGTTAGTAATATTAGCATTGAGTTGTATCCATGTCCATTATTTGGATTGGATCATGGTCATTTGTCAACTGTCATATGCATAACGCCTAACATTATAAGTCTAAGTTGTGATAGGATACGATGAGGACGTGAGACAAGAAGTGAATGATAGGAAAACTAGAAATCAAATGAATAAGAAGGAAAGAATACAAGAAGGAAAAAATATATTAGAAAGAATAGATAAAATAGATAAGAGGAAATGAATTAAACAACAACAAAAATATAGAAATACTTTAAAATTTGAAACTAAATCAAATGTTAATGAATTGAAATAAACTATGAGGATGCAGAACATCAAGGGTATAGAAACCCGAAAATGAAAACAATAGGAAGGAAACAATAGAAAGGATATAATACTAAAAATGAATTGCATTTCATAGAATCTAAACAAATTGTGAGGATGTGAAAAACCTAGTAAAGGTATAGAAAAGTGTAACTAAAATCAACATGAAGGAAAAAGTAGAAATAAGGGTATAGAAAATTGTAAGTGAAATGAACATGAAGGTAATTGTAGAAAGGAGTTTTGAATAACAAGGATAATATAGGAAAAATAGAAAGCACTAATCAACACATACATACCTAGAAAAATAACTTCAATGATTTGTACAATGTCATTTTCTTTCTTTCCATTCTTTAGAAAACTATAACTAAAATGACCATGAAGGAAATGACAGAAGTAAGGGTATACAAAATTGTAAGTGAAATGAACATAAAGGCAACAATAGAAATAAGGGTATACAAAATTGTAAGTGAAATAAAATTGAATGAAATAGTAGAAAGGACATAAATGTGGATATGTACAAAACTATAAGTGAAATGAACATGAACAAAATGATAGAAATGATAGAAAAATGGATATGTACAAATTTGTAAGTAAAATGAACATGAAAGAAACAATAGAAACAACCAAAAAACCATGAGAATGTGAAACAACCAGTAAGGGTGTGGAAAACTGAAAACCAAATGAACATGAAGGAAATAGTAAAACATATAGATGTGTGGAAATGAATTGAATAGCAAAGGTAATATAGAAATAACAGAAAGAAGTATTAAATAGAAAGAATAATATAGATATAATAGAAAATAATAATAAACACATACATAATTGGAAAATTAGCTTCAATTCTTTCTACAATGTGCTTTTCTTTCTTTGTGCTCTTTGAGGTGTTGAATGTGATGAATAAGATGGTTTGAAGTCTACTTGTATGTTACAAGATTGTTGTGTTGGTGTGGTGTCTTTAATTTGTGCACTCTTATCAATTTGAATTTTGAATTTCAAGCTTTACTTGCAAGAATTCATCTGATCGTTGCTTTGAATTAAGATTTGATTACCTTTTAATGGTGTTTGGTGGCCTTACACAAGTTGATTTTTTAAATGTAGGTGGTTTTTTGCTGAGGTGACCACAAGATGTGCGCTTAAGGATGAATGACACTTTATTTTGGCTGAAATGATGGGAAAAGGTCTTGTCAAGTGTTTAGGGTGGTAACATCTACATAGGCAATACAAGACTTAGTACTTGTAATGAGGTGGAAACTGTCAACATGTTGTGGGTCGATCTTTGTCCATGTTATACTATTTTGTTTATATCGTACTATGTGGTTGAGGTGGCGATCCTCATTTAGGGGTTAAATGTTGACATGTAAGTGAGTAGACATGATTTGTGTTTCAGACATAATAATTGTAATTTTTGTACTGAGCGGCCCACTTTAATCCACATCAAAACATGTCAGTGCGAATGATAGGTTACTTTTCTGACAAGAAAGGAATGTAGCTTTTGATTTGGTGCATATAAAAAATACAAAACTTGTCATTATCTAAGACACTTTAATATGTATTAAAAAATGGTGCTTTCTTGTTTGACTTTTCAAGCTTATGTTGACATGTAATGAGGTCCAAGTGGTAATCTATGGGTCCCTATCATCTCCACTAACATTCCATATTTTGGACCCCATGCACATATTGGTGTATCTCCCCTAGAATGAGAAAATTGATAGGGGTCATGATGAAAAAGAATTGTCAAGTCGTTAATATGATGGTTCTTAAGAGGTTGAGCCCAGGTGTTCTATAGCTGTCATCTTTACTATGTCAACCATGATACACTAGGAAATGTGTGAATAAATGCAAGTTCATTAACTCACAACACTTTTCAAATCTTTTTGGATTTGGTGATTAAAAACAAGCTAAATTACTATCATTTTGAGTTTATCTTGATAATTGATAATTGCTACTCTAGCACCATTATAAGTTGAGGATTTCCATTTAATCCCTTTGCAATCGATGGTGAATTGCCCAAATGACTAACAATGCTACAAGTTATTATTTCCAAATGGATACTCCCATCTAAATCTTAGAAAAGAAGAGAAAAATATTGTTTGTGGGAGATATTCTTTGGAAAAATTTAAAGTCCATCCTCTCTTCTGAGCATAGCCTAGTTGTGCATGTTGTCAAAGCCATCCTTGAGAGGAATTTCTACAAGCTTATCACATATACCAAGTCAACATAGATGTGACCTCGATGTTCTTGGCTATCCTATTAGAAATGGGAGATTCATAGGTAGGAGTGAGGATGTTTTACGAGAAGGTCTTTAAAGGCCATTTATTGGGTGAAACTGAAGACATCCTTGAGAATGTAGATAAGAGGAAAATGATTATATTGCCTTGGGATTATTATGTGGTAGGCTCGAGGGTAGGTAGGTCAAGATGTTTCCACAGGTTTCTTCTCTAGAGCCAACAAAATTTGAGGAGAGGAAACCCTCCATTACCTGCAACATTACTTTCCTCAAAAAATATTTTGAGTTTATGTTGAATGAGAGTGTTGGATGGATCAAGAACTACTTGCACAATGAAGAGCTTGACAATGAGGAAGGTGAATCGACTACCAACAAAATCCATTCAAATAGTTGTTCATGTATATTCATAATTATTGGCAATCAGATAACTTTTATGTTTGTTAGTAATATTAGCATTGAGTTGTTTCCATGTTCATTATTTGGATGGGATCATGGTCAATTGTCAACTATCATCTGCATAATGCCTAACATTATAAGTCTAAGTTGTGACATGATATGACAGGGATGTGAGATAGGAAGTGAATTATAGGAAAACTAGAAATTAAATGAACAAGAATGAAAGAATACAAGAAGGAAACAATATATTAGAAAGGATAGATAAAATAGATAAGAGGAAATTAATTTAACAAAAACAAAAATATAGAAATAATTTAAAAATTGAGATTGAATTAAATAAATAAATCATGAGGATGTGAAACATCAAGGGTATAGAAAATCGAAAATGAAAAGAATAGGAAGGAAACAATAGAAAGGATATAATACTAAAAGTGAATTGCATTTCACAGAATCTAAAAAAAATGTGAGGATGTGAAAACCCGGTAAGGGTATAGAAAAGTGTAATTGAATTGAACATGAAGGAAAAATTAGAAATAAAGGTATAGAAAATTGTAAGTAGAATGAACATGAAGGAAATAGTAGAAAGGAGTTTTGAATAACAAGGACAATATAGGAAAAATAGAAAGCACTAATCAACACATACATACCTGGAAAAATAACTTCAATGCTTTGTACAATGTCATTTGCTTTATTTCCACTCTTTAGAAAACTATAACTGAAATTACCATGAAGGAAACGGTAGAAGCAAGGGTATTGAAAATTGTAAGTGAAATGAACATAAAGGTAACAAAAGAAATAAGGTTATACAAAATTGTAAGTGAAATAAAATTGAATGAAATAGTAGAAAGGACATAAACGTGGATATGTACAAAACTGTAAGTGAAATGAACATGAAAAAAATAATAGAAAGGATAGAAAAATGGATATGTACAAATCTATAAGTAAAATAAACATGAATGAAACAATAAAAACAACCAAAAAACCATGAGGATGTGAAACAACTAGTAAGGGTATGGAAAACTAAAAACCAAATGAACATGAAGGAAATAGTAGAACAGATCGATATGTGGAAATGAATTGAATAGAAAAGGTAATATAGAAATAATAAAAAGAAGTATTAAATAGAAAGGATAATATAGAAATAATAGAAACCAGTAATAAACACCTACATACCTGAAAAATTAGCTTCAATTCTTTCTACAATGTGCTCTACTTTCTTTTTTCTCTTTGAGGTGTTGAATAGGATAAATAAGATGGTTTGAAGTCTACTTGTATGTTACAAGATTGTTGTGTTGGTGTGGTGTCTTTAATTTGTGCACTCTTATCAATTTGAATTTTGAATTTCAAGTTGTACTTGCAAGAATTCATATGATCGATGCTTTGAATTAAGATTTGATTACCTTTTACTGGTGTTTGGTGGCCTTACACAAGTTGAATTTTAAAATGCAGGTGGTTTATTGCTGAGGTGACCACAAGATGTGCGCTTAAGGAGGAATGAATCTTCATTTTGGCTGGAATGATGGGAAAAGGTCTTGTCAAGTGTTTAGGGTGGTAACATCTACATAGGAAGTACAAGACTTAGTACTTGTAATGAGGTGGCAATTATCAACATGTTTCGGGTCAATGTTTATCCATGTTATACTATTTTGTTTATATTTTACTATGTGGCTAAGGTGGTTATCCTCATTTAAGGTTTAAATGTTGACATACATAAGTGATTAGACATGATTTGTGTTTCAGAAAGAATAGTTGGCATTTTTGTACTGAGTGACCCACTTTAATCCATGTCAAAACATTTCAATGAGAATGTCAGGTTACTTGTCCGACGGGAAAGGAACCTAGCTTTTGATTTGGTGCATATAAAAAATACAAAACTTGTCGTTATCTGAGGCATTTTAATATGTATTAAGAAATAGTTCTTTCTTGTCCAACTTTTCAACCTTACACTGACATGTAATGGGGTTTGTATCAGTTTCTGGATTCAATTGTGTAGAATTTTTTTCCATCAACGTTTCGGATCATACTACATGATCCATCATTAGGATGCTAGAGAGAAAATAACATAATATGGATTGTGGAAATCTAATGGATCTGATGTAATGGGGTCCAAGTGGTAATCTATGGGTCCCTATCATCTCCACTAACATTGCATGTTTTGGACCCATGCACATATTGGCGTATCTCCCCTAGAATGAGAAAATTGATAGGGGTCACAATGAAAAAGAATTGCCAAGTTGTTAATACGATGGTTCTTAAGAGATTGAGCCCAGGTGTTCTACACCTACCATCTTTACTATGTCAACCATGATACACTAGGAAATGTGTGAATAAATGCAAGTTCATTAACCCACAACACTTTTACAAATCTTTTTGGATTTGGTGATTAAAAGAAAGCTAAATTGCCATCATTTCAATTTTATCTTGATAATTTCTACTCTAGCACCATTATAAGTTGAGGATTTCCATTTAATCCCTTTGCAATAGATGGTGAATCACCCAAATGACTAAAAATGTTTCAAATTATTATTTCCAAATGGATACTCCCATCTAACTCTTAGCAAAGAAGAGGCAAATATCGTTTGTGGGAGATGTGTTAGAGAAAAATTTGAAGTCCATCATCTCTTCTAAGCATAGCCTAGTTGTGCATGTTGTCAAAGCCATCCTCAGAGAGGAATTTCTATGGGCTTATCACATATACTGAGTCAACACAGATGTGACCTCGATGTTTCTAGCTATCCTGTTAGAAATGAGAGATTCAAAGGCAGGAGTGAGGATGCTTTACGAGAAGGTCTTTAAAGGCCATTTCTTGGGTGAAATTGAAGACATCCTTGAGAATGTGGATAAGGGGAAAAGGATTATATTGCCTTGGGATTATTATGTGGTGTGGGCTTGCTTAATACTAGTTTAATATCTTTACATTATATTTTTATTTAATTTATATATATGTATATATATATATATATATATATATATATATATATATATATATATATATATATATATATATATATATATATATATATATATATATATATATATATATATATATATATATATATATATATATATATATATATATATATATATATATATTATGTAATTGGATGCATGGCAAAATTAAAACGACATTGCAATAATAATTGATATTTATTTATTAAAGATATGAATGATAGTTTAATATTTATACACTTGAAAAGGTCATGCTTCTTTACCACTTTTTCTTCTAAATTTTTTAATTTTATATTGAATGTTCAAAATCTATTTTTATATTAATTAATATATAAAATAATAAGATAATTATAATTATCTTTCTAAAAATATATATAAATAAGTAAATCATTAATATAGATTTTTTGAATAAGTATATATTTTTAAAATGTCAAAAATATCAATTTGAAGTTTTTATTTACTTACAAATATATATTTTATTTTTGAATCAATGTATTTGTCACATACATAACACAAAAAAAAAATCACATCTAGATTTACTTTTTAAAAAAATCATATCTAGATATACTTTATTTGTTATTTTGGCAGTTGTCCATTTGAAAAATTATTTATTTGTACCTATTTAATAATTAATAATTTAAAGGTTTATTATCATTTTTAAAATTCATTAATAAAAAATATAAAATACATTGGGATTAATTTTTTTTAATGTTTATTAATAATTTAAAATATATGGTTATTAATAAATTTGGATTACAAAATTTTATATTAATTTTAATCATTTATATAAGTTATAAATAAATAAAAAATTCGCTGAGTAAATCGCTTATTTCTATAATATGCTATAGTCTTATTGGTTTCACGATGCCTTGGTCATTATTAGTTAAATTAATTAGATCTAATTAATTATTAGTCCATTCTAATTTAATTAATATCAGGAGAGAGAGAGAGAGAGATAGACAGACAGAGACAGACAGAGGTGCAAATTTAATATAGATCGACTTACATGGGAATTTTGTTGCTTTCTCAGAGAATCCGAAGCATTGGGACTTATCTCAACCCAAAAACAAGGCCTTCCTTAAAACCTGTCAAATGGGTGATTCGAACCATTTCTAGCAACGAAGCTTGGAAGATTCTCCTTTGGCATTATATCTCATCTAGTTTCCCACTTCACATACTAACATGGAAGGGAATTGGCTTTCAAACCCTCTTTCTAATGAGAGAGAAGGTTCAAATCTAGGGCTCTTTTGTTGCTAAAAGAATTTGTCATGCCTGGGAAGTGGCCATGCCATGGCTCCTTTGTGATGGCACTGGATTTCGAGATGGACTTTCCTTTAACCAACATAATATTTGGTGGCCTCCATTGATTAAGATTTAAGGCCTTCCTTTCACCCATCTCCTGGGTATCCATGCTCTTCTCTTTCACAAGCATGGCATTCAGACCCCTCGAGACCTCATTTTCAGACCATCAATGAGCATAGAACCTAGGAAGAGACTTACAAGTACAATTCTACCTCAATCGCCAAGATCGTCAAACTTTCGACCTGGTGATTTTGGCATTGCCTTTAACATTGATTCACAAAATTGGTATTTCATCTATTAAGCCATGGTGGAAAGATTGGCGCTAGTACCCACAAATAACATTTTCAAGCTATAAACCACGTATGGGTTATTGGTGGCTCTCACCCCATATGCATTTGGTCCCCATCTTGAATCACCATTGCCATTTGCAGTTCTCTCAATCAAGAAGGAGGTTTTTAACTATTTGGTCTACTGTTACAAAACCCAAAATTGCTCATTTTGCTTGGTGTATTCTTTTCCGAGGCTTGCCTTTAGGTTCACGTCTTCAACATTTGGGAGTACCAGACCCTCGTTGTCCATTCTGTGGTCAACCCGAATCCTTTCTTCATATTTTCTTATTTTGTAGGAGGGCACAACAATACTAGGTTTGGATTAATGATTCCTTAGTCCCTTTCAACCATAATTTTTTACTTGACATATGGTTAAATTTTGTGTGACTCTCCTAGATTTCCCTCTCAATTCCTTTAGATTTGGCATACTTTCAGGATGCAAATCTTATTTTCTATTTGGAAGGATAGGAATACGGTTATATTCGCATACTCATGCATTGATACTTTTATTTCTATTTTTGCTAAAGCATGTATTTGCAATAATGTGATGTTACAAATTCAAGTACAAGCAAATAAGGTGGCTCTTGAGGCGGTTTATTTGCAAGAGTTTTTGAAGCATTGGGGCAATGCCTCTTGTACAGTTGCTAGAGTCCCATCAGATGGTTTTGTATCGAACGACCGTTCATTGTCTCATGTCAGGCATTCCCACACACAACATTTACAGGCTCCTTTTGTGGTGTTCTAATGATCCAAATCCACCTCCATCAGTTGGTACTACATTAGTTGCTTATGTGTTTTTCTACTTCTAGGCTTTGCCCATTTTTATGTTGTTTTGTGGCACCTAGGCTTAGCCTTAGCCTGTTTGACTTGGGGAGTGATTTTATATCCTCCAAACACTTATTTTTTGAATTATGTATTAATCTTTTTTAAATAATGATTAAGCTTAATTCAGCCAAAAAAACTTTATATATCAACTCATTATCACTATTTAATTTATATGTTACTTAAAGATATTCATTAATATCATTATAATTAAATGACTTTTACATTTATTAGTTCATTAGATTTGTTCCTATCAATAAGAAACTAATATAGAAAAATTTAACATTAAATAAATATGGAATAAAATAAATAAAAGTATAATATTTATTTGGTTATTTCTTATTTTAACTATCCAATCGAAATAGTAATTACTAAATTCTTTTGGGGATTTTTCCAAAATAAATTGATATGAGGATTTTATTCCATATTTGTGAATTTCTTCATTAGTTTCATGTCAGATTTAGAATTAAGTTGATGTGTTGGTTTCATATGGTATTAAATTTCATTCATAAATGTATGAATGAGATTTTGATGCCTTTAATAAATCTATGAATTCATGTCTTCATCTGAGGGTTTCTCTTGGTTGAATTCTTTTCCCAAATATGGCGTCATTTTCAGATTAACCAAGCGTTTATCTGCAACCCAATGGAGGTGATGATTTCTTCTTCTATCCCATGTTTTGGTTTTGACCATGTTCCCCCTCTTACATTGGCTTTACCTTCTCTACTGTCTCCCTCCTTTGCTGGGATTTCTTTTTCCAGTTTGCCATTATCTTCTGAGTTACCATGAGTGGAGTTTCCTCCATTAAATATGATATTGCGTGTAGTTTCTAAAGTTCATAAATCCGCAAAGTACACTTTCTTTTCCATCTTACGTTAGCTGTTTATATTGATCTGTTCTTGGCTGTTTAAATTTGCATATATTATTTGGTATTCAAACAAAATGAGCAATCTTTACTTGTTTTATTGTACAGGTTCACAAGATTTTTTTTTTAAAAGAATTTTGGTGTAGATTCTAAAATAAGTTGTAGATTTAGCTTATATTGTTTTTTGAATATTTTTAAACTAGCACTTGCATCAACAAGGTGCAATGGTTACGCCGATAGCATGTTATGCTTGTGTAATGTAATGTAATAAAGGGTGGCAAATTTTGGTCAAAGAAGTCGAAAGAAAATCGAAATCTAAACTAAAACAATCATATTTGTACTATAGCATTAATCATCAAGTGGGAATGCAACCACCATCCAAAAGCCATTTAGTACAAATTATTAACACAAAGATTCAATTGTGTTATAAATACCATCCAATATGGATTAGTTTTAATCAAACCCACATTGCCAAAGGTAAACTAGAACTGATTTAAGTCAATTGATAGAGAATAAATAAAAATAAAAACCTAGTATTCACAATGATAGACTAACACTTACACTTGTCAACATTGTTACCCGGATCATTCCTCTTGGCAATGTTTTCCATTTCTTGCATCTAACTGCCATTGGATAGAATATCTCAATGCTTAATATCATCCCAAGTTAGTGATGTTACAAAAAACCCATAAAGAAAAAACTAAAGAAAATTGTTTAAGCTCATGACAAGTACAAGAAAGAAAAAGATGGTGACCATAAAGAGACAACAAAATCAAATTGTTTAAGCTCACCACAAATATAAGAAAGAAAAATATGGTGAAGTATTTTATGAGCACATTGACAATCACCTTGTTTCTAAGGGAATACAAGAAAGCAAAAGATGGTGAAGTATTTTATGAGTGCATTGACAATCACCTTGTTTCTAAGGGTGGCATCCCCGAGAAAATCAAACAAGCACTGGGGAGACACATGAAGTGATGAAGGGTACTCCCCTTAATACCACAAACACATAATAGAAACAGAGAAACAACAACAATATGCAACAACAAAAAATGGGCTTCTTATTATCTCCACAAATGTGGAATTACAAACTTTCAGAATTACAATATGCAAGGCCACATGGGCATTCCCTTACAATATTCTGTAGGACAAAGCCTCTAATCAATACCCAGAACTGTCTTGAACTGCCTAAGACAACACTACAGTCTTCCTTATATAAGCAATTTCCATCACCCGAGAAGGTTCCAGAAATTTATCCCTAAGGGCCGACCAAACTTAGAATTATTTTATTTTTCATTTTATTACATCATAGTCGGCTCAAAATAACTTTTGAAACCCGAATAGAAATTTTGAAGGAAATTTATTTTCCACCATTTCAAGTGGCCCAACTTCCAGAGACCATAAGTCATCACCCGTTGACCCAATTGACTATTATAACCTCATTTTGGAAAGGGCGCAAAGAGCTCTACAACACTTGAATTAAGCAAGCTTCATTTAGTTGAAAATTCGACCTCATCCGAGGCCTCTAAAGCCTTCAAAATTGAGTTCAAAGTTTTTGTACCCTGTTTTGAACACCGAAAATTTTCAATATCTTCAAAACCAGACTTGATCTAGCAATGAAACTTTGCTGACATGCCGATATGACTAAGATGAACCTCCACATGTGAAATCAGAACATTCTGAGATCGTATGACCAACTTACTAAAAATAGCAAGTTTCCATAAATAGCAACTCTGCACAAGATAGCCCTTATTGAAAAGAAACTAGAAATATTTTTGGTTGATGCAAGATTCTCTTACACCCAGGATGCTCCTGCATCAGGAAGCCAGACTAAAGTGGCACTATGCAATACTACAACAGAAAGTTCCCTGGGATCATTAGTGTTCTTCCTTGTGGTCACTCTAACATCATCATCACCATTAGACACTTGGTCTATGTATGCCCACTTGATGTGCTTACTCCACCAGAATAGTTGTTAGTCATCCTCTGAACCATTTTTAGCATGCTACACTGGCCATTGGGATTTGTTGTCACTATGCCACACCAACAAAGTAATTGTCTAGCAAAAAACAAAAAAAAATAGTATACAATTGATCTAGACATCATTATACTTGTACTGCAGAAACTCAAAGAGAAGTAGAGCCTAGTCTAGTAGCAATACCACTATGATCTCTTGATCTCTCTATTAGTTGACATTAGAATAGCAAGGCATTCACACTGGCATTGAAGAGTTTTCAACCAATGCCTAGCTCAAAAATCCAATCCATAATTTACCATGGTGTGGTACAATACATGTACATCTATATCATCATACTTTGCATGTTCCACCCATTTAAGCTCATGTATAATAAAATAATTCATAGAACAAAATTTTCAGTTTATGTAACTAGGGCACAATCTTCTAGTAGGAAGTCATTAAGTTAAAAGAACTAATGAGAAGATCTTAGAAAAAGCCTATGAATAACTATTGGGAAAGCCCTGAATGAGGCATCCAGATGGTCATCTACTATATTTGACAAAGGATGCCAACAAGTTTTCTCTTAGACCATCCACAGAAACATCCAACACGGCCATACTCCTTCATTGTGTTGCTGGCTAAATCATAGGAAGTTAACTTCTCTAGTTGAAACCAGTGGTGATGGTACTTGCATCTCCATGTACATCTGTAAAACCATCCAATCAAATCAATAACAGTAGAAATGTAATGCACCCAGTAAAGGTTTTCAAATTTTAAAAATAAGTCCCAAAAAGTATACCAATTGCAATGTCCCATGCCTTAGTCTTGTACCGCTAGATATGACTTCCAATGTAGCTACACTTTTATTATCTTTCCAAGACTCTTCAGATGAAATTGCTCTGTATTCTCCTTGCAACATATATAAAAAACTATAAATTCTTCTTAGAATATAAATAAATCCTCTAAACACACAAACACTATCACATGATTTCAATTTTTTCTTTCAAGTGTTGCAACAATACCCCTTAAAGTTTGATTTTAAGAAAAGGGTGGCAAATTCAAGTTTGAACATTTTAATTTAAGAGGTCGTCATTTGGATTTGTAGCTTTGAAAACAACTTGCATCAATTTTGTGTCCATGAATGTAATTTAGAGAGATGAATAGGAGTTTTACGGACCAAAGTTAGTTTGTAGGGATAAAAGATGACAAGTCGAGTTGAGATAAGGTCATGACTATTGTTTATATAAGAACATGCCACCCATATAATGTACATCTATAGTTAAAACTCATATGTGACCTTCGCTCTTTCATAGTCTTGTGTTTGTGCTAACAAACCTAAGAACTTCAACATTTCTATTACAAGATTTGAAAGATAGGACAATGGAATCGACCATTTCATGAAAACATATGGATAGTATTTGTGTTTACTTTCATTGTTACGCTTTTATAAAGTGTTTCATTGATATAATGTTGGTTAGTTTTGTGAATCTAAGGCTTATTATAGGACTTCATTAAATTCTCAAATAAGTTGAACCAATATCCATCATGGTCACATACAACCCAAAAAAACAAGATGGAAAAAATATTGGCACAAATAAATTTGTTCGTTTCTGTTTTATGCTTTCATCATTATTTCCATTTCATCACTTCAATTTATTGTTGAAGAACCCAAATAATATAAAAGTTCTATAAAAACAACCAGAAATTGAGATTGGAGATGAACATTTCAGAACTTTTTAAGAGTGCATTTTTGGTTGCCATTCAAATTGCAACAAAAAAGCACACATTGCATGCCAGCCAGGTTTGAATGTCTGCTTCAAAAAAGCACACCAAAGCTTTCCGTCTTGAGAGGCTTAGGAGGGCTTTGTCTATCAATTACTCGAGATGATTCTTTTGACTGGGCCAGATATGCCCAAATGCATGACAAGCTATATCAGAAAAAGGAATTAATTTTTAAAAGCCAATAAAGACAAGAAATCAAGCTTCGCTGGCATAAAAATCAGATTCAATCCGGAAACACACCGAACAGAGCACCATGAAAAAGTGGATATCATCAGAAGGTATCCAAGAATCAAAACAGAATGGACAGAGAGAGCACTTCAAAATAATGTCACTATAAAACACCAAGAGACACTAAAATTTAATACATCTTTTTACCATTTTTGGGGGTCACAATTTCTCTCCTAGATGTCTTCCTGCATGCCACTTTCATTGCATTCAGAAACTGGGCTACTGAAATTGAAATCGCGGCAAGATTTCCGCATTTTCCTGAACCTACACTAAATAATGAGAGTGTCGAACATCCAGTGCCACGTCGGCCAAAATCTCAGTAAACCCGGGTTATGTAGGGAAGAGAACCCTACAGAACTTCGAAGGCTCTCCTTTTGCTGATATTTAATGACTGATCAGAAAAAATTTAATGACTAATCGGAATTTATGAATATTTTTAAATTAATCTATGTTTATATATATATATATATATATATATATATATATATATATATATATATATATATATATATATATATAAGTTATTTATGTTATTTACTAATTCAGTTAAATTCTTTTGTATTTAGAGATAAGTTGATCATATTATTTAAAAATTTAGTTAAATTGTTTAAGATTAATTTTTTCAAGTTTGTTTGGAATTTTATAATATTTTAGAAACTTTAAATAAATTGTATAGTTATTAGCAACTGTTAATATTAAGTTAAGTTTTATTATTCGTAATAATATTTAAAAGTATGAATTAAATGTTTACTTTTGATTTACCATTTAATGAACACTCCTATTTGGTATAAGAAAGTTTTATTATTATTAAGATGAGGAAGTTAATTTGTTTTGGGTAAATTAAGATAACTAGTTAGGTGTTAGAGATTAATTTAGTTCTTTATGTTAAAATATCGTATAAGGAGTAGTTAAAATGTAATTCAAGAGTTAAATTAAATGAAAGATTATTGGGATTAGTTTCTTGGGAAAAAAATATGTAAAGTTTGTTCAAGTTAGTTAAATGAGCATATAAAATTAGGTTTTAATTCTTATATCAATTTAGGAATTGCATTACTTATTGTTTATTTATCAAGTTAGGGATTATATCTTTAAAATAAGAATTATATTATATTTGGTTATGTTTTTCGTAGGTTTTAAATTAGATGGTGTTATAGTTTATTAAGAGTTGATTATAGATTGTTTGGAATCCTAACAATTAATAGTTTGCATGTGTCTTCTCGGTATACATAAAATGTTGGCTTATGCTGGTTTATTTCAATTTTGGTATTGACTTGTTATTAACATATTGAGTAGGAATTGTATGTGTATTTAAGAAGGAAACAATGTGTTTGAATTTGTACATTGTAATTTTAGAATGAGTAATCATTAGATGGGATTAAAAAGAATATTTATGATTATAGTAATATCATAATAATTAATGACATTTTATTTCGTAAGTAATTGAGAAATCTAGCAGATATTTGTGTGGATTGTGATATTTTTCATGTTGAACGTCTTCATGTAATGATTCATGTGTATTGGAGATGGTTTTCATTTTCGTACCAAAGGTCTTTGGAGTTGTTTTAGTTTATGATCTTGTTTGTATGTTGCATTTTATTTTGGTGTTTTATGGTGCCATTGAGTTTGGAGATTTATTTGTATAACTTGTGTTGTTAAAGAATTTTGTTTACATTCTCATTGTTTTATTGATGGCATGGATTCGTATGATTGTTACTGGTTTTGATTTTTCCCATTAAATTACAATCTTATTGATGAGTATATGATATTTACATTTTTTCCCTTTGGTCATGTTGGGAAAAGTGGATCCACATATTGTTATGGACTTTAGGATTATGATTTGAGTTATGAGGCTCTTGATCTATGTGTTGGAACCTAGGGGGTTTTGGTGAGATTTTCATCTTGGTGCTTATGTGAAAGCAATGTTGATGCCTGATGGATATGCTAGATACTTGTGGATCTCATTAATGAATTTGGGTTGTTATGTATTGTTTACTTCATTTTTGTTGGGAAGGATTTTCTAGGAGAGTGGCTCACAATGGGGGTCGGGGCCCTAAGTGATCAAGCTAGGGTAACCCATTATGTCCAGTTATAAGAAAGTGATAACATAATAAAATAAAATAGGTTGGATTACCACATTAATTCAAGCTAATTATGTTTCATCACCCATAGTCATGAGAAATCCTGTGTGGACCATGGATGGGTTGGAGAATGCCAAGTTGCCTGTGTGGCGTTGAGATGGAAAACCAACTTCCTTGTCCCCATGAAAGGAAAATTGGTTCCACATGAATTCTCACCTAGGATTCAGGGTCTAATTAGAGACTATCAGGATAACCTAAGATAGTAGGTAACTATGTGATAACACTCTCCTGCACATATCTTAGAATTCCCTTCAAAGTGATTTGTAGTTCACCTCTAGTATCTTGTGTTATTCCTATTAGTATTTCATATGTACTCCATGTTGAATCTATTGTGAGCCTTTGTGATTATTCTTTCTTTCTTCAAGGTATTATTGTTATGAATTTTCTTGTGTAGTAGCTCAGAGGGAGTGAGACATAGGGTTCTACATGGTTGGGTGACAAATATTTTTTTATCAAGGTTCATTGTCATGTTTGAGAGCTTACTAGATGGGTTTGCATCTTTATTGTACCTTTATTTCAACTTCATGATGGATGTTCATTATTGTATCTTGTATCATATGATGTATTATGAATTTTGGCATTGTATATTTTGTGCTCTCGTATAATGATTGTAAATATATTGTAAACAAATATTAATGCTTCATTGAGATGTAATAATCAGAATTGGATATATTGATTATGTACTTTTATATTATCATTAGGCACATGGATTTGT
Organism: Chamaecyparis obtusa; assembly: GCA_027943335.1. Taxonomy (NCBI): domain Eukaryota; kingdom Viridiplantae; phylum Streptophyta; class Pinopsida; order Cupressales; family Cupressaceae; genus Chamaecyparis; species Chamaecyparis obtusa. The sequence continues at coordinate 554,896 of BSBK01003727.1, read as the reverse complement.
CAGTTTAAATAAATACATTAGAAAATTAGTATTATTAATCTGGTGTTTTATTTTATCTTGGTTCTATCGATTTAATCATATGTTATACATTGCTAGTAGTGACATCGGGGAACCTAGGAGGACCTAATTTTATGATCGATGTTAGCACCCATGTTTGAATTTAATGTACATTATATCAATGTTGAGTTAACATAGTTGTAATCCTTATTTTAATAAAATATGTGCATTATTCTTAGTATCTAAAGTTGTCCTCTCATGTCCCCTAGTGGGGGCATTACATTTTTTATTAATCAAAAGAAAGTAATTACATTGCTTCATACATCAACTTGGTAGCCATCGATTCCCATCAAAATTCACAGAAGACAAAATTACAAAAAATTGCCCACAAACAAACCTAACTCCTCAATGAATAGAGATAGAATACAAAACTCTACCCACGAACACACCTATCTTTTGAATTTAATCAATTTACCATTACATATTTTTAAAATGACATGACCTAGATGTATAAACAGAACATACCAAAAATATACTAGACTAAATACAAAACCCATAATGGAAGGCACACCAACAATTACCCTCAAGCTCCATCAAGGAAATTCCTATCCACTACCATATCCACAAAGCAAAATAACTAGTCAAAGTTCTCCACTTCATCTGTAGCTTTGATTTTTTTGAGAAAATCTCACCCCATAGTTGTCTAATGTTGATGTTGAATGAGACCAAGATTTATGGCATAAACACTTCCCTCAACAACAACAAGGTGTCCATTTTTGTTTTCCCCTTTGATCCAACAGAGATGCTAAAAATTTGGATGATATGTTTGTAATCACCTTAATAAAATCTTTGTTTGACAAGAACTCCTAACCCAACACCATTTGTACCGCCTCCACCTACAATTGATGAATGTAAGATATCATGTGGCCTTTCGAGATGAATTTTAGGTGGACCTCCCAAACCACCCCCAAAAATGCGATATGTTATTTGTTACTATGCAAATGAATAGGGGAGCCCATTACTAGCCTCAATCACACTCACCAAAACTAGAGATAAATGAAAATAGGATGTCAAAAATTGCCTTTTCTCTCAACTTTTAAAACCACTTCATGCATTCAATGCTTTGCAATTGTGGATTGAAAAATATATCCTCCCCTCGTCCCAGACTGCCATGCCATATGGAATGATGTTTTTTCCATTAAGGGTCAAGACTGAGACGTCCTTTCAAACTACTTTGATCTAGATGCTTTAAATGGGAATTGTTAGTTAGAATGATGGGACATAAACCAATCCAGACCATAAGTTGTACTTTATATTCCATCCACTTCCAAATTTGCTAAAGCATCTACCTCTAAATTCCCTTCATGGTAGATATGATTAACAATGAAATTATTAAAGTTATCCAAGATAGATAGCACACTTTCTAGAAAATAATTTAACTTCCAATTTAGAGTTTTACCCATTCAGATTGCATTGATTACAATCATTGAATCACCTTCAATTTTTATGTTTTTGATTCCCTGCATTTGCATAGAGTTAGTCCAGAAGGTAAAGCCTTAAACTCTACTTAGAGTTAGTCCAGAAGGTAAAACCTTAAACTCTACTTCAGTGTTGGTAACTTCGTTTAGAGGTTTGGAAGAATTTATCACAATGTTTCCTAACTAGTCTCTAATAATGCATCCTGCACTAGATATGCTAGGATTCCTTCGAGAGACTCCATCAAAATTTAGCTTCATCCATCCTATTTGTGGTTTTTTCTATATTGATTCCCCTCTTCTATTTTTTCTCATTGAACCATTGTTTCTAATCCAAGATGGAATTCTCATCCCAATCCAAATCAGTCTCATCTTCACATCCCATCCCATTCCATAAATTGTACATCTTTGGGATCAAATTGCCCCATCTTTCTATTAACAATTTTTATAATTTTTGTTTCTACCTTATTTAGGAAGAATTTTAAGTTCATTTCCTTTTCCTGTAATAATCTCATGTTCCTTTCCTTCCACAATTCACAAGCCAATATTGTCAGACATATGGACCATACAAATTTAGATGGTGATTGCTTCTTGATGATTGGCCAACTTTGTAAAGGGCTTAGGATATCATTGGGTGGTGCACTTATCCACCTTAATTTTGTACACAACCATATCCAACTTTTAGGGGGAAAAGGGCAGCCCAATAGGAGGTGCTCCATTTCTTCATACTCTTTTTAGAAAATGCATTTTGAAGGGCCAATAAATCTCATCTTTCTAAACCTCTTTGTATTTAATGTTCTCTTTTGCAACGTTTCCCATACAAATAATCCTTCTTTGGGAAGACTGAGTTTGTTCCAGCAAAGGTGTAATGGTAGATTTATGTTTTACCTTTCTTGGTTGTCCATTATATTTTCATAACCATCATTGACATTGTAGGTTCCTATCTTTGAACCACACTAAACTATAGAATCCACCCCTGGTCTAAAGACCAAAAATCTCTTTGCCAATACATTCTTCTAAAGTTCTACTTCTTGAATGTTGAGACCTAACCTATTGAGATCCTTCCACCTCCATCCACTAGGACATTCTATGAATTTGAAATTCACATTGTATCTACCTTGGGTTCCCCACCTCTGTGTCAAAGTGTTCTTAACATTTGGTATGTCTATGATATTGTCCTTACTAGAATGGTTTTCCCATGAATTTGCTTGAAAAAGATCCTTTCCCCCATCATATATATCGTGAGATATAATAAACTATTACTAACTTGCATTGCTACATAAAGTTCCATACTTGAGAACCTTTTGGATAAATAGGAGCATCTAATATACCCTTTAGACTATTATTATCTAGACATTTTCTTTGTAAAAGCTAAGCCCATTTCTTGTGAGGCTCCTTGCGCATTCTTCACACAATTTTGAGCCCCAAAGATTTATTTTGGATTGCCTAGTTTCTTATTCCTACTCCACCTTCTTTTGTTTTGTAAATCTTGTCCCGAGCTATTAATGCAATCTTGTACTTTTCTTCTATGGCTTGCCAAAAAAATCTCATCATCTGATTTAACTTGTTAGACACACCGATAGGTAGTGATATAAAGGCCATGAGGTATATGTGCATTGTATGAAATTGTTGATTTTATAGTGGTCAATCTACCTACCTAGGAAAGCCATTTTCCTTTCCAAGAAGACATCTTATCCCCCATCCTTTGTTTTAAATTTTGTCCCACAAGCTACTAGTTTTGAGTCCCTTGGCCAAGAGAATTCTAAGGTAAGTACATGCAAGTTGTCCCTAAATGAAACCCAGGATCTAAAGAAGGTCTCTTTCCAACTGGGGGTTTGTATTGGAAAATAAAATAAGTGATTTTTCTTTGCTAACCTCCTCATCTACAACCTTAGCATAACAAGTGAGGGTGTTTTTAATGCAATGGGTCTCCTTTCTTTTAGCTAATTTGAAGAGCATGGAATCATCTATAAATAGTTTATGTGTAAGATGGGGTAGGAAGCTAGTTATTCAAGTCCTCATATGGAGCCTCTATTCAATCCCTTAGTTAGAGTTTTCTCAAGAGCCATTTCCATTATTATAAAAAAAAGGTGATAATGGATCACCTTGTCAGACACCCCTAGATATTTCAAAAAAGCATTCAAGTGATCTTTTTACAAGGATTGAAAATCATGACGTGGAAATATGGGTGAAGATCTAGTTCAATCACCTGTTGTTGAATCCAAAAGATTCCATTATTTTTAGCATAAATCTTTAATATGCCTTTTTATATCCAATTTGATGATCATCCTAGATTTTTTTTACTATTTGAACTATGTCAATAGCTTCATGGGCAATAATGACATCATTCATAATAGAACTACCTAGTAAAATACATAAGTATATAATCATATTAGTAGAATACAATACCAAATGGGTTGAAGTTGTACTCTTATCAACTGCCATAGGAAAACAAATATCAATGTTTATCTTGAATTGCATAATTTGTAGACATGGTATCCCCCATGCCATCATAACAGACAATGGGAGATAATTCAAGAACAAGGATGTCAAAAAATTGTGTAAAAAAATTCATATTATCCAACATTTATCATCAATTTATCACCCACAAGGAAATGGAAAAGCATAGGATTCCAATAAAAACATCCTTATGATCCTTAAAAAGATAGTTGATGAATCAGGTGGAGATTGGCACATTTAGTTGAATCCAACATTTTGGGCTTATAGAACCAATATCAGAAAACCTACAGGAGTAATACCATTTTCTCTAGTTTATGGAGCTGAAGCAGTTTTATCTTTGGAGGTAGAAATTCTATCACCCGGGGTTTCATTACATGGCATATTGATAAATGAAGACTATAAGGTTTCTAGGTTGCAAGAACTAGAATCTATTGAAGAACGTCAGCACCAATCATGTGATCATCTAAATGTTTATCAAAAGAGGATGTCAAGAAAATACAGCATGAAAATTAAATCTATAGGATTTCAAGTTGGTGACTTAGTTCTAAGAGAAAACTCAAGGAATCAATAAGAAAAAGAAAAGAAAGGCAAATTTGAGGTAAATTGGCTAGGACCCTTTGTTATCATATCATCATGTGTAACATGAACTTATAAACTAGCCACATGTAAGGGAGAAGAATATGATGAACCTATAAATAACATCCATCTTAAGAGGTTCTATGCCTGATCAATTGAGAGAATACCAGACAAAAGAGTATCAGATGAAAGAGTATCAATTTGTACAACAAAAATTGGAAATGAGAAAAATAAAAAAATAGTAAATATGGAACCTGAAAAAAGTTAAAAAAATAAAAAGAGATCCCAAAGAAAGAAAAAAACAATGGAAAATGATCATGAACAAATCATATTCTTAGTGAAAACCTAGTAAATAGATGTCTTGATACTACTTAAAAATTAGAAAACATTCTAAAAAAATTATTATCTTGATGAAACCTAGTAAATGAATGCCTTGATAATGCAAAAAAAAATACAAAAAAAATGAAAAAGAAGAAAAATGCCTTGGTGAAAACTTAGTAAACAGGTGTGTTGGTAGCAAAAAAAGAAAAAGAAAAAATGCAATAAACCCAAGTAGTGAAAACCTAGAAAACTAACGAAGAGCAAGGATCATGAGGGGCCAAAGCTATGGCTCACCCTAATTTTCCAAGCATTCAACACACAATGTGGAAGCAAAACACCAGAAAGTGAGAGGGAGAAAGCAAGATCTTCATTAAATTTCATCAATAAACAGTATACATGCTGGGCTGTAAGGCCTTCCCGGTTTAGGCCAGATATTACAATAAATTCAGAAGTCCCCAAACATGCGAGGATCCATCAAATTATAACTTCTAACTTCTTTATCTCTCACCTCCCTAACTCTAAACACAGACACTAAATTTATACAAGAGTCTACCGAACTAAGTCGGCCTTCAGATCTGCAAACAAATGGAAGTAACAGTCAGATTAAGGACCACCTGCTTCCCAATAACGGATACCAGCATTAATTCTATGACCCTTGATAAATGCACGCATCGGCCCAATAGGGAACAAAATAAAACCCGTCGGTAAGCAGAGATAACCAACCAGTAGAAAAGCAAAACCAAGTGTCAGGGAATTACCAACCGAACTCGGCAACCAAAGCAACCAACCAACTTGGGATAAGAGCAAACCGACCAATGTAGAGACTACCGACCAAACTCGGTAATCAAAGGAAACCGACCAATGCAGAGACTACCGATCGAACTCGGTAATCAAAGGAAACTGAACAACATAGAAAACAAAAAAAATCTTTTTGGTGACATAGGATTGCCAAGAACCCAAGATGCTCCTGCATAAAAAATAGGCACTACTTTCTTTGAGTTAAGCTCCTTTATCTATCAAGCATTGCATTTGCATTTCCACCATCCTTGTGTTGGACTACAACTAATTTGGAATCTGATTGAAGGATCTGTGATTGCAAGATCACTGAGAAGTTGTTGATTAGATATGTAATATGATTAAATCAGTATTATGTTGTCATTGATGTCAACTAGTTTGACAACACTTATCTTGTAAGTTACTACACCGAGACATCTGAAGAAAAGTGAAAGAGATGAAGAACAGAGAAATCTACATAAGGAAACATGTACAAGACAAATGAGGATAAGGAACACATTGAGTAACTTTTTGATGATTCTATGACTTGATGATATTGACTTTATTATGTTGCATTCATCTATAATGAAGTATAGAGCTAAAAGACACAAAGCAGTGTTATCGGTAAATGAAGCATTTCTAGTATACATCGATGGAGTGTAGTGTATACCGACCGCAATATTAACTGAGTAGTGTTCACTGATGCATTCTTTGTTAATCGAGGAGGACAAAATGAATTAAATGATTAGTTCAGCTAATAAGATTGATGAGTTGGCAAGAGTATAACATTGAGGTAACAGATAATGTTTGTTACAAAGATTGATGGTTGATAAAATTCAAGGAAGATCTAACAGAGAAAATTGAAACGTGTTATTGACACAAGTACCGAGAAATTTTTAAGCGGCAAAATCTATGAATGTGATTAAGCGGCAAAATATGATGGTGGAGAAGAAAATGATTTACTTTTCTATATAAGAAAATAGAATTTATTTATGAAAAGAGATGGGAGAAGAAGAAGCTGCAGGAATTTCACGTGAACAAGCTTTCATGCATTCTAATCATACTGGTTAGTGAGAACCGAGCTGCAGAATAGTTACCGAGCTACAAAGAGCTATTACCGATGAATAGTGAGTTGATATAGTATTGAATCTGAAGTGAAATATTGATCAGAAGGATTTGTATGGACTGAATATTGATCTATAATCTGCAATTGAAGTTGTACTAAGGCAGGTCATTTTACTGTTACATATTTAACCATTGTATACAGTCTAAATCTCTTAACCGAGTGGACTCTAAAAGTCTTATGATGTATCATTCATAGAATGAACATTGTTATCCTGTCAACCCCATAGTGAATGCTAGTTGGATGATAACTTCTAGTCTAAAATCCTCTAACAAGATCACACTTGACAGTGTGTTTGTAACCTTTAACAGGGTTGGGTCTTAACTGACCTCACTTTAGAAGAGTGAACAATTTTGGGTTACCAGTCCCAGGTGGTTTTTCCCTTTATAGGGTTTCCACATTAAATCTCTTGTGTTATGTGTTGATTGTGATATTTGTTTGTTATCATTCTTTACATGTTACATGTTAGATTTGATCGGTAAACAGTTATAAGTATTAAACTGAGAATCAGTAAAAGCACAGACAGTGAGAGTTATTATTGCTTACCGATGAGTAGAAATCAAAGAAGATGTTTTGAATTATACATTTTGTATTGGGACACTGGATAATTGATTCACCCCCCTCTCATTTATTCTAACAATTGGTATCAGAGTGTTGGTTGCTTGGAATAGAGTTTTAAGGACTTAAGCATAAAGGTCTCAAGATGTCTAAGAGGGAAGTACCGAAACTGAACAAAGAGAACTTCATAGTATGGAAAAGCAGAATGAAGTTGCACATATCTATAATTGGGAACTCAGCACTAGATCTGATGGAAAATGGCTACATACAACTGTCCACTAGTCCCCTAACTGTTGATCAACTGAAGGATAAGCACGAACACAATGTTACTATGATGGAACTTGCTGCTACCTGTACCGACACTGAAAGATATCAAGACATGAACAACTGCCAAAGGAATGTGGGATAAATTAGCACAAATCTACAGTGGAGATCCGAATGTCAAAAGAGCCCGAGCTAAAAGTCTGAGAGGCAGATTTGATGATATGAGAATGAAAGAAGGTGAGAATATTGTCCAATATTCAAATAGACTCAAAGAGGTGGTACATGCTATTAGAGCATCTGATGGAGTAATTGATGATGAAACAGTGATAAGCAAGATTCTTAGAACTTTGCTACCAGTTTATGCAATCAGGATTTCTGCAATTCATGAAACAAGAGCTACATCCAACCTTACTCTTGACACTCTGATTGGTAAACTTACAACCTTTGAATTAAACAACTTTGATAACAATGTTGTTCCTTTTTTTGAATCCACTTTCATGTCTTCTCTGAAGATTGGGAAGTCTAGCAGGAACGGTAAGAATTATGATAGTGATGACAATACCGATGATGAACTTGATGAGCTTGAAGCACTTATGGCCCAAAGATTGCCCAAAGGAAAAGGAAGGTATAGAGGAAAGCTACCTTTAGCATGCTTTAATTGTAAAGAAGTCAGTCACATCACTGCTAGATGTCCTCAAAAGAAAGATGATGATAGATCCAAAGACCGATCTGAAGGAAACTATGGAAGAAGTGTCAACAGAGGTTATCGACACAACAACAGAGACAACCGAGATGAAAAAGGCAAAAAGGTATGTTACATAGCCGAAGATATTGAAATTGAATCTGATTTTAATGATTATATAGAATTTTTATTTGTTGCTATGAAAGATGACTCAAAAGAGGAAGAGAAACATGAAGAGACAGCATTGATCTCTAAAGTAAGCAGAAATGATACATGGATCATAGACAGTGGCTGCACACATCATATGACTGGTGATGTAGAGAAGTTTGATCATCTTGTTGAATATAATGGAGGATCTGTGAGAATGGGAAATGATGCACCTTGTATGGTAAGAGTCAAAGGCTCACTGATGATCAATGATAGACTACAATGTGAAAATGCATACTGGGTAGATGGACTAAACTATAATCTGATAAGTGTGGCTCAGTTGAACAACTCAGGCCACTGACTAGCTTTTGAGAGAAAAAAGGTGAAGATTTATGATGATGGAGGAAGACTTGTCGGAACTGGTACACAATCCAGAGGTAATCTATTTTATCTTGATATGGATCAATCTTCTTGTTTGCTAATAAAGGATGAAGATGCTTGGTTGTGGCACTGAAGGTTATGCCATGTGAACTTTGACAACATGATCAAAATTAGTAGAAAGAAAAGAGTTAGAGGACTGCCTAACTTAACAAAACCTGATCATGCTAATTGCCATGAATGTCAAAGAGGTAAGATGACAGCCTATTTTTAAAAGAAAAGACTATTCAACAAAGAAGATACTTGAGTTGGTTCATACTGACCTATGTGGTCCTATGAGAACTCAAAGTTATTATGGTGATAGATATTTTATTCTTTTTGTTGATGATTACACTAGACTGATGACTATTATGTTCTTAAAAGAGAAATTTGAAGCCTTCAAAATGTTTAAGTGGTATAAAGCTAAGGTAGAGAAAGAAACTGGAAAGGAAATAAAATGCTTAAGATCTGATAGAGGAGGTGAATTTGTCTCTGATGAATTTACTAACTTTTGTAATGAGCATGGAATCAAAAGGCAGGTATCGGCACCGAGAACACCTTAGAAAAATGGCATTGCTGAAAGAAGGAATAGGTCTATAATTGACTGTGCTAGAACCTTGATGATATAGAAGAATGTTGCTCAGACATATTGGAGGGAAGCTATCAGCACAGCTGTATATGTTCTTAACCGAGTACAACTGAAGAAGGACTCCAACTGAACACCTTATGAACTGTGGTTTGGCCACAAACCTACTATAAGTTATTTCAAAAATTTTGGAAGTAAATGCTTTATCTTGAAAGATGAAAGAAATGGAAAATTTGATTCTAAAGGAGATGAAGGGATATTTATGGGATATTCCACGACAAGTAAAGCATACAAATGTTTGAATAAGGTTACAAATAAGATTGTTGAAAGTACTAATGTTCGTGTTGATGAGTTTGATGATAAGTACACAGAGGAAAGTACAAAGGAATAGGAAGACTATGGTAGATTCACTTATATTGAATATCCAGAGTATCTACTGACACCGCAAGCAATGTCAACCGGTCAGCAAGGAAACAATGCAGTACAATAGGCACCTCAAACTGATGAACATGAAGGAGCTACGAGCAAGGAAATGACCCTGAGCAGGATGAACAAGAAAGGAGAAATCAAGTCTTGCCTAGTTTTGTCAAAAGACACCATCCTAAAACATAAATCATTGGAGACAGACATGCTAGAATGCAAACCAGAAGCAAAACAAGACAAGGTACATGTTTAATTTGTGAGTTTGAACCTAAAACTGTGAAAGTTGCATTTGACAATGAAGAATGGGTTAATGCAATGAAAGAAGAAATAGAGCAAATAGAAAAGAACCAAACCTGGTCCTTAGTACCCCGACCAAGAGATAAGAATGTTATCGATACTAAGTGGATTTACAAAAATAAATTGAATGAAAATGGTGAAGTCACAAGAAATAAAGCTAGATTAGTATGCAAGGGATATGCACAGGAAGAAGGCATTGACTATGGGGAAACATTTGCACCTGTTGCTAGATTGGAAGGAGTTAGAATGTTACTTTCATATGCTGCACATAAGAAATTCAAAGTTTATCAAATGGATGTGAAGTCAACATTTTTGAATGGTATACTTGAAGAGGAGGTCTACATTGAACAACTTGAAGGATTTGTTGATCCCAACAATAAAGACATGGTATGTAGATTACATAAAGCTTTATATGGACTAAAGCAAGCACCGAGAGCATGGTATGAAAGACTGCATACTTATTTGTTAAGTATTGGATTTGTTAGAACAAGTGAAAACAACAATCTGTATGTGAAAGGTGAAACTGATGATACTATTATCATTGCTAAAATATTTGTTGATGATATCATCTTTGGTGGCTTAGATCTTGTCTGCAAGACATTTGCTGATGAAATGCAAAAGGAATTTGAAATGTCTATGTTCAGAGAGATTAAGTTCTTTCTTGGACTACAAGTGATTCAGCAGCGTGATGGAATATTCATCACCCAATCTAAATACATAAAGGAAGTACTAAAGACATTTAGCATGGAAGATGCAAAACCTATAGGAACACCGATGGCTATTGGATGCAAATTGACAAAGGATGATGAAACTACTGAGGTAAATCAGACACTTTACCGATCCATGATTGGTAAGTTAATGTACGTAGTTCACAGTAGGCCAGATATAGCACATGTTGTGGGTATAGTTGCAAGATTTTTTGCTAATCCTAGAGAATCACACATGATAGCTACAAAAAGGATGTTAAGATACTTGAAGAAAATAGAGAATTATGGATTATGGTATCCTAAGGAAGGGAATTTTGAACTAAAAGTTTACACCGATGTCGATTGGGCTGGAAATGTGGATGACAGAAAAAGCACCACCAGAGGAGCATTTTTCTTTGGCGAAAGACTTGTAACCTGGACAAGTAAAAAGCAAGCTTGTATTTCTCAGTCTGTAGCTGAAGCAGAGTATGTTGCTACTGCTACTAACTGTTCAAACATTGCATATATCAAACAAGTGTTGGAAGGAATGAATGAGGTAATCACTAACCCGGTGATTATATATTGTGACAACACTGGTGCTATTAATATTTCAAAGAATCCTGCGATGCACTCTAAGACAAAGCATATATCCATTAAGTATCATTACTTAAGAGAACAAGTGCAAGAGAAGCAAGTGAAGTTAGAATTTGTTACATCTAAAGAACAACTTGCTAATATTTTTACAAAGCCTCTACCGAAGGACACATTTGAATACTTGAGGACTAGACTTGGGGTCTGTCCCCTATCTATCGGTCACTAAGGTGATCTGGATGTTGCATCAGCCTACTTTTATCAGAAGATCATTCATGTTGATGCAACATAGTTCACACTTTGAATCATGTTCAAGGTTGTGATTAAGTTTAAGCACTTGAACCAATGAGATATCAGTATACAGAGATACAGAGGAAGTACTGGACACCACAGAGAGTTACTTGGTTACTACAGAGCTGATTGTTTATTTGTTTCTTTGGCATTGTTGTCAAAGGGAGAGATGAATAATATGAAAGGAATGTACAACAATGAAAGGGAGAGAGAACTATCTAAGGGAGAGACAATCTGAATGGAACAGAAGAACTAAAAAGATTACAACCATAGAAAGGTATAGCTATATTACTTAATGCTGGTTCAGTAACGTAGTGATTAAACATATTAATTCTATTTGACTTACAACATTTGTTCACAAAGTTTTAGAATGTATATTTGGTATGTGTATGGTACATTTCATATTACTTGAGTTGCCATCAATGCCAAAGGGAGAGATTGTTGGACTACAACTGATTTGGAATCTGATTAAAGGATCTGTGATTGCAAGATCACTGAGAAGTTGTTGATTAGATATGTAATATGATTAAATCAGTATTATGTTGTCATTGATGTCAACTATTTTGACAAAACTTATCTTGTAAGTTACTACACCGAGACATCTAAAGAAAAGTGAAAGAGATGAAGAACAAAGAAATCTACATAAGGAAAGATGTACAAGATAGATGAGGATAAGGAGCACATTGAGTAACTTTTTGATGAGTCTGTGACTTGATGATATTGACTTTATTATGTTGCATTCATCTATAATGAAGTATAGAGCTGAAAGACACAAAGCAGTGTTGTCAGTAAATGAAGCATTTCTAGTATACACCGACAGAGTGTAGTGTATACCAACTGCAGTATTAACCGAGCAGTGTTCACCGATGCATTCTTTGTTAACTGAGGAGGATAGAATGAATTAAATGATTAGTTTAGTAGATAAGATTGATGAGCTAGCAAGAGTATAACATCGAGGTAATAGATAATGTTTGTTACAAAGCTCGACAGTTGATAAAATTCAAGGAAGATCTAACGAAGTAGATTGAAATGTGTTATTGACACAAGTATCGAGAAAGTTTTAAGTGGCAAAATCTATGAATGTGATTAAGCGGCAAAATTTGATGGTGGAGAAGAAAATAATTTACTTGTCTATATAAGAAAACATAATTTATTTATGAAAAGAGTTGGGAGAAGAAGAAGCTATAGGAATTTCATGTGAACAAGCTTTCATGCATTCTGATCATATTGGTTAGTGAGAACCGAGCTGCAGAATAGTTACTGAGCTACAAAGAGCTATTACCGACGGACAGTAAGTTGATATAGTATTGAATCTAAAGTGAAATATTGATTAGAAGGATTTGTATGGACTAAATATTGATCTGCAATTGAAGTTGTACTAAGGTAGGTCATTTTACTATTACATATTTAACCATTGTATACAGTCTAAATCTCTTAACCGAGTGGACTCTGAAAGTCTTATGATGTATCATTCATAGAATGAACATTGTTATCCTATCAACCCCATAGTGAATGCTGGTTGGATGATAACTTCTAGTCTAAAATCCTCTAACAAGGTCACACCTGACAGTGTGTTTGTAACCTTTAACAGGGTTGGGTCTTAACCGACCCCACTTCAGAAGAGTGAACAATTTTGGGTTACCGTTCCTAGGTGGTTTTTCCCTTTACAGGGTTTCCACATTAAATCTCTTATGTTATGTGTTGATTGTGATATTTGCTTGTTATCATTCTTTACATGTTACATGTTAGATTTGATTGGTAAACAGTTATAAGTAATAGACTGATAATCGGTAAAAGCACAGACAGTGAGATTTATTATTGCTTACTGACGAGAAAAAATCAAAGAAGATGTTTTGAATTATACATTTTGCATTGGGACACTAGATAACTGATTCACTCCCCTCTCAGTTATTCTAACACCTTGTACATATCTGCTTGTATTTTTTCCATCTTTGTACATAGTCATATTAAAGCCTCAAAGTTGCATAGCTTAGTTGTATGAAAAAGAAGCATTTATCATGGTTTTACAATTGTCTTGCTCTATTATCGTTGTCAAAATTAAACTAGGGGAACAATCCAAAGTTAATGATCCCATCAAGGAATCAAACACAAGTATTATGTCTGATCAAAATCAAAGATCATGACATTTAAACCTTTTTTATCAATCCAAAACATCAAATTTCAAACATCCAGACATTTGACCAATATCAAAACCATCAAATCAAACAACTTGAACAAGATCAAAATGGTGAAAAATAGATGAAATTATTCTGAGAACATGGATCAAATAACAAAGGCAACTATATTCAAATGTTTGTTTCTTGATTTTTGAAATCTTGTCTTTTAGCAACTCAAGGATGTCTTTTGACTAGAGGATAAATGATGAAACATGATATTTTCTTGTTTTTTTGCTTGTGAGATTAATTCGTAGAAATATGTAAATGGCCCAAGGTCCTTGGGGAAATACTTTTGGTCCATTGAATCTAGCTCCACCTCTACATGCTCTTCCTGATGGCTCGAGGAATAATTTTCCTAAGTTCTTTGGTGATGGACAAAAACATCCAAATGAACATATTGCTACTTTTTACATTGCATGTGGTGTTCATGGCATTGAACATGAAGACGTGTTTGTGAGGTTGTTTGTAGAAACTCTCCAAGGCATGGTTGCTGATTGGTTTTATCATTTTGCACCACATACCATCACAAACTGGGCTACTCTCATAGCCAAGTTTGAAGAAAGGTTCAAGCCTCCTGAAGATGCTCATGTGCTATTAGACCTACTCATCCAGCTAAAGAAGGCATCTCATGTTCCTATGCGTAATTTGTTGCTCATTTCAACAAATTAACATGAAGGATTCCATCTATTTCTTAGCCTATAGTTGCAAATTTGAAGTGCTTCTTTGTAAATGCACAAATTTCCAAAGTTAGTTTTTTGTTAAGAAGAGTAGCTCTAGCTACTCTTGCAATGGCACAGACTTTGGGAATTGGAATTTAAGATGATCTTATTCTTACTAGGAAGATAAGAAATGAAGCAAATGAGTTTGAAGAAAGTAATCTCTCTTCCAATTCATTTTCTTCCATTACAAGGATGGATCTTGTAGTGCAAAGGTTGGCAAATGAGTTAGTTGCTCTAAAAAAGAAAATAGCTCAAGGTATCTTTTTTGTTCCTCATGAATATGTAGAAAGGACACCCCTTCCAACTATTGCTTGTAGTCATGCCGGTGAGAATCAACAAAGATTAGTTTCATCATCAAAGAAGATTGTTATTAAGGAACCATCAATGAAGGCAACAACAAATCATCATGAATCTGAGGCTAGTGATCTTGCTATTCTCTTCCAAGAAAAGGAAGCAAAATTAGTTGGCGACTCTTATTTTTGGTTCACGCAATCTCAGAAAGTCATTGATGAAAATAAGAAAGATGAAAATCATTCTTCCAATGTTCAAGAAAATGAAGATGATCATGTCATTAGACATGAACATATGGACATGCATGAAGGTTCCAGTCAAGCTGACAATAGTGCATCTTTGTTTCAAGGTCATGAACTTGAATGAGTGTTGCATGAAAAATTTACCCCAGAACTTGATGAGGATCTTATCATGAACATCATAAGGGAATTTTGTTCAAATATTGAAGAAAAATCTCTTATGTCTGAAATTTGTAACCAGGATGATGTAGAAGGAAACAATGAGGTAACCTATCCTAATCAGCTTGAGGATGTCATAATTGATGAACCAGTTACTCAAGTTGCAGTAGTCGGTAAGAAGAATTTAGAATTTGTTCGATCACTGGGATGCCCCATCAAACATCTTGCTTGGTTGGAGGCCAATGGAAAAGTATTAGTTGTTGTCCTCAATTTTGACATCACAAAATTGTGGCAACCCTACACAATTTTCTTGTGAATTCATAGGTGTATCCTCTATGATTTGAATGTTTTGGATAATGAGTTATAAAGACAATTTGTCATCCCTAAAATACTCTTTGTAACACCAATTTCATGCATTCTTTACGTCCTTTTCTTTGTTTTTATCTTTCTTGTTAGCAATTTTTAATCTCAATTTTCCCTTGAGTCGATAGCTCTTTGAAATATGCTCATTTCGAGCTATCTTAGCTATCAAACAGAGTTGTATAACTCAAGTTATGATACAAAATGTGGGGTTTTTCAAGCTGAGTGCATATTCTTTAAAAGTCCTTAAAAGGTGGGTTTTTCAAAGTCAATTGCATGAGTTCAAATTATATCTAATATATTAAATAAATTTTTAAGTTCATTTTCAAATTTCAACTCATTTCGAGTTGATTTAGCTATAGTTTTTAATGTTTTCATGAAATTAGCTTTAAAATAATCTAATTTCATGTTACTTTATTAAACACTATAGTTATATATTAAATTAATTCAAAATTAAAACACTTAAGTTCAAAAAGTGTGGTTTTTATTCTTCATTGCATATCATCAACATGCAAAACACTTTGTAAATCCTACCTCTTGAAATTAAGTCTTTTATACATTAAATACGTTGTTTTTATGTGTAATTGCATATATATAACATGTAAAAGTGGATTTTTCTAGGCCAAAAACATGTTTTATAAGAATGTGCAGTTGAACCTTAAAATATTGTATTTAATCCTTTATGAGTGTTGTTTTTATATGCGATTGCATATAGAAAATAGCGTATTTAAAAACTCTCCAAGTGGTTTTTTCCTCATGAAAGACATGTTCTAATCAATATGTAATTGCACTTGAAAAGTGCATTTTTAATGGAGAAACACTAAGGGTTTTGTTTTTAAACTCAAATACATATCTTTTTATGTATTTTTACATGTGCAAACTCTCTTTTAAAACAACGTATTTAATATCCTTCCTAGGGCGTCGATTTTGGGAGGGATTGCATATGTTCAAAACTCATGAAAAACACTTACTAAAGTGTGTTTTTCCTTTCCCAAGCTGTGTTTCCTCTAGGGTGTCAAATTTGGAAGAGATAGCATGTATTTTTACATGTGCCAAGACATGGTTAGCAGTGTTTTGTTACTCTTTCCCTTGGGTGTCAATTTTTGAAGGGATTACATATTTATCTTCATGTGCAAAGGCATTCCCAAAAAGCATTTTTTAATATTCTCTCTTAGATGCCTTTTTCTTGGGCATTTACACTTTATTTTTATGTGTATTTGCATTCAACAAAGTGTGTTTCAGTCCTAGGTGTTGAATTTGGCAATGGTTACATGCTTCT
This sequence comes from Chamaecyparis obtusa, assembly GCA_027943335.1. NCBI lineage: Eukaryota > Viridiplantae > Streptophyta > Pinopsida > Cupressales > Cupressaceae > Chamaecyparis > Chamaecyparis obtusa. The sequence continues at coordinate 538,004 of BSBK01003727.1, read as the reverse complement.
TTGCATGTGTCTTTGCATCATCAAACCACATTTTCTTCCCTTTAGGGGAGTCAATTTTTGGAGGCAGTGCATATGTTGTTTGAAATGCAAGGCATGTGCATTTTGATAAAAACAGTCTGCCTTTGATCATTCTTCTTAAAAAATGCCTCATATTTGGAAGATTTGAGCATCTACAATCATTCTCTCATCTCTAGAATTGATTTTGGGTGAGTTATTTCTTTCTTAGATTATTTTATTTCCTCATTTTGATTGAAATTCATGCCCTAGATGTCATTTTTTACCTTCATTGCATATGCATGGAAAATGTCAAAATGGTTGCTATTTCCTTGCATTTAATCTCTCTTTTCTTTCCACTTGGTTGTGAATGCATGTTGACTCTCCAAAATTGAAGGAAAAAGACTAGGAAAGAGATTTATATATAGTTTTTAAATCCCATCTTTCCTAAATCCAAAAATTCATTGGATTCATTTTAAATTTTGCCCAAGATTTGGAAAAATTTCTTCTTGAGGATTGAGGTAATTTCTTCCTTAATTATTTTTCCTAAATTCTTCCCAAGGTATCTTGTTTACATGTAAACTTTCATTTTTAGATTTACATGTTTTTAAATTCATGATCCTTCTACTTCTGTCTTTAATTCTTAAGTTGCATATGCAAGAATCTCAACTTTCTTGCATATGCAGTCGGGATTAAAAACCCCATTCTATGATGAAAAAAGGAACAAGTCCATGCTTGTGTATCCATGCACTATCCTTCAAAAAAAAATCTATTTGCTGCCCTAAAGTTTTACAACCATTCCTCTTGTTCACACCATTCCAAAATCCATACTTGTACATCAAAAAACATGCAATAGACCCATCCATGCTTTATTTTCTCACATAATACTTGTTGTCCATTCATATGTAATACCCTTTGAAAAACCTATTTTTGGTTTTTCTCACAACACAAGGGCCAATCTAATCCATATCAGTTTGTTCTTCCAATGTTCACAAGTATTCTAGCCACTTACAATAGCCCAAGCTCACTTCTTGTGCATCCAAAAAGTGCAATGTATCCATCACTTGAAGATATTCTTACCTTGTGGAATCTTCATGTCACATCTACTCAGGCATATCAATTGCCATGTTAAGAGAATTTCTAGCTAGCACTAGAAAAGGAAGAAGTAAAGGCCCAAAGGATTGAAAGGGAGATTCAAGAAAGGTTAGAACGTGAGAGGAAAAACTAAAAAAAATGATCTAAGATGGTGTTACCTTCCTATGCTAATTATCCATTTGTGCAATTAGGTTTGGATATAAATGTAAGGCGGGAAGATATCATTTCAGACTTAGGGGCTTTCATTTGGAATCAAAGAGAAGATGACGCACACTATACAATTTCTCGGGCCATCTTGGAGGAAGAGGAGGAAGTTGGTATTGAATTTGAAAGAGAAAGATAAAGAATTGAAAGGGGGCTTAGAAAAAGATTGGAATGTGAGCAAAGAGAAAGGATACAAAGAGAAAGAGAAGCCCATAGGAGAGCTCAAAGGCCACCCTTAAGAGAAATTCAACTTCAAGTGAATCAAAATTAGAACACAAGCAGGATAAGAAGATTGGAGTTTTCTCCCTAGAAAGGTTCAAAAGACTACAATTAGAAAGAATTATTTCAAGGAAGAGATGGAAAGAAACAAATTTGATTCTCAAGAGACAACCAAGGATGCAAGTTCCTATTTCAGATCAAGATGCTTTCACCAAATTAGAGCATATCAATCATCACGCATCAACATGAAGACAAATGAAGGATGATGTAATATCGGTTGTGTCTTGTTAGGCACTTAGAATATTTTCATCATGTCTTTGTAATTTGTATTTGACATATGTAATTGCATGTGATAGTATCACGTGCAAAACTGTAACATGTAATCAAGTTGCAAGTGCATTAGGCATGCAACTTTGAATAAGTCAAAGTTAGTTAGTTAGTTAGTTAGGGAATAAGTCAAAGTGGTTAAGGCTTTTCCCTTTCTTTCTCCACCTTTCTCTCTCCTCTTTTCCTATATAAAGGAGGGAGATCATTGTAAATAAGCATCTTTTGGCAAGGCAAGAAAATTTTGCAAGTTTGTATTGTGCACTCTTAGACTTTGTTCTTGGATGTAAATCAGATTGCTTTCAATAAAAGAGGTAGATTATTTTGAGACTTTGTGCCAATTCAAACTGTTATGTGATGATATTTTCTTGAGTTGATTATGAGTTTTTATGCTTTGATTCAAGAGGGATTTGGATTCAATTTTGTTTACTTTGAGTTGCTTGTTGCATTCAGAGCCAATTTGAACTTTTGAAGACTTTGTGTTGCAGAAGGATAAATTGTGATAAATAGTAGTGGCTGCAATAAATTAGAGCTAAAGACTTTGGCCTTTAGTTTTAATTTTTTTTGAATTAAATTTGAGAGTATCTAGTAAGAGAGTTTGTGCCTTACTGGTTATTCTAATTGAATCCTCATAAGAAAAGCGCAGGAGACTTTGGGTTCCTATTTTTGTTTCACAAAATATAAAAAAGAAAGCTGCTACCCCTGGTATTGTTCTTATGTCAACTCCAAGGTCACCAGTATTATCGTAGCAATAAGGAACTTTTTGTTCAGTTAGAAAGTAGTATTTGTACGCAAGTAGTTCTCGAAAAAAAAGGAATTGATTAAGAGAACCACCCTTTTTGTAATTTTAGTTAAGTTCATGTTGAAGCCACCTACGGTAAGAAGGGAGTCTCTCCTATTGCTGAGAGGAGAGAGAAATCTCATGAGACATTGTCTAAAGTTACAATTTTGTAAGGTGTAGTCTTAGAGGCTTACAAAAGTTTTAGCCAACAACACTCTTTGCACCTTCGATGTTCTTGGTTCTTCTTCATCATGCAATTCATATTGGACATCCTTTACAGTGTACCTATCATTACTCCCTTGTCAACTGTTATCAAAATTTCACTACCTTAGCAATTTTTCTATAAAAGACATATTTTGGAATCAATTAACCTCATTTATTGATATACAACCAATTTATATGCAACCAACAAAATAAATACATTGCGAATTTTTGAAAATAATCATTTCATTTGTACTAAACAATGATAAATGATCTTTGAGTTTGTTCATTTGAAAATTTAAACACCTGTATTTAAGATCAATTTAGAAAAGACTCACACAAGTCATGAGCATAGCCTATTATTTCTTCTACAGATTTAAAACAACATTAAAAGACAGAATAGGAGAAGACAGATAGATCAAGAGTAACCAGTCATTGCCTATTGCTTTGACTGGTTAGTGCAGTTGCTGGTATTGAATTTGTCCTTTGTCTGCAAATCTTCTGGCAAGTTCTTGAGTCCTACAAAAAATTGAGAGCAATGATATTAGATCCTGATATGGATCTAAGCAATGACTGGTTGTCTAAACTACTCTGCATATTCTACCTTTAAGAATGTCTTAAATTTTGAGAAGAAAGAAAATCAGAATATCCTCGGTGTTGGTGTGAAGAGAAATATTTATGCTAATATGTTTGTTCCATGTGCAGGAAAGTAATTATTTCAATGTGTATGTGCCCCTAACTGAGGCTCCCTTTGGGTATGAGCTCGACATGTGCATTGGAATAATTATTATAAACAGATGTCAAGATCAAGAAAGAAATACATAATGTTTAAGGGACATATTATTTATGATATGAAACCTTTCATTACAATCAAAATAAGAATAGTTAAGTCTATTTAAGAGACATTATTTTCACTTGACACCTTACAGTTTAACAGAAACAACAACATAATTTTTAGTCAACAAGGTGGTGATTGGGCTTTATATAGTTCATCATCATATATAAAAGAGCAATAAAGTGAGTGTCAAAGGGACATGTGCTACAATATGAAGTTTTTCACATTCTTTTACTATAAAGTGAAAACAGTGATTAATTTATAGAACATCAAAGGGACATGCACATCTTTCATGAAACCTTTTGTTTCAATTAATCAGCATTAAATATGATGCAAGTAAATTGGAAGCATACAGTATAAAAGAAAGAGAAGTTACTTATTTATGGTGGAGCTATTCATGAAGCGGGTGCTGTTAAGGTTTGAAGTTTTGGCATGCCATGCCAAATCAGATTGGGTGGGATTTTTAAAAAATAAAGAGTTGATTATAAGTATCTCAATCATATTAAATACTAGTGTTTGAGACGAAAGGAAATAAAATAACTCTCCTTCATACTCCTGGGTACCAGCTCTACCTTTTTTGTTCCAAGCTAGCTATTGGGGAGGCTCTGACAAATCCCAATTGTTTTTTGCTAAGGTTACTGTTTAGGCTTAGAATTGTTACCCTACATCAGGCATTAAGGCTAACAATAATTCTATCTCGATAATGGAAACATCTCCTAGCTGTGGGTAGACTGTGAATGAAGAGGAATCTCTGGATTCTAGGTTGGTTCCTATAAAATATGGAATATCACTTTCCTGATCTACAAACTATTCGGAAAAGGGAAAAGAATACTAAACTAAAAAGATTAGGGTGATACACCAATGAATAATTTAGACTTCTCAAAAAGATAAATTTCAATCCTGACTTAGAAATGAGTACTTTTAACAATATGATTCTCTGTTCAACATATAGGTTAACAAACTCATGCTATCAGCGTTCTACCACAAACAACTTGGAGAATTAACAACATACATTTCTCATGCAAGGCCTAGGGACAACTAATTTTCTTGAGAAGGAACAAAATTTCATTCACTTCTTTCAAATAATAGCTAATTTTAACACTTTCTAGAAAAGATGAAACATGATTTGATATTGAAAACAAGTACACAAAATGGGAGTCAAAGAATCTGATCCATTTCTTAAAAAATTTGACAAGATGATTACAAAAATGGCCTTCGAAACATCTAGGAACGATATGTTCACTAAAATGCCCTCTCTCTAAAATCTGCAACCCCTAATTGATTCTCAAAAATCAATTTTATAATCAACTCTAGCCTCCAATTCAAAAATTCAAGCTCCACTATCTCAACCTAAAAACGTGCCTAAGAATATGCTATTACAATGAGTTCTCCAAAACATGCATCTCTTCCTAAATTTGGCCTAAAAAATATAAGGAATTAATCCTTTTAAAAATAAAACATACCAAAATTTTAACAAGAGCTTTTAATATTAAATACAAAACTTAATATTAAATACTAATCCCTATACCTTAACTTTTATTTGATAACCTAGATAAAAATCTAAGTGTAACTATTGCAAAGTGAAGAGGTTGACATGACCCTCAATCCACTTGCAATGCATCGGATGGGATAAGAACAAAAGGTGGCATGTTCAATTTTCGGGGCCAAAGCTAGCACTGCCATGCATTGAATGCACTCTCTGCTTGGCGGACTCCAAAATCTATTTATTCTTTCCTTGGCATTTGTGTTTGTTCTCTTGAAGCTTCTCGAAGAAAACTCGGGGAAACGAAACCCTAAGCTCTCCTGAACTTATGAAGGAACTCGACTTTGCTATGATGGTCTTCGACTGTTGCTAGAGTTGAGACTTTATCTACTACTTGCTTTGGCTTGCATTTTTTACAATACTTGACATTTCTCCATCTTTTCATCAGTGAATCAGTAAGTTAGTGGAACTCCCTGTTGATTTTTTTGGAAAGGAAAACACATGCATCTCTTCTCCTTGTTTAACTGTTTGTTCTTGATATACCACTTTTGATAAGTTACAGTTAATGAGTTATAGTTCATCTTTGCTTTCAATAGTCAAACTTGCTGTTATATTCCTTTGCTTTGCATCTCTAGAAGTTCTCTTTTATTGAACTCGAGCCCATATCATGATTCACGGCACTATTGAAAACTGAAATTAAGAGCTCATAGTTTACTGTATTTCTTTAATAACAAGAACTCACCACCACAAGCTCTTGTTATAGCATTTGTCGACAGTCAATGACTAGCATTAACTTGTTGATGGCTCATGTCTTTAGATCCGGTTATTCATATATGTTGTTATGTTCTTTTTGAATTTGTTGTTGTAAACACTTCAAACCCGAGCTCTGTTATTAACTCATTTTTTACAAACCATTCATGGTTTCAAAATTCATGAACCCAAACTGTTCAAAGCACTTATATAACAACTATGAATACATCTTTATGCTGCTCAACTACTTGCAATTGGCATAAAACTGTGAACTCATATTGTGAACCAGTAATAGTCATGGGTTTTTAAATTTATCAAGGAAAATCTTCCTTCATACCTATTGATAACTGGAAATCCAGTATGTATCTTGTGGGTATCATCTGAAGTTGTCATAACTATTTTTCTTCAGTTTCAAATGCCAAAATATTAAGCACAATTTTAGAAAATAATAAGAACTCATTGACAATAAGCACTGAAAATTGATATGTCTAAAGAATTGCTTATCTTTTAAGCTCAAACTGATGACTGGCAGACAAAAAACATCTTCTGTTGTATATGAAACTTGTAATAATTTTGATTGTATACTGGCAACACATTTCTCACATATAAGGAATTTTTGGATTACTTCAATTATGTAACTTCATCAATTTATGTATCTTCCTCAGCATATTCTGTGATAACATAGAAATGAAGCCCAAAATCATGACTGAGACTTTTGAACATAAATAAATAATGGCTCTTTTCAGAAAGGCTGCATAAAGACACTTCTATTCCAGTTTATACATATTTTCCATTTTATGTTCAGTTTGCATCCTGTAGCTTTGTATACTATATACAATTTTCATTGATGTTGAATCTGCACTTAATATGATAAGTACAACAAGATGCAAATGTTTGTTCACTGTTAATGAAGTTCAAGCATGGGCTCATGACACTCAAAAACAATAGAATGTTAAATAATGAGGTTCGAACATGGGTTCGTGACACTCAATAAAAAAAACTATAAACACTTTATGATTTTATAGCTTAATCTTGAAGCACTCTTTTGTATTCAGCAACAAATATGATTATAGCTTGAAAATGTACTTCTGAAATAGTAAGGACATATTTGTACCAGTATTTATGCAGCACCATTTGTATCTTGAACTAGAAAGTTGGCAATCATTGGCATTTCTTGTAGCATTCTTATCATAGAAACTAGCTTGATCTGTATCTTTGACAATAACTGAATATGAACACCAATTAGTTGTTATCTGCAAGATAATCTATTAAGCTCTCAAATAACATCATTATGAAATACATTATCTGAAAAAGGTTTCTCAGTTTGGAAACATACTAAGTCCCTTTAATTCAAACACCTGGTTAATAAAAAGGACAACATACACCATAATGATCATTAGTAGTAAAAGGTTTCATGTCAGAAACAAGTCCCTTTAACACTACCTTGCAGTGAATGTCAGTGTACATTTCCTTATTTCATTTAATTTTCCATATTGATAAGCAGTATTGAAAACTTAATTGCTACAATATGTTATTTGATTCTCATGTATTGCTTAGATCCATCAGGATCTAACCATTTTTTTCCTTCTTATGAAGATGGAAACCTTAAAGACCTAGATGCAGATGGAGACTCAGACTCGTGAAGATCTAAATGCAGAGACCTAAGTGTAGAAACCCAAGTGCAGAGACCCAGCAGATAACCAACAAATAACAACCAATACAAAAGGCAATACATGGGACCCCTATTCCATACTGCAGTCTTTCTTTTAATTCTGCAATGTACTCTATTTATTGATGAAACATGGAACAAGAAAGGACATTTTTATATCACATTCAGTATGAAAGTACAATGTAATGATTATTTATGAATTTTTGGAAATTTTGGAATGATAATCAATACTTAGAGTACAATAATGACATCTAAAATGAATGCAATAAGGACATGTAAACTAACAAAACCTGCAAGGTAGTGTTAATTAGACCAAAAAAATGCAACCTTTTCCTACTAATGCTTATTGTATTGTATGCTAGATTTTTGAGTAATAATTTTGGCGACTTCTGCTAGATGTCTTCCTGCTAGACATGACCTATAGGATTATCATAGGGCAATAGATTTAAGAAAAATTGAACCATGAATGCAACCTTTATTGAGAAATGAAAATGCACCTAAACCTAGACCCATGCAACCTAAAAAAATAGTGTCAGACTACACTTATTGAAATGAAAACCTAAACTAACCTACTTTAACCAGCTTGAAGCCTGGTTAAACAAAACCATTCACTGATTGTGAAAAATAACTTCCTTTCCTTTTCAACTTACAATAACCCACATGCTCATGAATAATCATCATAAAATGAGCATATGAGATGAAGACAATCATTTGCTTGACAAGGATCTGACTGATATGAAATTTACTTACTTGATCAAGCTGATTGTAAACACCATTATTTTGAATAAAATCAGCAAACAGCAACTTTTGATGTAGATCCAACAAAGGATTACTTACTTGACAAAATAGGACATTAAGCTAATTTGATTCCTTCTCAACTTCATCTTGTAGAGGCACTGGCATAACTTGTCCTCCTTTTATAGCCTCCATTCTAGCCAAATGCCTGATAGGACAGCCGTGAGAAACGGTGAACTTGGAGTTCTCCTTGATAGGTTTAGGTTCCTAAGAGATTACTTCAGTTTGATTGATCTCCTCATCATGCTGGCTGGGAATAATCTCCTGTAGGTTGTAGGTTCTTTATGGAAGTGTGGGCTTGTCATCAAGATGCAAGCAGAACTATTCCATCTCATCCCAAAAATGATCTTCTCCTTCTTCCTGATTCTCTTGTAGGAGAAGTATACTATTATTAGCACAATCATCATGATTTTCTGAAATATTCCTTATCTCAACTTGTTCAAAAAGAACCTTCTTTAGATCAGAAACCTCCTTTTCAATGGTCTCCTTGTCTTCTTTCAGTTGAGAACACTTCTCAATCTGCATATGATAGCCTTCTTTATACTTTTCAGCTGTAGAAGACAGGAATCCCATCTTTTGCTTGAGATCCTATAGCTCTTTTTCATAGGACTCCTCCTGAGCTTTTGAATCTCTTTCATTCTCCAACTGATATTCATGACCATGTTTTAACATGGCACCTATTAGCATTGGAAATTTCTCGATAAATTCTTGTCGTGCTCTCAGTTCCTTTTCTTTTTCCTCTTGAAACTTCTCATGAAACTCCTAATGAGCTCTTAATTCTTTTTCTTTCTCTAAATGAATTTCATTGCCTCTATCAAACATGGCTTTTAAGAGCTCTCATCCTTTTTTAAGCTTCTTTTCATAAACATCCTTCTGTGTCTCTAACCCACCTACAAGCTTGGCTTCATTCCTGTTGTATTGTTCAGCTAGATACTTCTTGTAACCTTGATCTTTCTTAGCCAATGCTTGTTGCTATTGGATCTAGGCCTAATAAGCATTCTCTTCTAGCTACATGTTCAACTTATCAATCTGCATATGCAAATTCTACAACATACTTGTGGTATCTCCAGTTTGTGAACCATTATCATTTGTAGAATAATAGAAATCATATTGGGATTGTTGACCTTGATAAGACTGAAAATAATTCTCTTGAATAGAAATTTCTTGAAATGAAGCAAAACTTGAAAACTGATCATCTGGGTAAGCATACCCTCCTTGAAAACTTGACATCTTTATTCATCTAAAAGGCTAGAAATCAGAAAATAAAACAATTTGAAACATACTAGCTCTTCTCTTTTTGAAACAATTGACTATCCTTCACAGATCTACCAGGTATGAAAAATGTGACCTCTTTTAGGTCTGAATCTTGCTGATAGCACACCACAACCAGCAAGTGATACAATGCAATTTGACCCGTTCTGTAAGAACGTGTCCCACCGAGCATGCCAAAAACTGTTCAAGCTTAGAATTGTTACCTTACATTAGGCATTAAGGCTAACAACAATTCTATCCTGACAATGGAAACCTCTCCTAGCTGTGGGTAGACTATGAATGAAGAGGAATCTCCGGATTCTAGGCCAATTCCTATAAAATATGGAATATCACTTTCCTGATCTGCAAACTATTGGGAAAAGGGAAAAGAATACTAAACTAAAAAGATTAAGGTGATACACCAATGAATAATTCAGACTTCTCAAAAAGATGAATTTCAATCCTGACTTACAAATGAGTACTTTTAACAATCTGATTCTCTGTTCAACATATAGGTTAACAAACACATGCTATCAGGGTTCGACCACAAATAGTTGGAGAATTAACAACATACATTTCTCATGCAAGGCCTAGGGATAGCTAATTTTCTTGAGAAGGAATAGAATTTCATTCACTTCTTTTAGATAATAACCAATTTTAACACTTGCTAGAAAAGATGAAACAGGATTTGATATTGAAAATAAGTACACAAAATGGGAGTCAAAGAATCTGATCCATTTCTTAAAAAATCTGATAAGATGATTACAAAAATGGCCTTTGAAACATCTAGGAATGATATGTTCACTAAAATGCCCTCTCTCCAAAATCTGCAACCCCTAATTGATTCTCAAAAATCAATTTTATAATCAACTCTAGCCTCCAATTCAAAAATTCAAGCTCCACTATCTCAGCCTAAAAATGCGCCTAAGAATATGCTATTACAATGAGTTCTCCAAAACATGCATCTCTTCCTAAATTTTGGCCTAAAAAATATAAGGAATTAATCCTTTTACAAATAAAACATACCAAAATTTTAACAAGAGCTTTTAATATTAAATACAAAACTTAATATTAAATACTAATCCCTATACCCTAACTTTTATTTGATAACCTAGATAAAAATCTAAGTGTAACTATTGCAAAGTGAAGAGGTCGACATGACCCTCAATCCACTTGCAATGCATCGGATGGGATAAGCACAAAAGGTGGCATGTTCAATTTTTGAGGCTAGAGTTGGCACTGCCATGCATTGAATGCACTCTCTGCTTGGCGGACTCCAAAATTTGTTTATTCTTTCCTTGGCATTTGTGTTTGTTCTCTTGAAGCTTCTCGGAGAAAACTCAGGGAAATGAAACCCTAAGCTCTCCTAAACTTATGAAGGAACTCGGCTTTGTTATGATGGTCTTCAACTACTACTAGAGTTGAGACTTTATCTGCTACTTGCTTTGGCTTGCATTTTTTACAATACTCAAAATTTCTCCATCTTTTCATCAGTGAATCGGTAAGTTATTGGAACTCCCTGTTGATTTTTTTGGAATGGAAAACACATGCATCTCTTCTCCTTGTTTAACTATTTTTTCTTGATATACCGCTTTTGATAAGTTACAGTTAATGAGTTATAGTTCATCTTTGCTTTCAATAGTCAAACTTGCTATTATATTCCTTTTATTTGCATCTCTGGAAGTTATCTTTTATTGAACTCGAGCCCATATCATGATTCATGGCACTATTGAAAACTGAAATTAAGAGCTCATAGTTTACTGTATTTCTTTAATAACAAGAACTCACCACCATAAGCTCTTGTTATAGCATTTGTCAACAGTCAATGACTGGCATTAACTTGTTGATTGCTCATGTCTTTAGATCCAGTTATTCATATATGTTGTTCTATTCTTTTTGTATTTGATGTTGTAAACACTTCAAACCCGAGCTCTGTTATTAACTCATCTTTTACAAACCATTCATGGGTTTGAAATTCATGAACTTGAACTATTCAAAGCACTTATATAACAGCTGTGAATACATATTTATGTTGCTCAACTACTTGCAACTGGCATAAAACCGTGAACTCATATTGTGAACCAGTAATAGTCATGAGTTTTTAAATTTATCAAGGAAAATCTTCCTTCATACCTATTGATAACTGGAAATCCAAATGAGCTTGTGGGTATCATCTAAAGTTGTCATAACTATTTTTCTTCAGTTTCAAATGCCAAAATATTAAGCACAGTTTTAGAAAATAACAAGAACTCATTGACAATAAGCACTGAACATTGATATGTCTAAGAATTGCTTATCTTTTAAGCTCGAACCAATGACTGGCAGACAAAAAACATCTTATGTTGTATATGAAACTTGTAATAATTTTAATTGTATACTGGCAACACATTTCTCACATATAAGGAATTTTGGATTACTTCAATTTTGTAACTTCATCAATTTTTGTATCTTCCTTAGCATATTCTGTGATAACATAGAAATGAAGCCCAAAATCATGACTGAGACTTTTGAAGATAAATAAATAATGGCTCTTTTTAGAAAGGATGCATGAAGACACTTCTATTCCAGTTTATACATATTTTCCATTTTATGTTCAGCTTGCATCCTATAGCTTTGTATACTGTATACAATTTTTATTGATGTTGAATCTGCACTTAATATGATAAGTACAACAAGATGCAAATGTTTGTTCACTGTTAATGAAGTTCAAGCACAGGCTCGTGACACTCAAAAAAAATAGAATGTTAAATAATGAGGTTCAAACATGAGTTCGTGACACTCAATAAAAAAAACTATAAACACTTTATGATTTTATAGCTTAATCTTGAAGCACTCTTTTGTATTCAGCAACAAATATGATTATAGCTTGAAAATGTACTTCTAAAATAGTAAGGACATATTTGTACCAATATTTATGCAGCACCATTTGTATCTTGAAGTAGAAAGTTGGCAATCATTGGCATTTCTTGTAGCATTCTTATCATAGAAACTAGCTTGATCTGGATCTTTGACAATAACTGAATATGAACACCAATTAGTTGTTATCTGCAAGATAATCTATTAAGCTCTCAAATAACATCATTATGAAATACATTATCTGAAAAAGGTTTCTCAGTTTGGAAACATACTAAGTCCCTTTAATTCAAACACCTGGTTAATAAAAAGGATAACATACACCACAATGATCATTAGTAGTAAAAGGTTTCATGTCAGAAACAAGTCCCTTTAACACTACCTTGCAGTGAATGTCAGTGTACATTTCCTTATTTCATTTAATTTTCCATATTGATATGTAGTATTGAAAACTTGATTGCTACAATATGTTATTTGATTCTCATGTATTGCTTAGAGCCATCAGGATCTAACCATTTTTTTCCTTCTTATGAAGATGGAAACCTTAAAGACCTAGATGCAGATGGAGACTCAGACTCATGAAGATCTAAATGCAGAGACCTAAGTGCAGAAACCCAAGTGAAGAGACCCAGTAGATAACCAGAAGATAACAACCAATACAAAAGGCAATACATGGGACCCCTATTCCATACTTCAGTCTTTCTTTTAATTCTGCAATGTACTCTATTTATTGATGAAACATGGAACAAGAAAGGACATTTGTATATCACATTCAGTATGAAAGTACAATGTAATGATTATTTATGAATTTTTAGAAATTTTGGAATGATAATCAATACTTAGAGTACAATAATGACATCTAAAATGAATGCAATAAGGACATGTAAACTAACAAAACATGCAAGGTAGTGTTAATTAGACCAACAAAATGCAACCTTTTCCTACTAATGCTTATTGTATTGTATGCTAGATTTTTGAGTAACAATTACTTCACTGAAAGATGTTAAAGAAAGTGAAAATTGGATGTATGCAACAAAGCTTGATGGAGAAGGAGAAGACATGTATGAAGTAGCTACTGATTTTTGTGATGTAATAATAAACTGATAAAACTTGGAATAGTTATTGATGGTGGTAAAGATAGTCTTAATTTCTATGGTTGAAGAAGCATCAAGAGAAACTGTGAAAGCTCTTGGAAATCTAGTCATTAGTGCTTATGTGACCTATTCAGATATCTGTAAGGCTGTTACACCAAGCTTGAAGCTAGAAGATGATGGTGTTTTACTGTGTTTTGATTTAGTCAAAGGAAAACGTCATCTGGGAGGTTCAACACTTGCACATGTTTTTGGTCAGATAGGTGAGAGTCTTCGATGTGGGCCAAGAACTTCTTAGAAAATATCTTGTTTCATCTGGTCATGATTTTAGTGATGGTGGTATTGTTGGGGCCACAACTAAAACAAGCATCAAAGTGTAGAAGTTTTGCATTTTCAAGAAAACAATTTTTTTTTTGCACTTAGTTGAATATACAAAGAAAAAATCTGAGTAACAAGCACAACCAGAAATGAAGAAAAGAAATGTATTCAGTGAACTGGATTTTTCAAGTTTTTGAATCTAATTGTAGTTCTTTACCTCCAAGTGTTTTTGAGCACCTTTCTGATGATGGGTATTCTGAATGCAAGTATGAACATGACAACAAAGCGGATACATACTCAAATTCAGATAATGAAATGAAAATGAATGATGCTAGAAATTCTCAGAAAAGTATCCAGAAAAATGCTACAGGCATAAGCACCAAATATAAGCGGGAGGAGATACATGAGGTTTCATTTTTATTTCAACCTATTTTCTAGAAATGGGAGCCGGGTGATAGTCATGCACTCATCTCTGAGTTTTCACAGAGACTCATGCAGGATGCCGATTAAAGTTAGCCAATATGTAGCTCGTGTAGACCGTTGCAAATCATAGAAGCCCAATATTTTAGCGGGTTTGATATAGTAGATTGAAACTTCGATACCCACGACAGTTCCAAAAAGAAGAAAAACCAAACCAGTCAAGTTTCAAACCCTTACAAAGGTCTCCAAGAAAGTACAAGGTAAAAACATGAAGTGTCTAAAGGATAAATTCAAGATTGATCACCAAGAAATTTAGAAAAGGCTTCAAAGATACATAGCTGCCAAATAAAGGGTAAATAGATATATTTTAATAGCAGCATCTCCCAACAAATAAAAAGCAAGGTATACCAAGGAGTGAAGGCATCCTCACTACCAAATAAAGATGTGAAAATTTCCATGACAGCAAATGAAGTAAATACAGTAATATCAAAGAACATACAGGGAAAAAATAACACTTACAGCTAGATAATGATAGAGGTATGTGTGAAAAAACATTCATAAACCCTCAAAATAGCAACAACAGCAAGTAAAATATGGCGGCTCATGGAAAGTGTACTCAGAATCACAAGAAACCATATGAATATCCCTCAAAACCCTAGCAGTGACAACATTCCATGCCTTTGATACAACACGATGAAGAATTTTTAGGTTTGGATAGCGATTTAAGCATTGATCAAATGCTTTGTATAAATTTTGGAATCCGATGGGTTTTTTGTGGGATGGATTTTGCATCTTCCCTAAATAAGTAAAAGTTTAATATATGCCGAGGGGTGGGGAATATTTAAGTGTTAAATGTTTCGAGATAGAGTCAAGTGTTATTTAAACACTTCTTTTTTGCATCAAATTTTTATTGTAAAACAAGAATATTAAATGATAATTATAAATCATTTAAGTATTTTTGTTATTTCCTAATGCAAAGTAAGAGTGAAAATCTTAATTTACTCCTATGACCAATGGGTCAAAAGTGACACCTATTGAAATACTTAGTCTTAGGAGTTATGAGGATGTTATAAGACTTAGTATTATCAATTAAAGTCATGAAGAGTATGTTTAGGAGTCAGTTAGAGGTCGAATTTGACTTTTTCTAGTCAGTTGGGAGGTCTTTATGGCCTTTTAGAGCCTTTTGAGGGCAGTTTTGGTGAGTCGCCAAGGTGCTTTATGACTTAGTGGAACTTTTTCAGAGATGGGACTTTATTTCATGAGTTTTTAGGTCCTCTTTTCTAGGCTATTTTCTGGCATCCGACCCAAGGATTGGGTATTGTACTTAGTGAGTTTTTGGCTCACTTTTCTTTAGTTCTGATTATGTAGAGGAGGGCTTGTGTGACATTTTTATGTCCTTAGCAGTTTTATGCAGAAATTTGTAACTCTTTTGGAAGATCAAAAGCAAGTGACATCAGTTGAGTTTATGTTATTTGAGTTTCTTTTGGAGCCTTTTTTTATTTCTGCATTTATGTGTGCACTTTAAGGTGATTTGATAAAGATAACTAGTGAATTTCTATCATTCCATGTTGTTTTGTCTCACCTAAACACCTAGTTGTAGAAAAGTATGTTCATTTGCAAGTTGTAGTTCATGTCTTAAGGTGTGAAATTGATAAGTGAGGCATTTGTTTTCCTCCTTATTCTGGTTCATTTTTCATAATTTATTACAAAGTACTTTTGCAAGCCTATACAGAAAAGATGTGTTTTGTATTCATTCAGATAGTATAATAACCCTTCTTAGCTATCTGTAATTTCACTTTCATATCATCTTTTGTGTATCACCTGGTTCAGTAGTTTAAATTTTAAAGTCTTAGGTTCATTTTAGTAGTCTCTTTCTCTTTTCCCACAAAGATCAAGTTTTTGAGGAGTTATAGGTGATCATCTTATAGGAACCGGCCTAGAATCCAAAGGTTTCATTTCAAGTTATGTATTTCCCACATGCAGAAATGAATCCCATGTTAGGCAAAATTTTAAACTTGTATAGTTTAACAGGGTGCAAAATTTTAGCCTTAGCAGTTTTCACACGCCCAGTGGGACATATAGAAAGCAGTTCTATAATCTTTTATTTGTTGGTTTTACTGCACAACTTGCAAATTTTCAGCCTTTTCAAGGAATCCTTGAAGCACAGTCGGCGACTTCGTTGGTGAAGAATTAGTAGTATCAATGCTGATAATTATATTTTATGAGAAAAATTGAGACAAGAAGCTCAAGTACATTTGAATATCTACAATTGGATACACCCAAAAGGAAGGGTAGAGCTCTCAAACAAACTCCACATACAAAGAGGGTTCAATCTTCACCTCCAAAAGTTTATATAAGAAGGGGAAGGCCAGAAAAAAAGGAGAATTCTTTGTGGCATTCAACGTCACCAACTATAAGAATAGAATATTTTAATTCTGTTGAGATATCTGTATCATAGGCCAATTTTGGTGTTGTTTCTGCTTCAGCAACAAGTACTTTTTCAACATTTTCAAGTACTATAGTAGCTAGTTTGAGCTAGGTTTCAACAAGTGTCTCAGCACAAGTTAGTGCAATGGTTGTTCCTAGAGCCTTTGCTTTTGTGCCATTTGATCAAGGCAGTCCCTTGAACCTTGCTACGCATAATGCCATACCTTTAGCAGCTTTGAAAGGGCTACGAGAATTCACAGGGGAGATTCAAACAACTGCTTTTGAGCACATTAGAGATGTGGCTTCCCTTTTTAATGTTCACCATGTGACACAAGACAATGTTGCTGTCAGATTATTGGTGGCTTCATTCAAAGGAAAAGCATTGGAATGGTTCAGAAATTTACCTGTGGCCTCCATTTCCATGTGGGACGAATTGGGTGATGCCTTCACCAATTTTTTTGAAGACAAGTCAGACCATTTGTCACTTGTAGAACAGTTAACAACCATTAAAAGAGCCCCACAAGAGAAAATGATAGATTTCAATTCCCATTTTCAAAAAACATGGAATAGAATACCAGTGGTGGTGAGACCAAGTGCAGATTATGTTTTTCTATACTACTTGAAGAGTTTGAATAGTGACATTTTAGTGATGATTCAATCTATGGGAGGTACCTCATTACCACAAGCTTTTAATCTTGTTGTTAGAGATGAAAATAGCCTTATACAGGCAAGTAAAATAGCCCCTAGGCCTCTTATGCCTTACTTTCCTAATATCCAGTCAAATATGCCTCTTAATATACCACTGATGGCTCCTTTACCTCTTGTTCCAGTTGGTTCTACTACTAGAGGTTATGAAAATATGGCTGTTGGTCCATCAAATGAGTTGCAGGAAATTAAGAGCAGCCAGCAGAAGATAGAAATTATATTACAAACTTTGGGTAATGAGCTTACAAGTAAGAAAAAGTAGTGCCAAGGTCCTAGGCCATCTTTTCAACAACAGAATCAAGGTTTTAATCAATAATATCATAATCAAGGCCAACAATTTCAACAAAATAGGCAACCATATCAAAGTAATTTCCAAGGTGGAAAGCAAAATGTTAATCAAAGGCCTTTTCAACCATATAATCTAGCACCATTAAATGTTGCAAATCCAATTAGAGATATAGTACCTACTCAAAACAACTTGATATCAGAGGTAGATTGGTGCTATCTGTGCAATCAAGCACATAATCAGTCCACGTGTTCAAATGGGGTGATCAATCAAGCCCTCATGGTCCAAAATGCTGCAAGCTCACAGTCAGATGTATCTTCTAGTGGACCTAAACAACAACAAGATATACACACCATGGAGACTGGATTCCTTAACTGGCAAGGAGAGGAGTTTTGCGAATTGAATGGTGAATCATCAATTGTAGTCAATACCCAAGCAAAGAAAAGAGCCTTTGAGTTGGATCAATTAACAAGCAAAGATAAAGGACCTATAGTTGTAGATACGTCATCTCCAAAAATTCCAAGCATCTTAAAGAACACTCCTGCTGGACCAGCTAAAGAACACCCTCAACGGGATGTTGATTCAATAGTTGTCAAGACACATAACAGGACATCCTTAGCTACTCCTTTCAACATTGTGGACAACATGAAGAAAATGAACGTGTCCATGAGCATGTGGGATTCTTTAGCTATTCCAGGTCAAGTGGATAGTTTGAAGAATACACTAAAAGAGGAGATCACTCCTAAGGTGACTTTTGCTGACAAAAATACAACAACTATTTTAACTAATGATGTCATTCAAAGTGATGAGAAGAAATCTAGCAATAAGGAAACATCTGCAGTTCAAGGTAAGAATGTAAAACCTCCTCCGTTTTATGTTTCCCTTATTATTGGTAACAATTTGGTTCATAATTGTATGGTTGACAGTGGAGCTACATGCTCCGTTATGCCTAAGAAAATAACAGACCAGCTAGGGTTGGAGTATGAACTATTAGAGAAAGGTGTAGTGTGGCTTGATGGATCAATTGTCAAAATGATAGGTCTCATTAAAGATGCCAGTTTGACCCTACATGCCTGTCCTAATTTTTCCATATCACAGGATATTTATGTTATTGATTTACCTCCATATTTTGCCTTGTGTTTATCAAGAGAATTTATTGCCAAGATAGGAGGTTACCTTTCATTTGATTGGTCACATATGTTGTTCCGAACTAGATATGGTACCAAAGTAACCATCCAATCTGAATTGTTGTCCAAGGACCATATAGAACCATATACACCCAATGTCATTAATGCCAATTGTGTAATTTTTTATTTTGATGAATATGCCGCTGCTCTGGAATGTAAGACTCAAATTAGTGAAACTTCAGATATATTATTGGATCAATGGGAAATGGAAAACGTCTTAAATAATGAAGCTAGTTCCCTTGTGGATGCTGGTTTGGGAAATTATATGTTTCAGGAAGCAGGTTTGGTGATGCCAAATTTGGTTAAGGACACAGAAGGTACTTCTGAACAATAGAATGGTGTTTGGGAAATGTACTTTGATGGTTCATGGAGTAGCAATGGTGTAGGTAGTGGTGCAATGTTGGTTTCACCTAATGGTGAGAAATATTATGCAGCTTTTCACTTTGCGTTTTCCTATACAAATAATGCAATAGAGTATGAAGGTCTGATTCAGGGCCTAGAATAGGCTAGAAAACATGGGATCAAGCTTTTGAAGGTATACGGTGATAATGAGCTAATAGTTAATCAGGTTAGAGGCCTGAATGTAGCTAAAAATGACACATTGAAAGCATATAAGCACAGAGTTTGGAACTCTATAGAGGATTTTGAGGCTTTCAATATCATAACAATACCAAGGAGTAAGACTCAGTATGTTGATCGCTTAGCGGCTGTTGGAGCTCAATTTGACATTCTAAACAACATTTCAAAAATCCTTTCTCAACAGCATATTAAGGTATTTATCAGACCTTCTATACCTGATAACAATGTTAATTGGTAGGTTTTTGAACATGATGAACAAATTTTACAATTTTTGCTTGAAGAAGATGAGTTTGGTACCTCAAATTAGCAAAAAATTTGACAATAGTATGGGGATCAAATTATACAGTTCAAGTCTAATAAGTTGCCTAAAGGTTTGGTTACCTTGGAATCTATATTCAATTTGGATGATCAGGCTAAGAAGGACAAAATTGGTTTGTTGGTTTCTCAAGAACATTATGAGAGTTTAGAGGTTGCACCAGGGAAAAGTTTAAAGTTTGGTAAGGTGAGTAGTCCTTTGGAAAAAGAGTCCTATGTTCAAATTTTTCAGGAGTTTGTAGATGTGTTTGCATGGGAATATGGTGATTTAAAAGGTTTTAATCTTGAGTTATCACAACACACTATAGAGCTCAAGCCTAATGCCAAGCCTGTAAGACAAAGACAAAGACTTGTCAATCCCAAATTAGAGCCATTAATGCAGAAAGAAGTTTTTAGGCTAATTGAGAGTGGTATTATTTTCCCAATCAAACACACTAGTTGGGTGTCCAATCTCGTCCCTGTTAGAAAGAAGAATGGAGAGCTGAGATTATGTGTAGACTTCAGGGATTTGAATAGAGCATCATTGAAGGATAGGCATCCCCTTCCTTCTATGGAATAAATACTTCAGTATGTTGCTAGTTCAAAATGCTTCTCTTTGTTAGATGGTTATTTGGGGTATAACTAGATTCTAGTTAAAAGTGAAGATCAGTATAAGACTTCTTTTACCACTAAATGGGGTACCATGTCATACAAGAGAATGCCTTTTGGTTTGTCAAATGCAGGGGCAAAATTCCAAAAAGCCATGGATGTGGTGTTTAGTAATTTGATGTATCGGTTTGTGTTAGTCTATCTTGATGATATCATAGTATACTCCAAAAAGGCAACAGATCATCTTGGTCAGCTGAGGCATATTTTTGAGCATTGTAGAGAGTTTGGTATCTCATTAAACCCCAAAAAAATGTGTTTTTGTTGTGCATGAAGGTAAAATTTTGGGTTATGTGGTTTCCAAGCAAGGGGTTATAGTGGATCCGGAAAGGATAGCAACAATTTTAGAGTTACCATTGCCACACCATAAGAAGGTTTTACAGTCCTTTATTGGAAAAATTAATTTTGTAAGGCATTTCTTGCCTAACATTGCTAATTTGTTGAAACCGTTAACTGTTATGCTTAAGAAGAATGTTGTTTTCAGTTGGACAAAAGAAGCCAATGATAGTTTTCAAGTTATTAAAGAGTCCTTAGCAGCAGCTCCTACTTTAGTAAATCCTGATTTCAGCAAGGATTTCATTCTGTATGCGTATGGTGGTTATGAGACTATTTTTGCAATGTTGGTGTAAATATGCAGAAGGACTGGAGTAGCCAATAGCCTTTTTCAGCAAAGGTTTAGAAGATTATGAATAGAGATATAGTTTTGTGGAAAAGCATGTCCTTTC
The DNA here is from genome assembly GCA_027943335.1 of Chamaecyparis obtusa. NCBI lineage: Eukaryota > Viridiplantae > Streptophyta > Pinopsida > Cupressales > Cupressaceae > Chamaecyparis > Chamaecyparis obtusa. The sequence goes on along the minus strand of BSBK01003727.1, from coordinate 516,852 downwards.
TATTGTGAATAGTCTTAAGAAATTTCAACATTTGTTGTCTCATAACAGGATTCATCTAAGGGTTGCACACCCTAGTGTCAAGGAATTTTTACTCAGTAAGGATTTGAATGAAAAAAGAGTTGGTTGGATAACATGGGTCATGGAGTATGACATGGTTATTCAGGTGACCAAGCTAGTTAGAGGTAAAGACCTATGTGAGCAGATTGCTGATAGTGAGGTTTCTGAGCTTCAAGGACAAGAAGATACTATTTTGGTGCTTGGTATGGTAGTTGATGATGATAGGACAATGAGCTGGTTGTAAGATATGGTTCATTTTTTGAAGACCAGTGAGTGTCCAGCTAATTTGGACAAGGCAAAAAGAAGGTATTATTGATTACAATTAGTTCCTTTTGTCTTAATTAATGATGTATTGTATAGAAAGGATCACAATGGTGTCCTTCTTAGATGCATTGATTCAGACCAGATTGTAGACATTTTGCATGAATTCCATGATGGTCATTCAGGAGGCCATGTTCCCCCTAGGACTACGACATATAAGATCCTAAGAGATGGTTATTATTGGCTTGATATTTTTAAAGACAACCATGCATATGTGAGGAAGTGTGTGAAATGCACCATGTTTGCAGGGAAAGAAATACTACCAGCTTTACCTTTGCAACCAATTAAAATAGAACAACCTTTTCAAAAGTGGGGTGTTGAATTCATAGGGCCTATCAATCCTCCATCAAGTGTGGGGCATAAGTGGATAATTACTACCACTGATTATTTCACATGCTGGACAGAGGCAGCGGCACTAAAGGATACAAATGAGACATCGGTCCTTAATTTTTATGATGATATTGTGAACAGATTTAGAGTTCTTGACTCTATAATATTTGATAATGTGCTCACTTTCATCGGTCTGAGGGTAATTGAATGGGCACTCAAGCATGGAATTTATCTTAGTACTAGTTCCAACTATTATCCACAAGGTAACGGATTAGCAGAGTCTACAAACAAGAACCTAATCAGAATTATCAAAAGAACTCTGCAGGAGAACCAACATGATTGGCACTCCAAGTTGAAGGTTTCCTTATGGGTAGACATAATTACTCCAAAGCAAGTTATTGGGAACTCACCTTATCAGTTAGTTTATGGAAAGGAAGCTCAGTTGTCTATTGAAACAGAGTTTCCAACACTTGATCTTGCTACTTAGTTGGTTCTTTTTGAAGAAGGGTATCCTATGCAGGTGCGTTATGCACAACTGATGGAATTGGAGGAGAGTAGAAGGAGAGAAATGTAAACTATGGAATTCCAGTAGATGCAAGTTAAGAAAAGATTTGATAGAAAGGCGAGATCTAGAGATTTCAATGTGGGAGATATTGTTCTCAAGTGGGATGAATTCAAGAGCAAATTGGGTAAGCATACTAAATTTGATTCATTTTGGGGAGGCCCGTTTGTGATTACAGAATGCAAGGAACACAATGCTTTTTAGTTGTCAACACTTGAAGGGGAAAATTTGCCTATACCAGTTAATGGTATTCATCTCAAACCTTGTTTTGAGGTATGTCCTACTTTGTAAATCCTAGAGTTTCTGAATAAGGTGTTGCTGCACCATTTTCTTTGAGTTTTCTTTTCCTATGTGTTAGTAGTTAGTCTTTAGTGGAAGACACTCTTAACAACACATTCATACATATTAGGGTGCCTACATATCAAAATTCTATGCCACACATGTAGGAGATTTTTCTCAACTATCACATGTGCTATACAAAATTCATATATAGGCATCATGATACATACCAACATGTTGTTAAGAGTGTTTCTGTTGCTAGTTTTAGTTAGATTTTTCCAGCTTTCCATAAGTGTTTTCAGAACACAAGATGCCATGTTTGTTCAGAACAGATAAATGGCTGGTAAATATCAATATCTTATAACATTCTGAGTGCACACCTATTCCTTGGGATAGGGGAGCCGTTCTACCACAAGCCATAAATCTGCACTCAAAATCCTATCCTACATTGATATTTATCAGTCACCTATCCTCTAAGTTGAGTGTTGCATCTTTTTGACTCACTGCCCAATGGATGTGTTAAGGCTACTGGTTTCATGTATAGCAGGCATACATCCAGCAAAGGTCGCCAAAAATGTTATCAAAATTTCACTACCTTAGAAATTTTTCTATAAAAGACATATTTTGGAATCAATTGACCTCATTTATTGATATACAACCAGTTGATATGCAACAAGCAAAATAAATACATTGTGAATTTCTGAAAATAATCATTTCATTTGTACTGAACAATGATAAATGATTTTTGAGTTCGTTCATTTGAAAATTTAAACACATGTATTTAAGATCAATTCAGAAAAGACTCACACAAGCCGTGAGCATAGCCTATTATTTCTCCTATAGATTTAAAACAGCATTAAAAGACAGAATATGAGAACATAGATAGATCAAGAGTAACCAGTCATTGCCTATTGCTTTAACTGGTTAGTGCAGTTGCTGGTCTTGAATTTGTCCTTTGTCTGCAAATCTTCTGGCAAGTTCCTGAGTCCTACAAAAAATTGAGAGCAATGATATTAGATCCTGATATGGATCTAAGCAATGACTGGTTGTCTAAACTACTCTACATATGCTTCCTTTAAGAGTGTCTTAAATTTTGAGAAGAAAGAAAATTAGAATATCCTCGATGCTGGTGTGAAGAGAAATATTTATGCTAATGTGTTTGTTCCATGTGCAGGAAAGTAATTATTTCAATGTGTATGTGCCCCTAACTGAGGCTCCCTTTGGGTATGAGCCCGACATACGCATTGGAATAATTATTATAAACAGATGTCAAGATCAGGAAAGAAATACATAATGTTTAAGGGACATATTATTTATGATATGAAATCTTTCATTACAATCAAAATAAGAATAGTTAAGTCTATTTAAGAGACATTATTTTCACTTGACACCTTACAGTTTAACAAAAATGACAACATAATTTCCAGTCAGCAAGGTGGTGATTGGGCTTCATACAGTTCATCATCATATATAAAAGAGCAATAAAGCGAGTGTCAAAGGGACATGTGCTACAATATGAAGTTTTTCACTTTGTTTTACTATAAAGTGAAAACATTGATTAATTTATAGAACATCAAAGGGACATGAGCATCTTTCATGAAACCTTTTGTTTCAATTAATCAGCATTAAATATGATGCAAGTAAACCGGAAGTATACAATATAAAAGAAAGAGAAGTTACTTCTTTATGTTGGAGCTATTCATGAAGCGGGTGCTGTTAAGGTTTGAAGTTTTGGCATGCCATGCCAAATCAGATTGGGTGGGATTTTTAAAAAATAGAGAGTTGATTATAAGTATCTCAATCATATTAAATACTAGTGTTTGAGACAAAAGGAAATAAAATAACTCTCCTTCATACTCCTGGGTATCAGCTCTACCTTTTTTGTTCCAGGCTAGCTATTGGGGAGGCTCTAACAAATCCCAATTTTTTTTGCTAAGGTTACTTCATTGAAAAATGTTAAAGAAAGTGAAAATTGGATGTATGCAGTAGAGCTTGATGGAGAAGGAGAAGACATGTATGAAGCAGCTATTGATTTTCGTGATGTAATAATAAACTGATAAAACTCGGGATAGCTATTGATGGTGGTAAAGATAGTCTTTCTATGGCTGCACAAGCATCAAGAGAAACTGTGAAAGCTCTTGGAAATCTATTCATCAGTGCTTATGTGACCTATTCAGATATCTATAAGGCTATTACGCTAGGCTTGAAGTTGGGAGATGATGGTGTTTTATTGTGTTTTGATTTAGTCAAAGGAAAATGTCATCTGGGAGGTTCAACACTTGCACATGTTTTTGGTCAGATAGGTGAGAGTCTTCGATATGGGCCCAGAACTGCTCAACAAATATCTTGTCTCATCTAGTCATGATTTTAGTGATGGTGGTATCATTGGGACCATAGCTAAAACAAGCATCAAAGTGTAGAAGTTCTGCAGTTTCAGGAAAACAATTTTTTTTTTGCACTTAGTTGAATATACAAAGAAAAAATATGAGTCATAGGCACAACCAGAAATGAAGAACATAAATATATTCAGTGAACTAGATTTTTCAAGTTTTTGAATCTAATTGTAGTTCTTTACCTCCAAGTGTTTTTTAGCACCTTTCTGATGATGGGTATTTTGAATGCAAGTATGAACATGAAAACAAAGTAGATAAATACTCAAATTTAGATAATGAAATGAAAATGAATGATGCCAAAAATTCTCAAAAAAGTATCCAGAAAAATGCTACAGGCATAAGCACCAAATATAAGCGAGAGGAGATACATGAGGTTTCATTTTTGTTTCAACACATTTTCTAGAAATGGGAGCTGGGTGATAGTCGTGCACTCATCTTTGAGTTTTCACAAAGACTCATGCAGGAAGCTAATTAAAGTTAGCCAATATGTAGCTCATGTAGACCATTGCAAATCATAGCAGCCCTTTGATATAGCAGAATGAAACTTCAATACCCACGATAGTTCCAAAAAGAAGAAAACCCAAACCAGTCAAGTTTCAAACCCTTACAAAGGTCTCCAGGAAAGTATAAGGTAAAAATGTGAAGTGTTTGAAGGATAAATTCCAGATTGATCACCAAGAAATTCAGAAAAGGCTTCAAAGATACACAACTGCCAAATAAAGGGTAAACAGATATATTTTAACAGCACTAGCTCCCAGCAAAGAAAATACAAGGTATACCAAGGAGTGAAGGCATCCTCACTGCCAAATAAAGACGTGAAAATTTCCATGATAGCAAATGAAGTAAATACAGTAATATCAGAGAACATATAGGGAAAAAATAATACTTACAGCCAGATAATGATAGAGGCCTGTGTGAAAAAACCTTCAAAAACCCTCACAATAGCAACAACAACATTAAAATATGGCGGCTCATGGAAAGTGTGCTCAGAATCGCAAGAAACCATATGAAAATCCCTCAAAACCCTAGCAGTGGCAGCATTCCATGCCTTTGATACAACACAATGAAGAAGTTTTAAGTTTGGATAGAGATTTAAGCATTGATCAAATGCTTTGTATAAACTTTGGAATCCGATGGGTTTTTTGTGGGATGGATTTTGCATCTTCCCTAAATAAGGAAAATTTTAGTATATGCCAAGGGGTGGGGAATATTTAAGTGTTAAATGTTTCGAGATAGAGTCAAGTGTTATTTAAACACTTCTTTTTTGCATCAAATTTTTTATTGTAAAACAAGAATATTAAATGATAGTTATAATCATTTAAGTATTTTTGTTATTTCCTAATGCAAAGTAAGAGTGAAAATCTTAATTTACTCCTATGACCAATGGGTCAAAAGTGACACTTGTTGAAATACTCAGTCTTAGGAGTTATGAGGATGTTATAAGACTTAGTATTATCAATTAAAGTCATGAAGAGTATGTTTAGGAGTCAGTTAGAGGTCGAATTTGACTTTTTCTAGTCAGTTGAGAGGTCTTTATGGCCTTTTAGAGCCCTTTGAGGGTAGTTTTGGTGAGTCACCAAGGTGCTTTATGACTTAGTGGAGCTTTTTCAGAGGTGGGACTTTGTTTCATGATTTTTTAGGTTCCCTTTTGTAGGCTATTTTCTAGCATCTGACCCAAGGATTAGGTATTGTACTTAGTGAGTTTTTGGCTCACTTTTCTTCAGTTATGATTATGTAGAGGAAGGCTTGTGTGACATTTTTGTGTCCTTAGTAGTTTTATGTAGAAATTTGTAACTCTTTTGGAAGATCAAAAACAAGTGACAACAACTGAGTTTATGTTATCTGAGTTTCTTTTGGAGCCTTCTTTTCTTTGTGCATTTTTGTGTGTACTTTCAGGTGATTTGATAAAGATAACTAGTGAATTTTTATCATTCCATGTTGTTTTGTCTCACCTAAACACCTAGTTGCAGAAAAGTATGTTTGTTTGTGGGTTGTAGTTCATGTATTAAGGTGTGAAACTGATAAGTGAGGCATTTGTTTTCCTCCTTATTCTGGTTCATTTTTTTAGAATTTATTACAAAGTACTTTTGCAAGCCTATACAGAAAAGAAGTGTTTTGTATTCATTCAAATAGTATAATAACCCTTCTTAGTTATCTGTAATTGCACTTTCATATCATCTTTGGTGTATCACTTGGTTTAGTAGTTTAAATTTTAAAGTCTTAGGTTCATTTCAGTAGTCTCTTTCTCTTTTCCCACAAAGATCAAGTTTTTGAGGAGTTATAGGTGATCATCTTATAGGAACTAGCCTAGAATCCAGAGGTTTCATTTCAAGTTATGCATTTCCCACATGTAGAAATGAATTGCATGTTAGGCAAAATTTTTAAACTTGTATAGTTTAACAGGGTGCAAATTGCTTGTATTAGTTTCTGGGTTCGATTGTGTAGAATTTTTTTCCATCAAGGTTTTAGATCATATCCATCATCAGGATGCTAGAGAGAAAAGAACATGATAAGATAAGTTGCAGATCTACTAGACAATTTTTAGCCTTTACATTAACATTATGGTGCAAAAGAATTTTTAGGGTGGAAATTTTTAGCCTTAACATCAGCATTATGGGGGGTTTCTACTATTGGTTCTTCTACTTCCTTAGTTCAATAGTGTGAGCTATGTATTCAATATTTTTTCCTACATACTAGATGAATGTAGTGGTTGGGTACCTATGCATTTTGATGAGATGGATCATTTACTGTATGGACACTCTTTCTTTCCTATTTTTGGACGCACTCTTCTAGCTTTGATTGATCACCTCTTCGAACTTTGGTGTTTTTATGCCATCTGTATCTTTGAGTTTAGGTGTTTCCCTTTGTTTGCCTCATGTTTTGAGTAGTGTCATTTGAGGACACTCATGCAGATTACAATATTTTGTATCTTCGACTTCAGTTGTTTGCCTTTGTTTGCCTCTTGATTTGAGTATAGTCATTTGAGGGCACTCATGCAGATTACAGTCTTCTCTACTTGGTCATATTTCAGTGGAGGATCTTTAGATCAATTACTTCTTGATAGATTTTGCAGCTTCTTGCTTCAGTGATCTTCTACATGTTCATCCTTGTTCCTATTTTCTGGAACATTCCTAGTTTTGGAGGCTTCTTCAGTCGTTCAAACTAGTCTTTGTCTCTTTTTGGAGTAGAGTTTTTCCCATGTGCTTTTCTCTATTTCTCCTCTTTTATAGAGACTCTCTTTTGTACGTAGGTACCTGATCAGGCCTTTTGTTGTCAGGACCCATTTGCTTTCAGTAGTTCTTTCTATGTTTTTAGCTTCTCCCAAAGTTCATCTCAAGGGGGGTGTTAGAGTAATAAAGTGTTTACTTATTAATTAAATCATATTGATTTAATTACTAAGTCACTTATTATCTCTTTCTGCTTAAGCTAAACTTTAGGCATATAATAATTAATTCTTTATTAATTATTATTGTGCAACCTAGGACTTTCCAACCTTTTAGGGTTTCAGATCTCCTTTTATAAGGATTGATCTCTTCTTGTTTTGATAACTTTGTAAAAAATTATTTATTATTGAATTGCAACTTTTGTTTTTGCACATCAATGATTTCTCCTCTCTCATGGATCCATGCGTTCAGGCCTCTCTAGCATCTCTCTCTCTCTCTCTCTCTCTCTCTTTCTGTAATAGGTCTTTGCATGCAGGTGTTCTTGGGAGTTGTAGGTTGTTTTCTCATCAACTCCAACATCACTTGTCTAGGGGACAATGAAAATGAAGTGAAACCTTCAGATTCTAGGCCGAATCCTATTTGGACAACCACTTGAATGCACTCAATTTACTCTGAATCTTGAAGGGAAAGGGGTAGAGATAAACTAAGAGTGTGAACTTTGGATAAAGACAAACTGGTTACTAAAACTAACAAGGTGATACACTGAAATTATGATGATATTTAGTGAAGAACAAAACTTAGCAGTAGCAGATAACAATACTGAGTATGGAAAAACACAACTTTGGTATACAAACAACTTAATATAATTGTTTCACAGTAAAGAATAACACTAGCTTTGAGCTTTGAACTAGTAGGAAAAATGTACTTTTCACAACTAACCAAACTCTCAACCAGAAAACATTCACAAACTGTAACCTATCCAACTGCAATAATTTCACTTAAGATGCAACCTCAAGACATCACGTGTAGGATTAATAGAAATCACAACATGAAACATCAAATTGAAACATGTGCATACAAAAAGTGAACACCAAAATAGGTCTCCAAAATCTCTGTATTATTCTATCAACTGTAGAATATCTCCAAAAATATCATGAGTTACAATTACAAAAAACACAAACTTTGGTACTAAAAAGTCTCCAAAAGCTTATGTATAGAATGAAGAAGAATCGACAACAAGTTGAAAAGTGAAAACTTATTCTTGAAGCAATATTTAAACTTTTCGCAGTACCATTACATATTCCTGTAACATGATTTTTGTTATTTTGAAATACTCTTATAGTGGTCAAGATACCACTTGAGTTGTTGAAGTTCTAGAAGATCTTTTACAACATCTTTAGAACCTTCTTCGGCTTAAGTGGTATGATATCTTGACCATGCTGATCACAATTGCTGATCCAATATCAACCTCTAATGATGGTACTCCTATTGAAATAAAAGGCTTCACAAAGAAGGTATTTGTCCCTTTGATTTTTCTTAAATAGATAACTGACCTCATTTGGATCTTATCTCTCAATGACATGCTGAGCTCAAACCCTTGTGGGAGCCCAATTACATCCACATGTTATTGATAGACAAGATTTTTGCACAAGAAAAAAATTAGTTAGAAATAAATCTAGGCTTTGGGTTTGAAGCATGGATGCATATGTGGGGTATAATAGTGAGGTTGAATCAGTTATTACTTAGATCCATTAGATCTAACCCCTTCATATTGTCATTTTTAGGATTTGGCATTAGAAAGCGGGAATGCGGGAGCAACAAGAAGGCGAGAGTGCAAGTGATCAAGACAATCAACACAATCGCCAATCATTCAGGCAATGACTGGCCCTACTCTTCTCTTATGTCTTTTAATCTTCACACATATGTATTCTTGTTTTAAATTCAAACCTTTAAATTTGTTTTTAGCTAGTTTCACAGCTTGTGTGAAGCAATCTTGTACTTTGATGAATAAATCTTAAAATTTTCAGAAAAGAGTTTAATAATATATGAATTAGTTTTATTTCCTCTCTCCTTCATAAAATGTAATACTTATACACAAAGAAATGAATGTAAATGCATTTCTTGACAAAGAATATAATGATACCAGTTTTGAATGTACATCTCCTTAGCAAGAAAAGGCTCTACCTGATTGAGCCTATAGGGTAAAATTGGGTAACATGTCGTAAGGGGTCCTAACAAGTCATAGGGCCATTAATGAGTGCTAGGGGCTCCTAAATTATTTTAGGAATTTTTAATGGATCCTAAAACCCCTAGTGACTCCTTATGATACATAATGGGTCCTAAGGGGTCCTTATGCGTACTGAAGGGTCCTAAGACACATTAATGGGTCCTAAATGGTCATAGGACTCATTAATCGATCCTACAACCCTTTAGGATCCCTTATGATATATAATGGGTCCTCAAGGGTCCCAATGCATACTAAGGCATCCTATGGGGTCTTAAGGGGTTGAAGGACCCATTAATGAACTTCCTAAGAGGTCATATATGGTTCTAGGACTCTTTAATCGGTCTTATGACCCATAAGGACCCCTTACGAAACCTTATGATACATAATGGGTCCTAAGGGGTCCTAATTGTAATACTAAGGGATCCTAGGACACATTAATGGGTCATAAAGGGTCTTAAATGGTCCTATGACTCATTGATAGGTCTTAGGACCCCTTATGTTATATAATGGGTCCTAAGGGGTCCTAATACATACTAAGGGGTCATAAGGCACATTAATGGATCCTAAGAGGTCCTAAATGGTCCTTGAACTCATTAATGGGTCCTACGAGTCCTTAGGATATCTTATGATACATAATGGGTCCTAAGGGGTCCTAATGCGTAGTAAGGGGTCCTATGACACATTAATGAGTCCTATGAATCCTAAGTGGTCCTAGGACTCATTGATGGGTCCTACGATCCCTTAGAACACCTTATGATACATAATGGGTCCTAATGCATACTAAGGGGTCCTAAATGGTTTTGGAACTTGTTAATGGGTCCTACGATGCTCGAGGACCCCTTAGGGTCTCTTATGATATACAATGGGTCCTAAGGCATACTTAGGGGTCCTAGGAAACATTAATGGGTGTTAAGGGGTCCTAAATGGTCCTATAACTCATTAATGGGTTGTACAAGCCCTTATGACACCTTATGATGCATAATGGGTCCTAATGTGTACTAAGGGGTCCTAAGACACATTAGTGGGTCCTACATGATCTTATGACTCATTAATGGTTCCTACAACCCCTTAGGACCCCTTATGATACATTGTGGGTCCTAAGTGTTTGTAATGGGTACTAAGGGGTCTTAGGAAACATTAATGGGTCCTAAATGGTCCTAGGACTCATTAATGGATCCTACAACTCCTAAGGACCCCTTATGATACATACTGGGTCCTAATGGGTCCTAATGAGTACTAAGGGCTCTGATGAAATATTAATGAGTCCTAAGGGGTCCTATATGGTCCTAGGACCCATTAATGGGTCTTATGACCCCTTATGATACATAATGGGTCCTAAGGGGTCCTAGGACAAAATAGTGTGTCCTAAGGGATTATAAATGGTACTAGGACTCATTAATGGGTCCTACAACCCTTTAGGGCCTAGGTCCTAAGGGGTGGTAAATGGTCCTAGGACTCATTAATGTGTCTTAAGACTCCTTAGGACCCCTTAACATACAAAATGGGTTTTGAGGGGTCGTAATGTGTACTAAGGGGTCCTAAATGGTCTTAGGACTCATTAATGGGTCTTGCGACCCCTTAGGACCCCTTATGATACATAATGGTCCTAAGCCTAATGTATTCTACAAGGTCCTGGGACACATTAATGGGTTCTAGGAAATGCTAAATATTCCTAGGACCCATCAATGTATCCTACAACCCCTTATGATACATAATGGGTCTTAAGGGGTTCTAATGGCAGGGTCCTAGGACATATTAATGAATCCCAAGGGGCTCTAAATGGGTCCTATGACCCCTTAGGACCCCTTATGATACATAATGGGTCCTAAGGGGTCGTTGGTGTCATAAGGGGCCCTAAGACTGATTTATGGGTCCTAAGGGGTCATTAATGGTCCTATAATTTATAATGGCTGCTAAGGGGTCCTAGAATACATTATGGGCCCTAAGATACATTGGTGTTTGCTAAGTGGTAATAAGGGGTCATATGATTACTCATTTATTATTCGTTTAAGGTTTGTATTATAGGTTTCTCATTGATTTGATTTTTTTCCTTTTATTTTGTTTCATCGTGAAATGTATGTGGTTTCTACATTTTTAGGAAAAAACACAATAAAAATTACATTTATATTTACTAAATACATGAAAAATCTAAATACAAATATGAAACCTATTGTTTTTACATTTACAGAATAAAAGTAAATAAATTTAACATATATATTCATTTTTCATAATAAAATAACAAAAATCACCAAAAATAAAAAATATTACTACAAAGCAACAATAAAAATACAAAAAATAAAAAAAGGGCCTACTTCGCGGGTTAAAAAAAAAGATAAACAAAACGGGGTCTCGTTCCAAACGTCACCCCATTTTGAAATGGGGTAATGTGTGGAACAAAACTCTATTTCAAAAAAGGGTCTTGTTTCACGAAGTTAGGCTTGGGTCCCATGCCTCACAAGATCCTGATTTGAATTTTGGTTCGAGACCCCGAAGCGTAACGTGACCCTATTTTTTACAAGCAAGATCCCACTTCGTAAACTCCATTTTTGGGAAAACGACTAAGTGTAAAAGCTCCCCTTTTAAGTGGACTCATCTTTTTGCTTTTATCCAGTTCCAAGATGAAAATTACATAAGCTGAAAGTTGCATAATTAGAATGGAATGGCATGACAAGAGTGTAATGTCCCCAAAATAATAATTCAATCAATAATATTAATTATTTAATATTAGTTCTTTTAATATAAACTAATATTAAATAATTATAAAAGTCTCAATAAATATTAGTCAAATTCTTCAATAAATACTAATTATTTACTATTGGTTCATTCTTATAAACTAATGTTAAACAATTAAAGGACTGGTTACAAAGAGGAACGAAAGTACGGGGGGAAAATAACGGGAAAAGCCCCTCTTTTTAAGAGGTAGGATGGTGAAGTAAAAAACAGGCTGGATTTTATGAGTGAAGATTGAATTTTCTCGGAACTGTAACCGGGTGGTCTTTCACTAGTGAGATATCTGTTCTAGTGACCTTTGAAAATTATCAAAGTATTTTTTCACAGGGAAAATGCATCGATGTCATTACAGATACAGTGTTGTTGAGTAAATCCGCTCAAGGTCTAGCACGTTGTTTCTGGAAGTAGCGACACCGTCAAGTATTGTTTAATCATTCCAACACTTTGTCAGCGATAGTTTCCAATTACCGTGAGCACTACTCATCGGGTGACATGGACACCAGAGACTATAAGCAACGCGGTGGCACTGTCCATTCCATTTACCTTTGTCAGGAACTGTGGAGATTACAATAGCATCGGTGATTCCGTCTCATACCAAACACGGGAGTTTGTCAGTCATCTAGTACAAACCGACGTCTAGTGAAGTGGTTTGCGTCTTCTATTCCCGAGCGTGACTTGGTGCGAAAGAATATAGACAGGAATATCGGGGGACATTTGTTCAGCGTGGAAACCTCTGCATATTGGACACGAAAACCTTGGACATGTCAGAGATGAGAATCGTGGCCGTCAATAACTTCCGAGCGCAGTTGCACTATAGACTAAGGCTGGCGGAGGTGGGCATCGAGTTCCTTAACAATCTGCAGTAAACAGAGCCACGCATCAGCATCTGAAAAAGTCTGAGGGTGTCATTGACGACATGGAACAAGAACCATCTTGAGATCTAAGTTGCCATTACAACACTAGCATTCCAAAGGCATTTACCTGTGGTGGAAGGCATCTGAAGAATCAGTTTGTTTTTTATCATCTACAGGTGCACAGATAATTCTCTGCAAATTTTCTGGAACATATATTTAAATGAATGATATTCACTGTATTGATCCCAATGGAAACTAATCTGAATCTTGACAATAGAAGGGGAAGACATTAATTGTTTTCAATGTTGTCTGTTAAATGAATAGACATTACATATTTGTTTCTTAATGCTGTCTGGGAAAAGAATCAGAAATCTGGCAATAGGAGAATGAATTAATTGTGCCAACATTAGAATAACATTTCTTGGGATTTTACATTGGACACATTCACGTGTATGGTGTTACTGGAAGATCCATTGAGTTGATTATTTACACACTGTTTTTCAATTCTCTGAGTTTGAAGCAAACTGTTTAACGAAATGCCAACAAAGTTTGGTTGAATCCAAAAAGGGATTTTTCAAAGAGTTTTGGTTACGTGTGAAGGAATTAGAATGGATGGCTAAGATGGAGTGGTTGAAGATCAAGGGTGGCTAAGGGTTAGGGTCCTCACACTCTGTGGGAGGTTGACAAGTGTCAATCTTAGAGTGGATGAGAGGACGTTGGAGTTGAGAATAAGATTTGCCATAAAGGCATTTCTTGTCTCAACACCCAAAAGGACATGTGGAGGAATGGTGAAAAGAATTTAATATGCTTGGAGGGGACAAGGATGTTAGAGACTCATGTGTGTCCTTTCCAAATTTGTTGGGGCATCTAAGGATGAGGCGGAGAAGGGTTGACCTTTTTGCCTAATCTTTGTGTTTAGGAATGCGCACATGCTTCACTTAGAAATTAGGCTTAACGAAAGATGATTAGGAGGCAAGTGGGAGAAGTAGGAGGATGTGATGGGAGGAGAGAGAATGAATGAGGGGATTTTTAATTTTTTTTATTTCAAGCGAGAGAAAGGGGTGAATTAAGTAAACGATATGATTTACTTAATTAAATGAAGGGTTAGCATGCAAATGGGGCTTGGTAGGAATGTGGATGGAGGTTTTATGAATTATGAATTAGTTTCAATTCAAAATAGAGGAAAAGAAATTTAATTAAATAGATGTATGCATTTATTTAATTAAAAGGGTGACATTATAGGAAAATTTGAATAATTAATTTACCTAGGAGAACTATAGAGGAAAGGGGAGATTAGTTAAATATATGAATTATTTAATTAATGCGGCAACTATGGGAGGAGAGGGGTATTTATTGAATAAATTAGTAATTTAATTAATATGATGACTATAGAAGAAAGGTTATTATGACTTAGTTTGATCAATGTTTAATGATCATATTTAGATATCTACATACCCATTCCATGTCTTGGCTCATGCATTGTAACAATCTATCAATTGTAGTTTTAACAGGACCCACTTGCTAAATAGCTGATTTTATACCTAGTTGATGTTGTAGCTTGAAAATCCATGCTCAAGCATCAATCTTCTTTAATACATATAGAAAATTAGTACTGTGCTTATTGCACCATGCCCTTCTAACAGTATGCTTATGTTATATTGAGTGTAAAAGAATCTGTATTTGAATTTTGAGTATTGTAAGATCATGTTGGGGCCATTTGAAATTTTAAAATATGTACTGTTGTTAATGAAGTTGCTGGAACAAAAACCAAATTGAAGAGTTTTAATTAGTGACAATTGCGGACTTCTTCCTTATTGGGATGAAAGCTAGTTACAAGAATAAATTCAACAATGTCTGAACATTTTTACATTTGATAGATTTCAATCCTTAACAATCTCAAATTGAATTTGTAAAAGATTAAGAGTAAGTGCTAATGTTAAGTTTATCTCAATTTCAAAATCAATATAGATAGAATATAGATCTCATAAAACACAAGAACTTGCTTTCACAGCATGAATTCGAAAATGGTTAACCGTCTAATCTCCAAATCTTTGTTGAAAATAATTACATACCAACATAGCATAAATTATTTCCAGTTCTTCGAAAGAAAATAAATAATAGAATTTAATTTTCAGTACTATCTGTAAAATTAGATGGATGTGATTCTCTAAAAATTGCCCAGACCCAAATTCATCATATAATTCTCACTACTAATTGTTCAACATTTTTGTTTTACCAGCTCTTCCTTGGTTTGATTTGTATGTAAATGCGCTTTCAAGTTGAATGTCATATCAGGCATATCTTTGGAGTTGAACACCATACATTCAATTTTAACAAACCTTAAAAGTGTCAATATGCCAATTTGGTAACAGTATGAATGCAAAAATTGTAAATGTTGTAGAGTTTGATGAAAAATTGTACAAATTTGAAATGGGTGTTGGTTTCGCATAATTACATGTTATTGTCGCTGTACTAATCTAGGTTAACTAATGCTCGTGCATTCAAAAACAACCCAAACATCTGTGTATCTTTGTTTTAATATTTGTATGTATATCAGAGTTGCACTACGCAAATTCTGTATTTTCATTTACATTTTCACTAAAATCATGGAATAAAAGTGTTTCCAGAATGTAAATATAGTGTAAAATATCATGAAATAAAAGTGAATTTGGTATGTATATACAGTGAAGGAAAAAAATCTGATCCCTATGAAGAAAACTCATTCACAACACACACCAGTAAGTTATCACATAACAAACATTCACATTAAGTGTTTTTAGAGTTATTTGGAGAGGTTTGGATTCAAATTTTCTTGACTGTTTTATTGGCTCTCTCTGCTGTAGTTTTACTATTTTTTTCTTGGGTGTCTTTCTTGTTTTAAGACCCATTCCTTCATCCTTCTCCATGTAGCTGTGGCTTTCCTTGTTCTGTAAGATTCTGAGGTCCTTTCAAAATCCTCTTCCAGCTCATAACTCTAATCAAAAGTATTTACCATAATAAAAACTATTATCTAGTACAATAAAACACCAAGCATAAAACCCAATTATTGTATCCCTACTCCTAGGTTTCCAGATTAACTGATATCATAATCACTCCTAGATGTAGGATAGAGCCAAGGTCAATTATAGAAATTGTATGTGAGACGATGAATAAGGGCACTGCTATATTACATTAAATGTAGTTACTATGAGATGTGGGTCCCAAGTAGAGACAAGGTCTCCATATTTTTTTATTTCGTTCAGTATTCATCGACCATCTCCTATGGTCTGGTTGATCATCGATGGAGTCATCTCTTCATTTTCAGTTGAGAAGAATGCAGCAGGCAGCATTATTTCTGTGCTTTTCTGCTCAGGTGTTTGTGGAATTGATGCGCTACCAGAATCTTGAGCAGCCAAATGGTTGTTGTACTGCCAATCTGTGATGTAACCAGGGCGAGAAGCAACAGGTATTTCCTCTACATCACCAGTCAGCATTGCTACCACTCGAGACATTGACGGGCGCATTGCAGGCAAAGCTTGTGTACAGAGAAGGGCTACTGCAATTAGTCTGAGGACTTCTTCTTCTATGCATGTTGGTCTTAGTTCAGGATCCATCAATTCCAGCAGTCTATTCTGCTCATGCAGTTGCCAAGCCTATAATTTGAACAGTAAGGTGGTGGCCATTAGTAATGGTTATGCTAGAGCAAAATCAAAATTACTGCATAATTTGAGAAACTTTACTACACTAGTACAAACCCATTCCAGAAGGTAGACACTATCTTGTGGCAAGGTTGTCTCTGTATTACTCCTACCGCTCACCACTTCTAAAGCAACAACCCCAAAGCTGAAAACATCAGCTTTTTCTGTGAGGTGACCTCGCATTGCATACTCTGGAGCCAGATATCCTCTTCAAACAAAAACACATCCAATCAGATCATGCAAAAGTATGCAGGTCAACTTCCAACTGTTTACTAATGCTTCAAAATGTACAGTAATTTTACTAATCAGCCCCTCAAAACAAAATTAATTCCATACACGTAAAAAGAAAAGAAGATATGAACAGATGAATAAGAAAAGCTTGTTCATATAGGATCTTACAACATCAAAACATTATATTGTTTTTCAACGAGTGTAAGGAAACTTAATCTCTGATAGGTTTCAGAAAATTGAAATCTGTCCCATAGGCTTTGCTTAGCCTCGTGGATGTTAAAAATTATCTATCTATCTATCTATCTAATACTTATAACTGATCTTACATTGTGCCAGCAACTCTGGTACTGATATGAGTTTTGGTATCATCAAATAGCTTAGCCATCCCAAAATCTGCTATCTTGGGGTTCAAAGAATTATCCAACAGGATGTTACTTGCTTTGATGTCTCGGTGCACTATTCGGACACTGGATTCCTCATGAAGATAAGCAAGCCCACGTGCAGTTCCGATGCAGATGTTGTGCCGAGTAGGCCAGTCGAGGTGGATATCAGATCTTTTATTGCCTGCAAGTTTTCATTGATACGATGTGAATGGATACAAAAGAATGCTTACAAATCAAGGTAAATGGGGTGGCCATATATTGTTACCGAATAAAGCTTGTGCGAGACTGTTATTTTCCAGACATTCATAGATCAAAATACGATGATCTCCTTCTACACAGCATCCATGCAATTTAACAAGGTTCCTGTGTTGCACTGCAGATATTACAGCTACTTCATTTATAAACTCGCGCTTTCCTTGCTTAGATTCAGATGACAGTTGCTTCACTGCTATTAATTTACCATCTGGAAGAATGCCCTGTAATAATGCCATAGTCAAACACAAGAAAAATCAGATAAACTTTAATGAGAAATTTAAGGATAGAGAATGACTTGTAATTGGCATGAACCGTGAGAAAAATTTACTAGAAAGCATAAATAATGGAAACATTATTTCTGCTCTCTAGAATTTATTTGTATACACGAATTTAAAACAAGTGAATGCAGATACTGGAACACATATTAACATACCTTATGAACTGTACCGAATCCTCCCTGGCCCAGCTTGTTTTCTTCATGAAAATCACTTGTTGCATTCTTCATGTCAGCATAGCTGAAAATGTTAGGTTTTGTGTGGACTCCTTTGAGTGCTGAGAGAGAAACAAAGTGTGATGGGTATCAGTACCATTACATATTTCCACCCAATTAAAGTCAACCCAATTGGAAGAAAGAGATAACCGGAATTCATGAAGTTTCACCTCCTAGAATCTCTTGCCATTACCTTCTTGTTCCTGACTGCGTGCTTGTAAGGACTTCTTGACTTTCCTCCGCCAGAAAATGAAAAAAACAAGGCATGTCAAAACAGCAATTATTCCACCAAAAACAAATCCGATTACTGCTCCACTCTTGATTTTCTTTGAAGAGGAGTTAGAAAGTGGCTTATTCGAAACAGTAGGAGTGAAATCTACACAAAAAAAGAAAATTCAGCAATAAAGATGTCTAGCATTTCCAGTGCAATGTTGTAAATTATGTAAATAAATTTGCAGATAACTGCTACAGAATGCATTGGAAGAGTATGATGCTCGGTTTTATGCACAGTCCTCAACCCCAACAGAAATCTTCTTAGTTCTATAAATTGAATAAATTAAAGCTAAAAGTCCCAACATTTTCTTTACCAGGTGTAACACTTATAGCTGATATTAAAGGTCCATAAGTTCCTTGTTTTGTAATACAGCATGTTCCCTTTCCAGTCCAGAAAAAATGAATTTCAAGGAAATTTTCTGTCACATTTGTCTTGAAAGATCGATCAACTGCTATAAATGAACCTCCTGCTTCCTTTTTTATGTTGAAATTCGTCAATACTTTATTCCCCTACAGCATCAGAGGACAAAATGTTGAAGAACTGAGGTGCAACGCACTATGCGGAACTAGTATTTACCCAATGAGAAAATTAAAATCAAATGAGCATGCAATATGATTGTCAGACTAATGTTTTTAATGTCATTCACACTAACCATTTGCCGAGGACCATGAAAGGGAAAAGTGGAGAAAATAATCTTTACCCTCTCTCTCCATGTACGAAAAGAGGAAATTGATAGGCATTCTTTTCAAGAGAAAAAAGAAATCAAACCATTAGAAAAGTGAGTTACACATACCTGAACAGAAACATCAAAAATCCGTTTTCCAAGACTCTTCCAGCTTCCTGTGTCTAGAATATCTATTTCAGCAAACTGTAGTTTTACTGTGTATGGTCCATTTTCAAGCCCTAAACCATAGTACCTCAGTGAACTGGGAGACAAGCGTGCTGTTTGGTAGAGTTCTGTATCTAATGTATTTGTAAATTGAGATTGACTGGATTGTGTAAAATTATTTGCGGAATTGTCCAGAAAATTTCCAGTATTGCTGACTCCCCACTTTTGTGTATCACTCACATAAAATGAAGCTGCATCAAGTGTTTCGTTCTCACGTTCATAATCAATTCCAAGCTGGGAAGTCTTTTGTGAGCCGCCACAATTTATTGCAAATTGAGAATCTGAAAATTCATAAGCCAAAATGTAAAATCAACAATATGTTCCAGCACTCTTTGGACAAGGAAACAGAAGGCTAGTATTTCTTTCTTGTGAGGAACAAACTTTAAAACAATACCAAACTAAACTACATGATTCATTCATAGGAAGCAAAAGCATCATTGTCATCCTCTGAATTGTTCTTGATCATTCAGAAACAGTTGATTTTTATTTTGTTTCCCGGAAAGTACTGGTCAATTTTGACGTCAAATGTTTCTTCTTTTACCTCCTTTCCAATCCTCTGGAATACTAAAACAGTTGAAGAAAAGATGAAGATTTAAAGTGCATAGTTATTTTCTTTTGCCTAGAAAAATAAGCATTCGATCCTTGTGGTCACAAGTCTGGAGAGTTTGGCATACGAATCCTACTCAAGTCCTGCAAGTCTATTTACTGGTACTTGTAACCTGTAAAGATCTGAAACATGAAGCCTCTATAGTATAATACTAGCATACCCTGTTTCAGTCCTTGTTAGCAAGTATGAAATCCTAGCACGAGACCTAAAGTATAAAACTAGCATACCCTGTTTCAGTCCTTGTAAGCAAGTATGAAATCTTAGCACGAGACCTAAAGTGCACTCCATAGAGAATTCTCTGGATAATTTTGTTCACTGGTTCCAATCAGCAGCATTTTAGCCAAATGAAGAGGATGAGGAAAATGACAAAATATAGAATAGCTTTCAATAATAAGTGTTCAGAACCCTTTTTGATGAGGTGTAGAATCATCAGGCTGAAATTAAAATGGATATGTATATTATAAGGGTTCTTCTACTCAGACATGACAAGTGAATTTAAAGACCTTTGCATTTTTATGACAAACATTGAGGAAGAAGTCCATTGGATTGCCTCTGTATTTGTAAATTATAATAACTCAGAAGGAGGTATTTGGGAATCCAAGCAACTTGTCCAATTTTCAGTTGCAGCCAAAGATGAAATTTGGCAGGTGTTATGCAGACTCAGACCTATAACTCCACATGAAACTCTGAAAATAGCTTGTCCCTTTTGATAATCAAAACGAACAATTCAAAGCAGTAGAAGACTGCAATGAGGGAATTTCATTCTATTCAAAGCATAAAGAATGCAGAGCAACACTAATGTACTCATGCTCAACCAAATAAATAACTTAAACACAGAAACTACTTATCTTCTTCCACTATCTTCTGTCTGGAACCCCTTCCTTGTTCCTACTTTTCTCTCTCTAAAAGCTACTCTGAATAACCTATGATTACTTCTATATCCCCTATTCAATCATGATCAGCCTTCACTTATTTTCTAAACCCAAAATAGAAACAACTGATCATTGTCACTTGATTCATCCACCAGAAAAATGGAGTATTTTAACAAACTAATAAAACTTGTAAAACTAATTCCTAAAATGACCGAGCAGAAAACAAATGTGGAGGGAGCATTTAAGGTAGATTCTTTGCATCAAGGGGTTTTAGAGATTGGAATGAAATTCCACATAGAAGCAAAATAATGTTTGTTAAGCTACAGTGACAGTTCATGATCTTCCCATACTTCAACTACAAATGGACCTTGGATACTGGCTCTAGAGTCTTCTAGGCACCCATCACTATTCTTCTTTCCTGTAACTTCATCATTTCTGACAGCACACGTTTCAACTGCATGCCCAACAACTTCTTCTTGGCCTACTTCCAAATCCAATTCTTGCCTCAATGCTGGGAATTGTTTCTAGGGATGACAACTAAACATAGAGAAGGTAATCTTTGCAGTCACTACTAAAATTTGATATTTCTTGTTTTAATGAGATATGATGAATAATACATTTGTGATACTGAGGGAAATGCTTGGGAAACAGCTGCCAAGCCTTTAAAATGGCTTGGTATCCATAATGTCCTGAAAGATTTTCAAGATGTTTCTAGGCACCTCCTAACATTTTAGGGCACTTCTAAACAGTTTTCTCTGTCTTTGGAATATTAAAGTGGTGAGATGTGGACCCACAATGACATCTCTGCAATTTGGATGAAAAGATTTCATGGAGAAGCACCCGACCATATTTTGGACCTCATGAGCTGCTAACTGTGTTAGTTGGTTATTAAAGGATACTTATGCACACAAATGAGTTAAATATGTTCCAGATGATGGCACCCACATAATAAGATATATCTATACAAAAAGACAAGGAGCTTGTTCATCCAGACATCTTTATTCTTGCCAACAATTTTCTAACCTTGAGGAATCCCCTTTCGCATAAGACAAATTTAAATCCTGTTTTAATGAGTAGGCAAAAGTAAAACCTTCCAAACATATTGACTTCATTGAGGTATCAAACATTATTTCTCTTGGGATATTTTGGAAGGATGTGGAGATTGTAGCAATTTCATAACCACTAGCAGTGATTTTGAGGATGGCTAACAAACAAAAATGGCAATGAGTTATATTATTGTTGCCTTTAGTCCATTTTCACCTTTGTCTTTCCCATTTCAAATCCTTAGGTCGTAGGGTTTTCTTTCAAAATTTGTCTAAGCATTGAATCATAGGTAAGTTAATCAAGTTTCAAAACTCATGTCAGTCCACAGAGGTTCTTACAACCTAGTCAGTCTCCGAGAAGTTACCTTGTTGGAACCCGATAGTACCATTACAACCTCTTCAATTTTATAAATAGTGAAGATTGTGTCAAAGTTTGTGTCAATGCCAATGAAGTATTTTTATCTCATTTGAAGATAAGAAAGCTTTTGGAAGAGGATATCAGCAATTCCACATGGTCTCAAAACTCATGTCAGCATCCAGTGAGGTTGTCACAACCTTGTCAAAACTTGACAAGATTTCCACAACCATTCTAGAATTTCAAGCACTAGTTAAGATCTCCAAGAATGGAGTAATATCAATATTTTGTGTTCAATCACAAAGATGTATGATTTGCCCTACTTGGAAAATGAAAATATAAGTATTCAAAAAGATGTCTTGGCACACTTTGATGGTCCTAAAATTGACAAGCTATTCCTAACCATTGCCAAGACAAGTGAAAGTTTCTAATAATAGCCCATGGATTATGCAAGAATTGATTTTAATAAGGCAAACAAATCCTATTGGTTTCAAAAATTGTTTGCAAACCCATGTTGACGAACTACAAAGTTCTAGAAACCATTCAAACTTCTGACTAGTAAGTTGAAAGAGCCTTCATCTCAAATGGAACTAAAAACTTGAATTGTTGGGACTTACACAAACCAACATTAAAAGCACTATTAATGCACATCCAAAGCTTAGGGACATCAAATGTAGGGTGATATAAAGGCAGTATAAAGCACAAAGAAAGAATCTTAACGAGCAATTGTCAAAGAGTAGATGAAGAACTGCAAGAGTGAGTAGTAGAGTGCATCCAGAAGGCTATGTAGAAAGGATTTCAAAGACACTATAGAATGAAGAGCTTTTCAAATATAAATTACATAGATACACTTTGCTCCCATAGCTCGTGGAGGAAGGAATATAATTAGTAAAGCCAATTTCATGAAAAATTGTCTATTGCAAAATTGCTTTCTCAAAATTAAGATTCCTCCAATTTTGCTTGACTACATGTTGAAAGATTTAATTTTCCTCCTTTGTAACTTGATTTTGGCAAAAATGAATACTAAATATCTCAGGCATGAGTATCTGTCAAGTTTGGAGATCTCACTTCCGACAATTGGAGACACAAAATTAAGGAACATAAATCTCAATGATTACTACAAGAGAATGGGTGACCAAAATAGGTCTCCAATCACGTCGAAATTGGTGAATAGTGGACTACTGTGAGCTACTAGATTTCCTGTGGCTATGCAATGCATAGACCTAGTTCTAAAATGTATCAACCATTATGTACCCCTAGGCTTGAGAGGTGAAAACAAAAAATAATATAGTAATTACTAAATTGGACAAGAAATCTTTTAGCACACTCCTCAGGTTAACTCAAAGGGAAGTGTTTGCAGACATTGATGCTGAGAAGAAAAGCACATGCCCAACAGCATTGCAAGGCATTGGTTGGCAATCCCTACAAAGGAGAAATCATAGCTACCAAAAAACCGGCAAATGTCACACTTCATTGATGACATCTCAAACATCATTGTGCTTCTATAAAGAGTAATCGGCAATGAGAATGCCCAAAATTTTGAAGAATGGACATATCTAGTTATCATTATCACTATTCATGGAGAACAATTCATAGAATAAGGTGGCATAATCAGCAATAAAATCCATAGGAAGATCACCCAATTCCAATTTTACAAATCCTTTTATATGTTCTTGTATCTATTCTATGCCATTGTGTGAAGAACCTAAGTAGTTCTTTAATGCAATTCAAACTTTTGGAAGTAATTCTGAAAACAATTCCTAATTTTTGTATTCTTTGGATATTAAAAAACTTATAATTCATTCAATGGACAATCAATAGTAATATTAAAATATTGAAATTCTACAATTTAGAATTTGTTGAACTATTAAATACGAATTGTATCACAGCAGATTTAATCAATAAATGCACCTTATTTTATTTGCTGCTGCACTATAAAATTCTGGAACAGAATTTCCTCACATGCCATTACCAAATCTGAACCCTCACATGAGCTAGAAACCTATATTGACGCCAAGGAAAAGACAGATGTTGTTGACTGAACAAATGAAGAATGTTGGCATTAAAAATTGGGAACCGATCACTAGAAGAAACTCACACTAAGCTGGCTGTGTACAGCCAGGATGAATTTGTACGGCTTTCCTGAAAGCTATACGGCCCTTGCTGGAAAAAATCTGCAATCTACAAACCCTGGTTGATAATGTAGGTACGATTCACTGGCAAAACAATCAATCTCTAAATGCAATCCTCTGAGAATTCTCAGTTTCTCAAAGACACACCTCAAACCCTTATTACTCCAAATTTGATTTCCTCCTGTAATACTTCAGCAAATTAAATTAAATATATCACAATTCCAGTATACATCAGCACTGAATTATGATTTTAGAAACAGAATGAACTCTCTCCTGGAAGAAGACCAAGCTCAACAGATGTTGCAGAACTCTCTCCAAAAGCTGAAGACCAAGCTCAAACCTTAGCTTTCCCAAGCCAAGCAGAATTCTCTCACAAACAAATATTCAAATCATCAATGGGTGAATGAAAATGCTTTTTCGAATTGAATATATAGCTTTTTCGGAAAAAGCTTCAATTTCACTTTTTTCACTTAATACTCTTTTTAATGACAACTTCATTTTATAACATTAAAGTTATAAAGTAATAAAGTTATTAAATTAAAATAATTTAATTTAATAATGATAACTTTTAAAAATAAAAAGCCACTACACCCCACTAACTGTAACAACTCATTTCTGACATCAGAGCCTCAAACGCCAACTTCCTTGCCATAAATAATCCACTACCAAAAATAGCCAACTGCTAAAAATAGATTTACTATAAATAGTAAGTCTCTCAAACTGGAGATTCCCTGAAACTTGATCCTGGCACATCTGACACTCCGTGTAGACACCCTGCTAATCTTGGCCATACCCAAAATACCACTTACTAAAAATAGTAAGTTGACCAAATTGACCCGAAGGAAGAGCAGACCTGGTAATCTGAACCTCTAGAATGGAATTCCAACATTGGCTCCGCCATCTAACCCCTTTTGATCACCTGATTAGCTTGTGAGGGTCGCCAAACCAAGCTAATCCCACAAGTTTGAAAAATGGGGACATTACAGTCCTCCCTTCCCAAGATTGCTTGTCAAGCAATCAGGAAAAACAAGCAACATCACAATCCACCCAGGTCCCAAGGATGGTCATGAGTAATGTCCCGATCAACCTCATACTCCCATAAAGAAGTCAACAACATCAACAGTACCAACATCTGCAATTGGAAAACTGTACTCAACACCCAAACTGAAGATGCTGCAATAGGATCATCACGTGGGAGAAACTCAACCGAGAGTAACTCACTTCGGAGTAACTCAACCCACAGACTGGACGTGTCCCTAGTCTTCATGCCAACCAAACCATCATACCAGTCATTAAAAGGATGCACTGAAGAACTCTGCAACTGGTAGATATCCTGCACATGAGGATCAAATATAAAACTGTAAGCACTCCTCACCGTGTACACCCCTGTAAACTTCTCAGCTAAGCCTGACTGGCCTCCTGTAAAATCCTCCTGATACCTAGGTGTACTAATAGGATCCCAAACAACATCATCATCATCATTGTACAACACCTGAAAGGGATCATCACTGAGCTCAAACAACGGATTATCATAAGACATAGTGATATCCATATCAAATAAAGGATTGTTCACAAAGTGAACTGATCCCATCTGCTGATCTGAACTAAAAACCTGCGAACTGTGAGAGATATGATGTGTAATTTGCTTTACTTGAATGGACTCATGTCTTCGAGAATCCTCACTATCTGCAATAAGTCCCTGTAAACTATGATCCTGGGACCTATCATCATCCAACAACCACTCTGAGTCATCATCCAATATCTGATATGATATACCAGACTCGCTGCAGCATGAATCATCCTCATAGATAACATCAGTAGTGTCCACATCATCAATGCCAATTTCACCAACTTGTAAAACCTCTGATATCTCATGCTGTTGCCAACGTGACTCACTGCTGTCATAGAAATCAGAATTAGAAGAACTCGCATTTAGCATGCAATCTTGAAAACTGACTCTCTCATCATGTGAGTCAAAACCCATAGTGATATCCACAACATCCTCTACACTTGCCCTGTCATCAACGACATCAATAGGCTCAAACATAGGACTGCAGTCATAAAAATCAGAACCTATATCGTTAGTAATTTCATTGCTACCAGTTGATGTTGGGTTGCAATCAATGGTGGCTATCATGTCATCAGCATTCCTGTGATCACGAGTTCCTGTCACATGGAAATAATGAGACTCAATGCAGGTGTCCTCAAGCAAGTCTGTCATAACCACATGCTCTTGGGAAGAGCCTCCAGCATCACGCGTATAGGGACTAGTAACTGCCTCATTGAGCAAAGGCTCCACTACTTGATGGTTGCTGGTTGCAGAAGCTACACTTGTACAATCCTCCTAGTTCTCTTCCTGTTTTCTTTGTGAGGAAGACCTTTTAAAAATGGAAACCATATACCTTGCCACATTGTCTATGGTTGACGGATTTGAAAGCAAAGCACTCATCCTTTCTTGATTTTGTCTAAGCTTTTCCATACTTTCCATCATAGCATTTGTTTGCTTCCTGAGATTAACCATGCTATTCAACTGCTTTCCCTGTTTACTACCCTCTGGTGAAGGTGAAGCTCTACCCCTGCGGACATAATGCATACCAGGCACAAACCTGTCTGCCATAGCTAAGCCCTCATAACCTCTAGGCTGGCAAGATCAAAGCTCTGATACCACTGTGAAGAACCTAAGTAGTTCTTTAATGCAATTCAAACTTTTGGAAGTAATTTTGAAAACAATTCCTGATTTTTGTATTCTTTGGATATTAAAAAACTTATAATTCATTCAATGGACAATCAACAGTAATATTAAAATATTGAAATTCTACAATTTAGAATTTGTTGAACTATTAAATACAAATTGTATCACAACAGATTTAATCAATAAATGCACCTTATTTTATTTGTTGCTGCACTATAAAATTCTAGAACAGACTTTCCTCACATGCCATTACCAAATCTGAACCCTCATGTGAGCTAGAAACCTCTATTGATGCCAAGGAAAAGACAGCTATTGCTGACTGAACAAATGAAGAATGCTGGAGTTAAAAAATGGGAACCGATCACTAGAAGAAACTCACGCTAAGCTGGCTGTGTACAGCCAAGATGAATTTGTACGGCTTTCCTGAAAGCTATACGGCCCTTGCTGGAAAAAATCTGCAATCTACAAACCCTGGCTGATAATGTAGGTATGATTCACTGGCAAAACAATCAATCTCTAAATGCAATCCTCTGAGAATTCTCAGTTTCTCAAAGACACAAATCAAACCCTTATTACTCCAAATTCGATTTCCTCTTGTAATACTTCAACAAATTAAATTAAATATATCACAATTCCAGTATACATCAACACTGAATTATGATTTCAGAAACAGAATGAACTACCAAGCTCAAACCCTAGCTTTCCCAAGCCAAGCAGAATTCTCTCACAAACAAATTATCAAATCATCAATGGGTGAATGAAAGTGCTTTTTTGAATTGAATATATAGTTTTTTCGGAAAAAGCTTCAATTTCACTTTTTTCACTTAATAGGCTTTTTAATGACAATTTCATTTATAATATTAAAGTTATAAAGTAATAAAGTTATTAAATTAAAATAATTTAATTTAATAACGATAACTTTTAAAAATAAAAAGCCATTGCACCCCACTGACTGTAACAACTCATTTTTGACATCAGAGCCTCAAACGCCAACTGCCCTGCCAGAAATAACTCATTGCCAAAAATAGCCAACTGCTAAAAATAGACTTACTATAAATAGTAAGTCTCTCAAACTGGAGATTCCCTGAAACTCGATCCTGGCACATCTGACACTCCGTGCAGACACCTTGCTAATCCTAGCCATACCCAAAATACCACTTACTAAAAATAGTAAGTTGACCAAATTGACCTGAACGAAGAGCAGACCTGGTAATCTGAACCTCCAAAATGGAATCCCAACACTGGCTCCGCCATTTGACCCCCTTTGATCACCTGATCAGCTTGTGAGGGTTGCCAAACCAAGCTAATCCCACAAGGTTGAAAAACGGGGACATTACACATTGCTAGTATAAGGGAGTGGTCGGGGCTAGTTGCTATTGGCAATTTGATGAGGTGATTCATATTTATTATTACTACCTATGTTACCACATTCGCTGCCCAGACATGGAATTCGGAATTTGGTTCGTACCAAATTCGAATTCGATTCATATTCGTTGGAAAGTCGTCAACAGATTGAGGAATTTGGTCTAAATTCGCCAAATTGGAGCCTGCCAAAATTTTCAACGAATTACACCGACTTTCTCCCATCCTCTGCGAGCCCAGACGAAATTTGCGCGAATTTGGAACGAATTCGCATGCCACTCAGTTTTTTGTTAACTTTTAAAAAGTTTTTAAAAAACTTTTCAAGTCTATTCGACCTTTTTAAACCTAAAACGGCGCATGTTATAAAGTTTTTTTCACATTGAATATTTCATTTGTGAAGGCTACGCGGGTTTCTGAATCGCTGTCTTTCCCCAAATTGAATGCTTTTAGCAGTTTGAACTTTGGCCAATCTTGGCATGGAGTCAATCGAGGAGCACCCTCATTGTCTCCACATCTTTACAACTCATCAACGTTCCCAACTTCATTTCTTCCACCAAAACCAACTAAGATTCGAGCCCACCATCTCCTTCACATAAATCTTGCACCCCCGTTTAACACACAGACTGCTCAATCTCTCTACCACAGTAACTGCTATGGCTTTTTTACAAGACTTCGTGTTTTTATCCATGTTTCTGTGTACTATACACAGCTGGCTCTGCATCTGTGCATGCCTCTTCTGCACACTTTCAAACTCCTCAATGCAAATCAGCTCCCCCCTCACAATTCTCAGCTCCTCCATTATATCCATGCAATCTTCCTCTGAAATAATCAGAGTTTTTTTTCTTGGTGTTTGTCTCGACTCCCAAACCAGCATTTTACTCTCACACAGACCAAACAGAGTCGTACAGAAATTGCTTTATTATGCTGTATGAACTTATTTGCTGATATATATATATATATATATATATATATATATATATATATATATATATATATATATATATATAATAAAAATCTTGTAGGGACGAACCCAGCCCAAAAAAGTTTTGGACGAATTTTGAACCCGAATCTCGAACCCACATCCGAACCGGCAACTTAGATTACTACCCACAAATCCAATTAGAACAATAATTGATGCATTCACAAAGTAAGTGGTCTAAGTGTTGGAATCATTTGCCGTTGCACCAAAAGCTCGAACTATCAATGCCCGATACAAATGTCAGATTTAACCCAATCCACGGGAGGTAGTTAAGCCATGTCACGAATCTCCAAGGAGGTGCGGACCACCAAGTCAACAATCTCCCCCTCAGCACTGACTGAGCCTTCAACACCCACTGAAGGGAGACTCGAACCTGTGACCCAAGGCTCTGATACCAATTGTTGGAATCATTTGCCATTGCACCAAAAGCTCGAACTATCAATGCCCGATACAAATGTCAGATTTAACCCGATCCACGGGAAGCGGTTAAGCCATGTCACGAATCTCCAAGGAGGTGCTGACCACCAAGTCAACACTAAGAAATCCAAGGAGATATGTGTATGAGAATATCTTTAGAAGCTATCTAGTTGGTAAAAACACATGAGAGCTGCTTCATCCAATTCCAAAGGCTCACCTACATCAAGATTGGAGGTTTTGATGGTTGAAAAAAAGGTACAAATAAAGGAAGAAGGCATGAGTTCCTTTTCCTATTGGTCTAGTTCACTATCAATTCAAAACATTGTTTGATGCACTAAATATAGAAAGAGTCCTGGTAAAATACGCAATGTGTTTCTTTACCATGAGGTTCCCATTTGACAACAAAGAATGTCATTAAAATATTTCCAGTTGGACCTGGTTTCCACCACCTCCCTAGAATCAAAGATTATTGGGTTGATGAGGTTATGCTGGATTAGATGAGGTTGTCTTATAGACAAATTGAGGCTTTCAAGTTAAATTAGGATTTTCAAAGTTTAGAGGATGATGAATCTGAATTAGTGTATCCCATATACACTTATCACATCCAAACTTAGCCCATACTACCTATCAACTAAGATTTGAACTATTGTCAAATGAAATTATACCCTATTGGACTAGGTCCATCATTCCAATGGCACAATGGAAACAAAATAATTATCAATTTCAAGATAAACTTGGTGACTTCCTTTGTATTACATGATGGGTATAAATACCCAAATAGCATAACAAATTTTGTTGAAAAACCTTACAAGAATACCCTATAGTGAAAACAAACTAGTAATAAATAAAGAAAACGATAACAAGCCTAAAACAAACAAACAACCAAACAACCATACTATTGCAAATGATGGAATATCCTACATTCCCCCATTATTGCATCATTGTTTTAAAAAACTAATAAGAGAATCTTATGAAGTTTGAAACTTCACAAGTGCAAGAGGCTTAGTGAAGATGTCAACTCATTGTTCCTGAATTGAGTAGAATTGGAGCTGAATGTTGTTATGTTGAATATTTTCTAGTATGAAGTGATAGTCAACTTCACTATGCTTGGTTCATTTATGAAATATCAGATTTCAAACAAGCTTGAGAACACTTTGATTGTCACAGCGGAGAATTGTAGGTTGTTTTGTGGTACCAGCAATCCTTTTAATATGTGACATAGCCAAACTTCTTCAAAAACTACTGCACTTGCTGCACTATATTCTACTTCTATTGTGGAACGTGCAACTGTGGCTTGTTTCTTAGTTCACCAAGAGATATGACCTAAACCCAAGAAGAAAAAAATCCAGATGTGGATTTCCTATCATCAACAAAACCTGCATAATCTGCATATTTGTACCCAGTCGAGAGGAATTGATCATTCCTTTTATAATCCAAAACATGATTCATTATACCATGTATATACCCAGGACCTATTTTTCTTCTTTGCAATGACAAGTCCTTGGTTCTTGCAAGAATTGTGAAAGACAATTAAGTACAAAATTGATATCTAGTCTGGTATAAGTCAAGTAAATCAAACCTCCAATCATTTTTCAATAGAGAGTTTCATCCACTTGAGTAGATGGATCATAAATAGATAATTGTAATCCTGATTCCATAGGTGTATACATGGGTTTGGAATCCATCATTTTGAACTTCTCAAGCAGTGTCTTGGAATGTTTCCTTTTAGATACAAAGATATGGTGATTAGTTTCATGTAAACCTAGACAATAGTGTAGTACCTTGAGATTTGTCATATCAAATGATTTCTTGAGATCGTTCTTTGTTGTCTCAAGTCTCAACCATTTCTTCTAAGTTGCCTTTGATAACTAGGTCATTGACATATACATTGATTATCACAGTCTCCCTTTGGATCATATGGATGCCTATTGAAACCATGTTGTAGAAAATGTTTATCAATTTTAATATACCAACCTCTAGGAGCTTGTTTGAGACCATATAGTGACTTAACAAGATTGCATACCTTTTCTTCTTTACCAGGTACAATGTATCCCTCTAGTTGGCTCATATAGACCTCTTCTTGGAGGTCTCCATTGAGAAATGCACTTTTTACATCCATTTGGTATACTTTCCATCCAAATTAAGATGCTAAAGAAAAAATCATTCTAATAGTTTTAATTTTCGTTTTGGGAATAAAAGTGTCCTCATAAACACTTGGCTACTAGTCTAGCCTTTTGTTTTTGGTTAAAGATAAAGCACGTTTTGAAGGGGCCATGAAACCCTTTACAAGAAAATGCTGCCTAAACAAAAAACATCACAACCCAAACAGAAAACCAATAGGAAATGATCAGCAAACACAACAAAAAACATAGGAAACAAAACATAGACAAGGAATCTCCTTCAAAATACAAACAGCCTGCAAATATTTGTGGATTAGGTGGTGTTGTGAGGTTTTCACACCATCACCCCATTGCAAATGGGGACCCCCTCTTTTCTCTCGTAGTCGTTAGGTTAGTTAGGTTTTGGCAGTAAATTTCGCAGTTCAGAGCTTTAAAAGTTTGAGGGGTGATAAAGAAATCAAGTCGCCAAGTTGCGATCTTGAGTGGGAACGTTAAAATTGAAGTCCTTTGGGGTCAAGTTATAGTGGGTTGAATTTAAATCCTAAGTGTATTCAAATTTTGGCTAGTCAATTAGTCCAAAATTACATGTAAAGGCATATTCCATGCATAAGGGCCTTAAAATCCTTATTGAAATTGATTTTCCATACTTAAAATAGCCAAATCCTAAGGAAAATCAAATTTTCTTTATAAAAATACACAAAATCCGGACTTATAATGAATTTCCCCACTAATATCGGCCAAAGTTCAGACTTATAATGATTTACCCCACTAAAATTGATCAAAGTCTAGACTGATAATGATTTTCCCCACTTATTTTGATCAAAATCCGGACTTATATTGATTTTCCCCACTTATTTTGATCAAAATATGGACTTATAATGATTTCCCCCCTTTATTTTGATTAAAATCCGGACTTATAATGACTTTCCCCTTTATTTTGATCAAAATCCGGACTTATAATGATTTTCCTCACTAAAATTGGTCAAAATCCGGACTTACTATGAAATTTCCCACTTTAATTGGCCTTTCCTTGAAAATTTTCTAAGTGTTGGGGTTAAAATCTAGAGAAGAGTGTGGAATTGAAAATTTTTCAAAGTTTGGAAGTTGTCCAGACCTTCGTTTTTCCTTTGGAAATGAGTATGCAATTGAAAAAATTTCTAAGTGTGGAAAGTGTCCACACATGGGTCACTTTCCCCTCAAGGGCGGTAAAGGAAGTGGAAATTTTTTCGAAGCGTGGAAAGTGTCCACACATGGGTCGTCTTCCCCTTGAGAGCAATAATGAAAGGTAAAAAATTTCTAAGTGTTGAAACTATCTTGACATGGGTCGAATTTCCCCTTTAAGAGAAAACAAGATGAAATTTTTTTCAAAGTATGAAAATGAGTTTTATCCTTATACTAGTCAATTATCCCCACCGTGGATGTATGGAATTAATGCGTGGATGTCACCCTTTTGATCCATGATTGCAAACTTTGGAAAGATAATTGGGACTTAGCCAATTTTTGAAAGATCTATACATGGATCGATGTTCCCATAATGACCTTTTTTTAATAAACAAATTAAACATAAAAAATTAATTACATAAAAGGGAAAATAATATAATAAAGTTCTACAAGCTTATAGAAGGTAAAATGTTTTATCCCACATTGCTTGTGTGGGTGAAAAGCAAGGCCAAAATCCCCTTAAAAGGAGAAAGTACAACCATTCAAAAAACAAAGAAAATAAGCAAGTAGCTGAAGGAGGTAGAGGAAAGTCTGAGGAGCTAGAAATTAAGCAAAGGAGGGCATCAACCTTCATTGGCCAATCTGATCTAAGTAATTGCAGACTTGAGGAGGACATTTTTCTGAGTTTTTGGAGGCCATTATAGGGCTGAAAAGAAGGTGTTGCAGACCCAAATCTGCAGTTTTCCTCAACAGGGGCAATTTTGGGAAAAATCATATAAAATAATTCGCTGCCCAAATCCACCAACTCTTGTTTGCTGAGTCTTCCTCGGTCAAATACTCATCATTGGCAATCAATTTCGGACATTAAAAGATTGAAGTAAGCAAGTTACATGCGAAAGTCTGAAGACTATGTCTGAAAAATCGATTTTTTCACTTAGGTCTGGGTTTGCTTTATGATGACAATCTGATTTAAAAAAAATTTGCAGGTTGGGGGGTTTTAAGGTCTATTCAAGACCATGGGAAGTCTGAAAATTTCATACTTGCTGGTCCAAATCTGAAGTTCTCCTCAGATTGGGTATTCTTTTCAAAAAATCATAGAAAATAATTTAGGGGCCAAAGCAGGCCAAAGTTGTTTGCCGTGTCTTCTTTGACCAAGTACCAACCATTTGCAACCATTTCTAGGCAGTAGAAAACCAAGGTGAGTGAGTTACCAATGAAAATCTGAAAACAACTTAAAACAACTTCTACGAATTGCATTTTTTTGTCAAATCTAGGTTGGTTTTATTTAATTGCAGTCTGATCCTAACCATGTTGAAGACCTTTTGGCATTATTCCAAGCATCATTTGAAGCCATTCTAAGGTCTGAGGACAAAGGTTGCAAATCTAAGGTCTGAAGACTTTAGAACAGGGGCAATTTTAAGAAAAAATCTTATAACTCACTAACTTACCTAATCTTCAAGGGGGGCTGTTGCTGAGTCTTTGGGAGGTATTTTTGTGCAAGGATCAACAAGATTGAGGACTAAATTCATCCGGAGAGGATAATTTTCAGACTTGTTCTCAGAAAGTCTAAGTTTCTTTATCGAGAAAGATGGATTTTGACCATGGTTGGTTGACATTTTGGTTCTTAATTTGCATATAAATCCATGGATCATGATTTGTGATGAACTTAATGGGATGTTGGGACTGATTTTATGTTGTCTTCAAACTTGCTATGAGTTGTCCTCAGAAAAAATCAGAAGTCTTTAGGGTCTGATTTTATCATTCTAATGGTTATGTTTGATCATTTTATTGTCCTAAGATTCTTTTCCAAACGCTTATTCAATTCACAACCTTATTTGGATAGAATTTTTTATTCATTGCATTGAATTCAAGGACTAATTCAAGGATTTAAAAGTCTGAAATTTATTATTTTGCTTAAATCCTTTAAGACCATATTGACTTTGAGCTTTGTACCAAGAATCATGTTCAGATCAAAAGCGAGGATAGTTACAAGGAATAGAATAAAGGAAGATGTAAGACAAAGTTCAAGATCAAGACCAATGATAGCAATGAAAGAGGAATAGTCTAAAGTGATCGAGTTTAAAGGAAAAACACTTCAAGATAATGCACTTCAAAGTTGGGACAAGGGAAACAAAATTCAAGGACCAAGCTGAAGGAATTATTTCAAGATCAAGCCTTCATCAAGCAAGGACATGGGACAAATCCGGATTTAAAAGAATCCATGGACAAGTTCAAGGATTCAATTCATGAACATTCGTGTGTCCCTATGCAAGTCAACTTTCCATCTGATTAAATGCTTGAAGAATAAGGACTATCTTACAAGGAGATCAATTTGTTACTATTCACATCAATTTTCCATAAGGATCAAGAAAGTACACTAAGGAATGTTTGAGGATGATTCTAACACCAAAGTTAGCATAGGAACATGGACAAGGACATAAGGACAAGTCTGAGGTTGAGAGAAAGGAAGAATTCAAGGACAAGATTCCCATCAAGGAAGTGATCCTGATGATGATCGAGTCATACAAGGAAAATGATTGAGGAATATTTGATATGCCAAGGATGATATTAATGTGTTCAAGCGATTGTCCCCAAGGATCAGGTCCCAAGATGAAAAAGACAAAGAAGAATTCCAAACAATGAAGGTGGAAATACAAAGTCAAGACATCCAAGAGAAAGAAGTCCAAGAACGATGAAGAATTCCTAAGGATAAGGAAGTGGAATTAAGATAAAGATTGTAGGAGAAATGGGGCATACATGATCATAATGATGAGTTGTATGATGACTAGGCAACTTCCTTGCTTCCTATTGGTCCTCAATCCTTAGAACTTTTTCATTGGCTTATTTTGTGGTGCTTCATTCTATTGGCTATTTCTGGTTTCCCTAATTAGGGTTTTTAATGGATTAATCTAGGCCATTGATTTCAAATCAATCATGGCCATTCATTGTAATTGGGGCTCTTATATAAACCCCACTCCTCTCATTTGTAAAGAAAGACTTGTTGGAGAATTGTTGCTAAGATAATGCCAAATTTTCTCTACTTTTAATTGTTGTGTCTTGCATGTCTAATTGTTGTGATCAAGTTTGTATTATTGCATGGTGATCCACATTCCTCACTTAGCTTAGGATTTCATTTCATGTTGTTTAGAAGTAGTCTAGTTGGATGAAAGAATTGTGGATGTTTACTTGCTTGAGTCGAATATAAATTAGGCCACTAGCCTCTTGCTGATGGTAGGAGTGCCTTGTGTGGTGAGCTAGTGGAAGTACTTAACTTAAATTGATATCCAACCTTTAGTTTGCATCCATTGATGGGATTGAAGAGGGCAAATATTGATTTGAAAACCATTTGAGTATATCCTTAGAAACGTGCACTAGGTGGGTGGAGTCACTGATAAAGCTACATCTTGTAGAGTCCAAGTCATCCATACATCCTTCCATTCATAGTTAGAAGTAGAAGCAGTTGAAGTTGGCAAGTTAAATTTAAGTTGAAGTGGAAAATTCAAAACTATATTTTCATTGCACATTGTGAAGCTGAATCTTTAGAAGTCCAAGCAATTGGTATCCATTGAATGAATAACGTAAGTCCCCTTAAGTGATTGCCAACAAATCACATTATTTCACTGAGTGAGTGTCCACAATAGAAGGAACCTTGAAGTCATTTCATGATCTTTCTTTGCAAGCTTAGCATGAGAGATGACCTTATATTAAGTGAGGATTGAGTATCTAGTGTTTCATTTTGAAACATTGGGTGTTTAGTTTTGCATGTTGTAGTGGAATAAAACTCACATCAACAAGTGGTTATGGAGATCAAGCACCTTCTTAATGATCTTAGACTGATCTTCAACCGATTTGGATTGGCTACAAGTCCTTGTGGAAGGACCTTGCTTCTAGGAAGTAACATTGCTTCTCTCTTAAATATCGTCTAGAGTATTAATTGTATCCTTCAGACCTTTCCCTATATTAACATTGTCATCTCCATTAGAAGAACCTTTTTTCTCATGAGAAGATACCTTCAAGTTCTTGACTTTGTTGCTGAGAACCTTGAGCTCCGCAACGCCTTTTCGAATAGAAGGCTAACTCACTTTGACCACTGTGTCCAATTTCTAGTGGACATTGAGAATAGTATCCTCCAATTTATTAATCCTGTCTTAATAGTCATTTCTCAAAACCTTGATGTCTGTGGCCACATTCTCTAGGATAGACAAAATCTTAGAGTTGTTGGCCTTGCTCCTCTTGGGACCAGCCCCTACTTTAGGCTTTCGTACCCTACCTTGAAAGCCCTACATTTTTTCATGAATGAGATTGATTTCAGAAAGGAACTAACTAGACAATATTGCATGCCCTTATGTACCATCTTTAACCACTTCAATAATGTCCTCAACTTGATCGCCATTGTCATTCTAACCATAAACATCGTCTTCATGATCACAATGTACCTCTTGCACTTAATCTTCAAAAAATAATATTATCCCCTTGGCCATGTTGTAAAGGGGAGTTAGCTTCAAACATTTCCTCTTCCTAGTTGTTGAGTCCTCATCGTGGGTGAAGGAGCTATTACACCACTCCTCAGGGGGCTAATTTTTTGGAGGATTTATTGGGTGAAGAGGAATCATCCTCATCATCCCCAAAACCAATTATTCATCCCCTGAGGCTTTATCCTTAAGATCTATAGACATGTCATTATATCAGACATAGACCTATTTGTATTACTTATGTTTGGTTTTAGGCTTTTTAGGGTTCGCCAGAATATCAATGGATTTAGCATGTTCCATAATAAGTAGGGATTAAGCCCTAATGAAGGGAAATGAGACTAGCATTTTTAGCATGGTCCCTAATCCCAAGTTTCAAGGATGAAAGCAAATAGAACAAAAATAAAACCAATCGTTTATGACAAAAATGGTTCAATAGGATGAAATGGTGGCTAAAAAGACTAGTAAAATTCCCATTCAAAGTGAAATGTCTTGTGAT
Organism: Chamaecyparis obtusa; assembly: GCA_027943335.1. NCBI lineage: Eukaryota > Viridiplantae > Streptophyta > Pinopsida > Cupressales > Cupressaceae > Chamaecyparis > Chamaecyparis obtusa. The sequence continues at coordinate 479,028 of BSBK01003727.1, read as the reverse complement.
AACTTCAGCAACCTTCACCTAGCATGATTTGATAGTTTTGCAATCATAACTCCTAGCCAAAATCCTTTCAAGCTTGTGATACTCCCTATCCTAAAAAACTTGTTCATGACAATAGTAGAGGCCTTACAGCCCTTGAAAATCTCTTTGGCCTTGGTAGACTGCAATGTCCCCATTTTAGCAGGTTCCTATAGCCGAGCTTGGTCAGTTCATCACCGTGACCCTCGTGAGATGATAGTGAGTTTTGAGGGTCTCTATGTCAGATTTACTATTTTTAGTAAGTCTATTTTGAGCAGTGGCTATTTTTAGCAGGGTAGTGGAGACAATTCAGTGGTGTGAGCAGCTGGATGCAGTTATTGAACATTAATGAGGCTAAAATGTTATTAAAGGTTATTTATTAAGTTGGACTTAGTAAATAACATATCTTTATGTTATAATTTTAAAGTGTAAACGAGAAGCCTCTTAAGTGAAAAGTGTGTGGAAGAAGTCACAACTTTTTTAATGCTTTTTAATGAGCTCTTGGAGAAAATCGAATTCATTCTTGAAGATATTATTTTTTTAATGAAGTTTTTTGTTGAGAGCTTTCAACAAGGGTTTGAGGACTGATTCCTCTCTGCTGCACTTTGAATCATTCTTGTGGTGGTGAATTGTGCATTGGTTTCTATGGGAGAAATTCCGATAATTCATGGCTACAAATTGGTGCTGATGTATACCAATTTGGTGCAAGAGTAAATTGAACTTATCTTACTTACAGTTGGGTTCAATTTTCTTCTCTGATTGCCAGTTGTGTGCAAAGGAGGCTGTCGTATCTCCTAAGAGGCTGAAGTATTGTCTGTACGTGTTGCATACAAGTGATTTTAAGTTGCGTGAATCATACCAAGGGTGGCATACTATTTTGTGAAGGCCACGTCTTCTTTCCTTCAGCGGCGTTTGAGTAAACCGAGGGCACGTGACTCCCCTACTGGCTGCGTGGAGTCCTAACATAGCTCCGTGTTCTTCTTGGGTGGTAGCAACTTCATATTTTGGGCTGCATTCTACATTTCCTGGTTGTGTTTGAACACCAGGAGGATATCAATCTTCCAATACGGTTGCATCTTCTTGCTAGGTGCTAATATTTATTAAACATTTGAATCTGAATTTGAAATTACAAATTCTTCTAAATAATTGAAGCTGCCAGCATTGGTGATAAATAGATTATTTAAATTTATGATATTATATTTTGAGAAAATTTCAAAAATATATATATATATTTGTAAAATTTCCATAAAAGTGCACACTATTTCAAAGAATTGAATTTCCCTAAGGAAAGAGCCACTTAAGCTCTTTACAGTGGTATCAGAGTGGTTTCTTGCCAGTCTGCAGGGTAATTGGGTTCAACATGGCTTAGAGATTTAGAGCTGGCATGCACTACACTTGCAGAGGTCCTAATTCTCCACTTGGTGAGGGAGAAGCAAAGGTTCAGTTTGGCAGTACGGGTGATGGGGGTGCTAGTGGTTCAGGAAATTTGGATGGTATAGGTAATAGGAATGCAAATACTGCTTCGGATATTGACAGAGAGGCCCGGGATGCATTCCGGAATATAGCAGATGGTCAACATCATGTAGCCACTATATTACAACAGTTATCTGACACTCTACAATGTATTGCACTTCCTGGCGATCATGGTAGAGAGAGGTGCTAGGAGTGTGTCTGCTAGTTCACACAGGTCCAGAGTAGGTGATAGGATGAGAGCTGAAGACCGGACTAGATATGATGATAGACTTGATAGGACTGATCATATTGGTGTTTATGATAGGCCACAACGGCCTATGTTTCTGAGAGACTAAGGCCTAGGCAAATAGATTTGCAACAGGCAACCAGTAAGATGACCTTGGACCATTATGATGGCAGTGGAAAGGTTACAACACGAGATTGGGTGCATAAGCTTGACACTTATCTTTGCGTCCCATGACTGAGGAGGACGCCATACGATTTGCTGTGTTGCATCTTGACGGAGTAGCTCATGATTGGTGGTACCATGGGCTAGTGTCACTTCGACATGATTAGATTATCTTATATTAGGAGTTTGTGGATAGGTTAATAGAGTGGTTTGATAGAAAGGACCCTGATAGTACTTTAGAGAGTTGGCTCAATTGAGACAGACAGGTGGCCTTGAGGCTTTTATCAGTGAGTTTCAATGGTTGTCTATTATGGTTTATGATATATCAGAGAGGAGGAGAGTTATGCTCTTTGTGAAGGGGTTGGTTGAGCCTCTCAGAGGGTGGGTTAAGTCTTTGGATCCACCTACCTTGCAAGAATCTATAAAAAAGCAAGGAATTTAGAAGCATCTACTCTACGAAATAAATTTTCTACGAGACCTTCTAGTTCATCTTATTAAAGGAAAGCACCTAAAAAGGATGATAGAGCTGATTTCAATTGTCATACATCAGGTCCTTTAGATCAAGAAACCTTGAATGATCTAAGGAGGAGGAAATTGTGTTTTCATTGTAGAGGGCCCTATGATTTGAACCATGATTTCCCTTTGAAACCAAAAGGGAAAAATAAGATGATGGAGTGGTTTTATGATGATGAAGATGATTCTAATTTTTCGGGACAGAAAGCTGATTATGAGCATGATTCACATGAGGTTTGAGGTAATGATGATGAGAAGATAGTTAATTCTAATTTTAAGGTTGTTTACCTTACTAGCATGAGAAAGGAAGATTCTCTCATAATGCACGGTCTCTTGGCGGGGCAGCGTGTCATTGCTCTCTTTGACACAGGAGCTACTCATAATTTTATTGATTCACATTTGGTTGCCAAGAGAGGATTTGAATCTGAAGATTTTGAAGGACTTAGAGTACATGTAGCTAAAGGTTATTCTCTTAAGTGTAACAAAATGATTTCTGAGCTTCCTGAAAAACTGAACAATTATTCCTTCAAGGCAGATTTTTATGTGGTTGACATGGGTAGCACTGACATAGTTCTTGGCATGAGCTGGTTGCATTCACTCAACGATATCTACATGAACACTGAGAGGATGAAATTGAGATTCATTAAGGATGGTAAGACTCACATTCTTAAGGCTATCCAAGGGGGTGATCTGAAAATGATTTCTTTCAACCGCATGAAGCGTTTGGTACAGCATGATGATGTTGTAGATTGGGCAGCAGAGTGTAGGATGTTGCCTACATTTGATAGCACAGATAGGCCAGCTTATCACCTGAATATTCAGCAGCTCAGAATTAAACACTCTAAGGTGTTTAATGATTTACCATATGGCAGACCACCTGATAGGGGAATTGAACACATTACTGAGTTAGAGGACACTAAGCCCATTATGATTACTCCTTACCGGCACCCTCAGCGGCTGAAAGATGAGATTGAGAAGACCATTTAGGAGCTGCTAGCTATGAGACACATTAGGCCGAGTAAGTCTCGTTTTGCTTCATCTGTTGTTTTGGTGAAGAAAAAGGACGGGACACTCAGGATGTGTATAAATTACCGGATGTTGAATAAAAATACTATTAAAAACCAGTATCCGATTCCTCAGATTGATGAGCTTATCGATGAATTACATGGGGCACAGTACTTCTCCAAGATTGACTTGAGATCAGGCTACCATCAGACCAGAGTTAGAGATTAGGATGTGGAGAAGACAACATTTAGGTGTCACTGTGGCCACTTTGAGTTTCTAGTCATGCCCTTTGGCTTGACTAATGCCCCTGCCACATTCCAATCTACTATGAATAGAGTCTTCCATAACCAGTTGCAAAGATTTGTTCTTGTGTTCTTTGATGACATATTAGTTTATAGTAAGACTTGGGATGAGCATGTAGCACATATGGATGCAGTATTGGGTATTCTTGATGGGGCTTTCTTATATGCCAAGGAGTCCAAGTGTGCCTTAGGCATGACTAAGTTATTGTATTTGGGGCACATCATCAGTGCAGAGGGAGTTTGCATGGACCTTGATAAGGTTCGTGCTATTCTGGATTGGTCTACATCGGGAAACCTGACACAGCTGAGGGGATTCATTAGATTATGTGCTTTCTATCGTAGATTTGTGGCAAGGTTCTCTAGACATGCAACTCCCCTTACTAATCTGACCCGTAAGGGTGATTTTGTGTGGACTACTCAGGCACATGAGTGTTTTGAGAAGTTCAAGGTGATCACGACTTCATGTCCAATTTTGGCATTGCCGGATTTCACAAGACCTTTTGAGTTGCATTGTGATGCCTCAGGAGAGGGTATTTGAGCAATTCTTTCTCAGGATTTCCATCCTATAGTTTTCGAGAGTCGGAAGCTCAGAGGTCCTGAGAGGTTATTTAGTGTTTATGACAAGGAAATGTTGGCCATTATGCATGCCTTGGCCAAATTCAGGCAGTACCTAGTTGACAGCAAATTTTGTATCAAAACTGATTATAATAGCGTGAAGTATTTCCTTGGATAGTGGGATCTTAATGAGAGGCAAAAAAAGTGGGTTAGTAAGTTACAATCTTATGACTTTGATATCTCCTATATCAAAGGTACTCAGAATGTGGTGGTTGAAGCCCTTTCTCGGAGACCCCACTTGTGTGTGATTATAGAGATAGCAGAGGATTGGAGACACTTGATCATCGCAGAGTATGCTCGAGATTAGTGGGCAGATGGTATTGTTGATGGTAGTATACAGGACAATAGCTATACCCTTGTAAATGAGTTGATCATTTACAAGGGGAGGATTTATTTAGTTCCTGGATCAGGTGTCAGATAGATTATTTTTCAGGCTTTTCACGATTCCCCATTAGCTGGACATCCTGGGTTCTTTAAAACTTATAGATAGGTGCGAGAGAAATTTACATGGAAGGGCCTAAAGACTTTTGTTCAACAGTATGTTCGAGAGTGCTTTGTTTGTCAGCAAAACAAACAAGAGCATACCTATCCTACAGGATTGTTAAGGCCACTTCCCATTCCTGAGCGGAAGTGGGCCTTCTTGTCTATGGACTTTATTGTGGGTTTTCCAAAGGCCCAAGGTAGAGATTGTATTTTTGTGGTGGTGGATCGTCTCACCAAGTATGCTCACTTCTTTCTGATCACCACCACTTTTTCAACCGTTTAGTTAGCCAAGCTATTTTTCTGAGAGGTGTTTAGATTACATGGTTTATCCCAGACTATTGTGAGTGACCGTGATAGCCGTTTTATGATTCATTTCTGGCAGGAGCTTTTTCGGTTATGTGGGACAAAATTGAGTCCGAGTACTAGTTACCACCCTTAGATTGAGATAGTGAATAAATGGGTGGAGGGCTATCTACGGAATTATGTTTCTTCTCGACAACGGGCTTGGCTGAAGTGGATACACTTGTATGGGTATTGTTATAACTCCACTCACCATATGACCATTCAGATGTCACCATTTCGGGCTTTGTATGGGTATGATCCCCCGAGTTTTATAGATTTGTTATGCAATGACAGTCGGGTTCCCAGTGCAGGTGATATGTTGTAGGATGGTTAGGATACTATGAGGATGTTACAGGATAATATTCAGAGGGCTCAGAATCAGCAAAAGCAGTATGCTGATCAGAGGAGAACTGCTCATTCTTTTCAGGTGGGTGGTATGGTCAGTCTTCCATCAGGAAGAGTGGAGTTGAGAAGCTCAAGCCCCATTATTATGGACCCTTCTGTGTAGTCCGTTGTGTGGGGGAGGTTGCGTACGAGTTGGATTTACCTTTGGATAGTAGGGTTCATAATGTTTTCCATGTATCACGTCTCAAGAAGGCATTGGGTCAGCATGTTGTGCCTTCTACTTTACCTCCTTTGGATGATGAGGGCAGATTAGAGTTGGTTCCTGAGGCTATTTTGGATACCAGGGAGAGGCATTTGAGAAGGTGGATCATCAGAGAGTTCTTGGTGAAGTGGCATGGACTTCCTGATGAGGATGCCACTTGGGAGCTTGAGGATATTCTTCAGCACCCCAATTTGCGATTGCTTGGGGACAAGCAATCTTGGGATGGGAGGACTGTAATATCCCCATTTTAGTAGGTTCCTGTAGTCGAGCTTGGTTAGTTCATCATCACGACCCTCGTGAGTTGACAGTGAGTTTTGAGGGTCTCTATGTCAGATTTACTATTTTAGTAAGTTTATTTTGAGTAGTGGCTATTTCTAGCAAGGCAGTGGAGACAGTTAAGTGGTGTGAGCAGCTGGATGCAGTTATTGAACATTAATGAGGCTAAAATGTTATTAAAGGTTATTGTTGTGAGGTTCACATCATCGCCCCAAAGGATTTGGGGACCGCCATTTTCGAACAAGCCTTGGCTTCATTTTTCTTAATCCTGACATTCTGATGGCCTTAGCAATTATTTTGAACTTGGATGGTGATTTTTTGAAAATTATCGATGTAATTGAAGGCTTGTCATTTTCGATTTTAATTGTGTTTTGGTCTTTTGGAAATCTTGCAAATTTTGGATCTTGAAATGAAGATTAAATAAATGGATCAAATGACCAAGAAACTAAATATTTTGATTTGCCAAAATGGAGATTTGAGACAACTAGACCTATCATGTCATGTCCCCTTTCTAGAGACATGTTCTTTCATGACGGGTTTGCCTATCATCGACTCTCGTAGGCAAATAGTTTGGAGAGAGAGTCATTGTGTGGATCATTTGATTGCTTATTGCTCACAGAGCCTACATTTGGCAGAGCCTACATCCAGTTTGAGGCCTACATGCAGTTGTAGTGGAGCCTACGTCCAGAAGTGAGCCTACATCCAGTTCGAGCCTACATTCAGTCTAGTTGGGCCTAGATTCGGTTATGAGACATCTTGGCCTACATTGTTATATTTTTGAGTTGAGAAATGTACTTTATTATTATAATGTTATTTTATTATAAAGTACATTATAATTAGATGTTTCTAAAAGTTCTAGTAACTTCTCAAGAAAAAGAATAAATAGAGGGCTTGGGCTATCATTTCTACATGCTTGGATTTGGGATTTCTCCTACTTCTTCATTGTGAAGCAATTTGTAGCCTTGTGGTCTGCAAATACTATTCGATCTTTGGGAACGATCACTCCCCTAGATTGGCATAACTGAGGTAGTGAAATATCTACTGAAGGGTTGCAAGTTTGGAGTTGGTACTCAGCCATCTCATTGGTACTTCATTGAGAATTTGCTGTAAGGGTTTGTTTTTGGTGGGAATAAGGGTTTGAATTCACCTATTGCATTGGTGAAGCATTTTGATGATAGTTGAAGATCATTTTGGCACATTTTCAGACTTTCCATATCAGGGCCTGGATTCAGAATTTTGCTCATATCTCCTAATCTACTTGGAGATAATTTTTATGCTTTTGGGAGGGCAATAATATATCCTTGGCGGTGACATTCATAGCAATTTGGGGTGTCAAAACCCTTTCCTGATTTTTCTACAGGTGCCGTACATGTACGACCTGGTACGACAGTCATAGCTGGGACAGCTGCAGATTTTGGTGAGGCAGTTTGGGGTCTTCTTTGCAACAATCTGCATCAACAATTTAAGCAGGGTATTAGGAGCGGTTTTCAGGTGCACTTCATGAATTATTTGTTGATGTGTTGAATGCCAAAAATATGCATAAGGGTTGTATATAACAGTCATTGATACATGGGTCTGAAACAGTACTGTTCTTACATCATTTTGCTATTGTAATCAGTCATTGTTATAGTCTTGGAGTCATTGTATTGAAAGATGCATTGTTAGACCTGGTCTTTATCAAGTCTCTTACTATGAAACAGTCCATATAGATATTCAGAAAATAGTTATAGTTATCAGACATTGCTATTGGTTCAGTACAGTAGAAAGTGCATTGATAGGACTTAGTTTATGGCTCATATGTTCATGTCCTAGTTCGTATTTTGTAAACAGTCCATAAAAACAGTGCTCTCATGTAATAGATGTAACAATCATATATTGCAATCAGAATTGGAAAGGTTCAGGATATGATAGCATAGAGTGATATTTAGAATTGCATTGTTGTTCATTTTGCTACTTTCCTTTATTGGTATTGTTATCTCAATTGCAATTGGATGCCCAAACAATAAACACATTGAAATTCATCATTGCAAGCAAAACCATTCAGTGCATACCAAGTGTTTGACGAATTGCCACAGTTCAGATTTGGGGGTTTGGTGGCCTTTATATAGTAAGGGTCATTATAGTGGTATCAGAGCAGTGTTCTTGCCATCCTGTTGGGTAAGAAACCTATATGCATCCTTCAGCATTTGTGCATCACAGGTACTACACACGAAGAAGAGCAGCACTAGAGGGTGAACAGGACTTCGGAGATACTCTTACCATGGGTGAGAGATAGTCACAGAGCCCACCTAGAATTCCTGATGATGAGAGGGAATTCTTTCGGATTATGACTACGGGACAGCAGGAGATGGTCCAGTCCTTGTGTAATTTGACCACTATGATGGAGAGAGTGGTTCAGCCCAGAGCACAGGAACAGGTTAGAGGTACACTTGATCATGATAATAGGAGCGTGGCAGGTTCACAGGGTGCTCCTAGGCACAGGTCTTGGACAGCGCATAGACCTACTCGTCCTACTTTCCTTAGAGAGGAGGCTCAGGAGGCAGGAGAGGGTGATGTACAGGATGAGTTTCAGGATGATCTTAGAGCTGCTACTGTAGAATGGCAGACATTACCACCACATGTGCGTGAGTTACTTAACTTTGATCGCTACTTGAACCAGAGGAGAGAGCACATGAGGAATACTTGGCAAAATAGGAGACCTAGAGGAGGCCATGACAGTGAGTTGCAGCGAGCTGCTAGCAAGCTCACTTTACCTTCTTTTGATGGTAGTGGACAGATGACAGCGCAGGCATGGATACATAAGTTGGATACTTTCTTAGCATTGAGACCCATGTCAAAGATAGATGCCATCAGATATGCCACCTTGCATTTGGAGGGCGCAGCTCATGACTGGTGGTCACATGGTATGGTTACCTTGCAGCACAACCAGGTGACATCGTACCAGGATTTTGTGGATAGGCTGGTGGAGTGTTTTGACAGGAAGGATCCAAAGATCTTCTTTCGTGATCTTGCATAGTTGAGACAGACAGGCAGCTTAGAGACTTATATCAGTGAGTTTTAGAGGTTGTCAGTTATGGTCCAGGATGTATCGGAGAGGCGGTTGGTTATCCTATTCACTGAGGGATTGTCTGAACCCCTCAAGGGTTGGATCAAGGCATTTGATCCATCGACACTACAGGAGGCCATGAGGAAAGCTCGTAGTATGGAGCTTACAGCACCTTCTAGCAGATTCACCCCTAGGAGTTCTACTTCTTTCAGAGATAATAAGAAGTTTGATAAGGGGAAGGGGAAGAAGGTTGATACCAAGGGGAAATCCACTCCACCCTTGGATACTGAGGCACTTAATGACCTACGCAGGAAGAAGCTATGCTTCTATTGCAAAGGTCCATATGATAGGGATCATGACTGTCCTTTGAGGCCTAAGGGGAAGGCCAATAGAGTTATGTGGGTGTACTATGAGGACTCAGATTCAGATAGCATAGCACATGAAGATGAGCATAGTGACATAGAGCCTGAGGTAGAGGCAGAGGCTTCAGAGCCTAAGGTGGAGCCGGAGCTACATTTGCAGCAGGCACGCTTATCTAGTATTCAGCAGGAGGGGTCCTTTAGATTGCATGGAGTTCTAGTAGGACAGAAGGTGATTACCCTAGTTGACACAGGTGCTACGCATAATTTCATTGATGCACGTTTGGTTGAGTGCCGTGGCATTGAGACAGAGGAGTTTGAGGGTCTCCGAGTACAGGTTGCTGATGGTTACACTCTTAAGTGTAACAGGATGATCAGAGATATGCCCTTACGCTTGAGCAATTATGAGTTCAAAGCGGATTACCATGTAGTTAACATGGGTGACCTAGATATTGTATTGGGGATGACTTGGTTGCATTCATTGGGTGAGGTCACTTTCAGACTCAGGGACATGGAGATCAAGTTTGAGGCAGATGGTAGGTAGCATGTCTTGAGGGCTATCAGAAATAGTGATATTAGGACTATTTCTTTCAGGCGCATGGAGAGGATGGTTAGACACGATGGGATCGGATGGGCAGCCATGTGTACTCTCATGCCTACACAGGAGGAGCATCAGATGACAGAGTATCACCCTGATATTCAGAGATTCAGAGAGCAGTATGATAGGGTGTTCAGTGACATTCCACCTGGTGCACCACCTGACCGTGGAATTGAGCACATCATTGAGCTAGAGGAGGGTGCTAAACCCGTGATGATCACACCATACAGACATCCTAGGAGGCTCAAGGATGAGATAGAGAAAACCATCAAGGAGCTACTTGAGATGGGGCATATTCGACCGAGTAAGTCTCCTTTTGCTTCTTTAGTAGTATTGGTGAAGAAGAAGGATGGTTCTCTACATATGTGCATTGATTACAGGGCGCTAAACAAGAGGACTATTAAGAATAGGTACCCCATCCCACGGATAGATGAGTTGATAGATGAGCTTCATGGGGCTTGCTACTTTAGCAAGATAGACTTGAGATCAGGGTATCACCAGATCAGAGTCAGAGAGCAGGATATAGAGAAGACTGCATTTAGATGCCATTGTGGACACTTCGAGTTCGTGGTCATGCCATTTGGGTTGACCAATGCACCAACCACTTTTCGGTCTATGATGAATAAGGTCTTCCATCATCAGTTGAGGAGATTTGTATTGGTTTTCTTCGATGATATCTTGGTATACAGTTGGACATGGCAGGAGCATGTAGTACATTTGGAGACTGTATTGAGTATATTGCAGAGGGAGTCCTTGTATGCCAAGGAGTCCAAGTGTGATTTGGGTATGACTGAGCTCTTGTACTTGGGTCATATTATCAGTGCAGATGGAGTGCGGATGGATCCTGATAAGATCCGTGCTATAGTGGAGTGGCCTATTCCAGAGAACCTGACACAGTTGAGAGGGTTCCTAGGTCTATGTGGATTCTACCGCAGATTTGTGAGTGGGTATTCACGTCATGCAGCCCCTATGACAGATTTGCTGAAGAAGGGGGCCTTTGTTTGGACACCAGAGGCGCAGGCTTGCTTTGACAGGTTCAAGGAGATCATGACTTCATGTCCGGTGTTAGCTTTGCCTGATTTCTCGAAGCTATTTGAGCTTCAATGCATCCGGAGATGGTGTAGGTGCTGTGTTGATGCAGGACAAGCACCCTATTGCATATGAGAGAAGGAAACTCCGTGGACCTGAGAGATCTTTCAGCATTTACGATAAGGAGATGTTAGCCATCATGCATGCGTTGGCTAAGTTTAGACAGTATCTAGTGGGTGGTAAGTTTTGCATTAAAACTGACCACAACAGTTTGAGGCATTTCCTTAGTTAGAGAGATCTCAATGATAGGCAGTAGAAGTGGGTAAGTAAGTTACAGGCTTACGATTTTGATATATCATATGTGAGAGGGACTCAGAATGTGGTAGCAGATGCATTGTCACGTAGACCACATCTCAGTGCATTGATTGAGATATTAGAGGATTGGCGACATATGATAGTGGCAGAGTATGCTAGAGACCCATGGGCGTCAGGGGTAGTTGATGGGTCAGTTGTTGATACCCGGTATACACTTGTAGATGATTTGATTATCTACAAGAGCAGGATCTTTCTAGCCCCAGGATCGAAGGTGAAGCGATCTATATTGAGAGCTCTTCATGATTCACTTACAACTGGTCACCCTGGGTACTTCAAGACATATAGACAGGTGCGGGAGCGGTTCACTTGGAAAGGACTAAAGACAGATGTATTGCAGTATGTTCGTGAGTGCCCTGTTTGTCAGCAGAACAAACAAGAGCACACCTTTCCAGCCGGGCTCCTACAGCCACTTCCCATTCCTGATCAGAAGTGGGAGTGCATATCCATGGATTTCATTACGGGCTTGCCCAAGGCCCAAGGGCGTGATTGTATCTACGTGGTGGTGGATAGACTGACGAAGTATGCACACTTCTTTCCCATCACTACTAACACAACAGTACAGGTAGCTGAGGTCTTCTTCAGAGAGGTCTTCAGATTGCATGGGATACCCCGCAGCATAGTGAGTGACAGGGACGGTAGATTTTTGAGTCACTTTTGGCAGGAGGTATTTAGACTTTGTGGCACTGAGCTTACACCTAGCACCAGTTATCACCCGCAGACAGATGGACGGACAGAGATAGTTAACAAGTGGGTGGAAGGTTTTTTGAGGAATTACGTAGCTAGTCAGCAAAGGGCATGGGTGAGATGGATACATTTGTGTGAGTATTGTTACAATACCACATTTCACATGTCGATTCAGATGTCACCTTTCAGGGCTCTATATGGGTATGATGCGCCTAGCTTCATTGATTTGCTTATGTCTGATATTAGAGTTCCACATGCCGGGGATTTGTTTCAGGAGAGCAAAGACATTGTTGATGCTCTCAAGGATAATATAGCCAGGGCACAGAATCAGTACAAGCAGTATGCAGATCAGAAGCGGATTGAGAGGAGCTTTGAGGTTGGTGATATGGTTTACCTCATGCTTCAGCCATACAGGCAGTCTACTCTCAAGAAGAGTGGGTCGGAGAAGCTTAAGCCGAGATACTATGGGCCTTTCAGGATCATTAGGCGTGTTGGTGAGTTGGCTTATGAGCTTGAGCTTCCAGCTGATAGTAGAGTGCATAATGTGTTTCATGTGTCGCGCCTCAAGAAGGCGTTAGGGCAGCATGTTGTGCCTTCTACAGTGTTACCACCCTTGGATGATGAGGGGAAGTTGGTTTTGGTGCCAAAGTCTATCTTGGATAACAGGGAGAAACAGCTTCCCAGGAGAGTTATCAGAGAGTACTTGGTGAAGTGGAGAGATCTTCCTGTTGAGGATGCTACTTGGGAGTCGGAGGAGATTTTGCAGCACCCAGCTTTGAGATTGCTTGAGGGCAAGCAATTTCAGGAGGGGCGGACTGTCATGTCCCCTTTCTAGAGACATGTTATTTCATGATGGGTTTGCCTATCATCGACTCTCATAGGCAAATAGTTTGGAGAGAGAGTCATTGTGTGGATCATTTGATTGCTTATTGCTGACAGAGCCTACATTCGGCAGAGCCTACATCCAGTTTGACGCCTACATGCAGTTGTAGTGGAGCCTACGTCCAGAAGTGAGCCTACATCCAGTTCGAGCCTACATTCAGTCTAGTGGGCCTACATTCGGTTATGAGACATCTTGGCCTACATTGTTATATTTTTGAGTTGAGAAATGTACTTTATTATTATACTGTTATTTTATTATAAAGTACATTATAATTAGATGTTTCTAGAAGTTCTAGTAACTTCTCAAGAAAAAGAATAAATAGAGGGCTTGGGCTATCATTTCTACATGCTTGGATTTGGGATTTCTTCTACTTCTTCATTGTGAAGCAATTTGTAGCCTTGTGGTCTGCAAATACTATTCGATCTTTGGGAACGATCACTCCCCTAGATTGGCATAACTGAGGTAGTGAAATATCTACTGAAGGGTTGCAAGTTTGGAGTTGGTACTCAGCCATCTCATTGGGACTTCATTGAGAATTTGTTGTAAGGGTTTGTTTTTGGTGGGAATAAGGGTTTGAATTCACCTATTGCATTGGTGAAGCATTTTGATGATAGTTGAAGATCATTTTGGCACATTTTCAGACTTTCCATATCGGGGCCTGGATTCAGAATTTTGCTCATATCTCCTAATCTACTTGGAGATAATTTTTATGCTTTTGGGAGGGCAATAATATATCCTTGGCGGTGACATTCATAGCAATTTGGGGTGTCAAAACCCTTTCCTGATTTTTCTACAGGTGCCGTACATGTACGGCCTGGTACGACAGTCATAGCTGGGACAGCTGCAGATTTTGGTGAGGCAGTTTGGGGTCTTCTTTGCAACAATCTGCATCAACAATTTAAGCAGGGTATTAGGAGCGGTTTCCAGGTGCACTTCATGAATTATTTGTTGATGTGTTGAATGCCAAAAATATGCATAAGGGTTGTATATAACAGTCATTGATACACGGGTCTGAAACAGTACTGTTCTTACATCATTTTGCTATTGTAATCAGTCATTGTTATAGTCTTGGAGTCATTGTATTGAAAGATGCATTGTTAGACCTGGTCTTTATCAAGTCTCTTACTATGAAACAGTCCATATAGATATTCAGAAAACAGTTATAGTTATCAGACATTGCTATTGGTTCAGTACAGCAGAAAGTGCATTGATAGGACTTAGTTTATGGCTCATATGTTCATGTCCTAGTTCGTATTTTGTAAACAGTCCATAAAAACAGTGCTCTCATGTAATAGATGTAACAATCATATATTGCAATCAGAATTGGAAAGGTTCAGGATATGATAGCATAGAGTGATATTTAGAATTGCATTGTTGTTCATTTTGCTACTTTCCTTTATTGGTATTGTTATCTCAATTGCAATTGGATGCCCAAACAATAAACACATTGAAACTCATCATTGCAAGCAAAACCATTCAGTGCATACCAAGTGTTTGATGAATTGCCACAGTTTAGATTTGGGGGTTTGGTGGCCTTTATAGTAAGGGTCATTACATATCATCCTTTTATATTTCGAAAATTTGGCCTTTAAGATATAGAATCTGGCCCCAAATTCAAGCTAATAGCAGGCATTGCAATGGAAATTAGGGCCCTCCTTGGTGAAATCTGGCCTGGGCAATATAAATCGAAGACCTGGGCTTTTATTTTAAAATTGGGCAATAAAAAATGAAATCTTGGCAAACAAATTATAAAATCTGGGTGCTATTAATTCGAAATCTGCTTTGAAACTCACAAATATAGGCTTCAAATTTTGAAATTCGGGCCCTCCTTGGTATGGCATGTGGCTTTGAAAATAGAAATTCGGGCCCCTTTTATGTGGCCTGAGGTCCATTTAATTCAAAAGGCTGGTCTTATATAAGATTTTAATGTGGCTTTAATTATAAAATTTGATACAAAGCTAATTTTTTTTTAGCAGGTCGCCCCCCCCCCTTTATTGGCATTTAATTGCAAATTTTATTTTATTCTATGCAGGTCGGCCCTCTTGTGGGTGGCAGAAGTTCAGTATATAGGGGGCACTCCTTCCCTCCTCTCCTCATCCATTTCCCAACGATCTTCAAGGCAGAGCAGAGGCAGCGAGTTATTAAGGCAGCGACTTTGTATAGTGGAAGTGCAAAATTTATAAGGGAGGCAGCGAAAATTGAATAGTGAAGGTTGCTAAAATCTGGGCATTGTCAAGACTAGTGAAATTGTAATGAGGGCCTGCTAATAATATTGAGGACCTGCGACTGTGTTTAATAGTGGGAGCATCGAACTTGTGGGGAAGAAGGGCAGAATTTGGAGGCAGCAAGGTTGAGAGATAAAGAAGCGAAATCTGGGTAGTTTTAAGGGGCTTGCGATTTTGTAGAGGCCTGCTATTTGTTGGTAGAGACCCCAGTTTGGAAGAAAATTGCAGAATTGAATAGAGTTGAAGGGGCAGACCTGCTATAGAATTGGAGAGGCTGCGAAAATATTGAAGAGGCCACAAATTGTCAAGGGACCTGCTATTTCATCTAGAGGCTACGAACTGAAAGAGAGAGTGCAATTTGATAAAGGGGAAGCTGCAGATTTTGTCAAGGGCCTGCCTACTTGGAGGGGATTTTATAAATTTCTTGGTGAGTGGCCTATGTTCTTAATTGCTATCTTTTTTTTCTTTGATGTTGATGGTTTAGTGTTGAAGACGATCTTCATATTTGAGGGTGAAGGCTGGTCTAAAAGAAAAATTTTCTCCTTGTTCTTGCTTGGTACATTTTCCTATTTTCTTGCTTGCATCATCCATCCATCACCTCATCATCTCATTAGGGCTTGAAGTTGGGAGATATAAGTGTAGTTTCCTTTTAGGATTTGGAGAAAGGAGATATAAGTGGTAGTCCCACCCGTAGGAAAGAAGTTGAGAAATATAAGTGTAGTTCATCTCATAGGTAACGAAGAGGCAGAAATAAGTGGTAGTCCCCTCCCTAGGCGGAGAGGCAGAGATAAGTGTAGTGTGATAGGAATTGGCGAGGCAGAAATATGTTTGATCATCCCTAGGTGAAGGGGCAGAGATAAGTGTAGTCCCATCTCACTGTAGAAAGAAGGGGCAGAAATAAGTGTTTAGGATGGCGGATGCTAGTGCAAGCAAGAACCCAAAGGGAATTAATACCAAGAAAGACAGGGAAGACATGACGCCCAAGACCACCTTCTTCTTGAAATTGAAGCAAGTCGGTGACACCAACATCGGCACCATAGATATGATACAGTTGAGAGATAGGTTGAAAGGGGGCCAGTCCTCTATGGCAAAGAAGATCTACAAGTGTGGAATTGTGCAGGCTGTCGCCTTCCGTCCTACCTTGCCTTGTCCGGAGTTGGTGATGGAGTGTGCATCGCTAGATATTGTGACCAAGTCTATCATCTTTGGTGAAGAAGAAAGGGTGTTGGCTAACATCAGCGGGCAGGTGGTAGAGGAAGTGTTCAATATACCCTAGTAGAAGGGAATGATAGTAATGTTGATGGATCAAGCTGCCAGGTTCTTTCAAGACAGTCAGGATGCCTACCTCGCTCTACTAAAGCATAATTGGTTGCACGAAGGCAAGAAGGGAGTCACCAAGTCATCAAAGCTCACCAGGTCAGATTTCAAATCAAAGTATGGCGATCTTATTGTGCTTCTCAACCGAGTCATGGGCTTCGCTCAAGGTATGCAATTTGAAACTTGGATGTACTACTTTATTGAAGGAATTGAAAATGGAAAAAGAAAGTTTGATTGGGCTAGAATTATAAGTGAAAATTTAGAGTTGCAACTTAGGATAGTGCAAAATCAGAAACAATTCTACATGGGGTCCTACCTTTTCTATTTAATTGCAAGACCGTATGAACATCCTGGACTTAAGGCTAGAGGGGTGATTGGTAATGGGCCCGAACAATGCTTGGTGCATGAGTGCTATCCACAACTTCATTTGCACAACACCAAGGACTACAAGATATTTTATGATGCCTTTGCCATGAAGACGGTAAGGATATTGCAAGGGACACTCGCAAGGAGGCTCTTGCCGGAGGCGGAGACAAAAGTCAAGAAGTTTGGGAGTTGGTTCATCCAGTTTCTACAATTCACTTATATCAAAGTGGTTGGATGTATGGTTTGTCCCAAGAGGCTTCCAAGGTACCCACCCGATAGGATAGTTTTGATGGAGTTGGCTAGGCAACTTGAGCAATATGACAAAGTGATGAAGCTCAGAGGTGAGACAGGGGTTACTTTCTCACTCATGATAGACAATGATAGTTGTCCCAATCCTGTCGCCTTTGCAGCTGCGGAGAAGGAGTTAGAACAATATCATCTAGCATGGTATAGGGCAAGGCAAGGATTCGATCCTAATGGTCTAATCAAGGCATCTCATGGGGATCCATTCAAGCATATTCCTACTTTGGAGGATTTTTGGGCCAATGCACAAGATGACTATCATGTGAGGAAGTTGGCTTTCTCAAGGTTACTGGTGGGCATGATGAGGGCCATTAGATGGAGAAATCTCAATATTCCGGACCAGCTGGAAGAGGATAAAGATGTGCTAAGGGAAGATTATAGTACAGTAGAGGGAACTGAGTTGAATCTAGTTGAGTGGGATGATCATTAGGATCCATCCTTAGATGCAGTAACAAGAACAGTTGAGCAACACACTGAATGGTGGTACAATAAGAAGTTTAGGCAATTGCAAAGTTGGAAGGTACACCTTACCTATGAGAAGATGAAGCCAAAAGAGGAGATTCCAATGGACTCAGTTGGACAGCAAGGTGGGGGCAATAGCCAGCAGCAGCATCAAGCAGTTAAGAGTAAGAAGAGAGGCTTGGAGGTTGAGAAAGATAGAGAACATCAAGAGCCTCCAGCAAAGAAACAGAGCAAAGTACCATCAAGAGAGAGCATAATCGAGGCTAGAAGCCAAGAGGTTGGTACAAGTGAGCAAAGGGCAGCGGTAGAGGTGAGCTCTGGTTCATAATCAAGTGGTTATAGTAACAGTACAGGGTACTCTCCCCTTTCAGAGAACCAAATTGAGGAGGATATGGTAGTCAGTAATGAAGGAGATAGGCCAGTTGACATTGAGGCTCTATCAGCTGAGGAAGGAAGCCAAGTGCCTAAGGTTGTTGGTGATGCTTTGTTAGCCGAACCAAATCCAGATTTGGGGAGATGCATTGCACCACTGTGGTTGAGATAGATGCTTATGCCAAGGAAAGAGGTTGTGGCCATCCGGACAGTTGAGGATATTCAAGGGTTAGTGGAAAAGGAAGATGATGTCGGACAGAAACAAATTGCAGGAACAGTGGCAAAGGTAATTAGGGATGATGATGATGGTCACTGAAAGGTTCAGATTGCGGTGCCAAAGGTTAGCAAGGCAGTGGGCGAGATTGTGGCCCAAGATTATGAGATAGTAGAGCATGACATGGGAAAAATCACAGATGACATGGAGTGTGTGGAGGTTCAGGAAGGCATAGCTTCAATAAGAGAAAGGTTGAGAAAGGCAAACGAAAGGATTGCAGAGTTAGAGATTGAAAGCAAGTATTGGAAGGATAGTTATCATGAAGTATGTCGGCCTATCCAATAGTTGCCTCAGGCAGCCCTTCCACAAGATAGTGGGAGCAATCTGGAAGAAATATTAGCTCGAGAGCAAGAAACTAAAAATTGGATCAGTAGTACAATTCAGGAAGGGCGAAAGTTCTTGCCTGCCTTTATCTCGACATTCAGGTCATTTGTGTCTCTTAGGGACAAATTTAGAGCATTTGAAGGGAAGTGGAAGGATTTCCTTCCAATCTGTGACTTAGCCATTCCTAGGCTACAGGCAGCCATAGAGCTATCAGAGGGATCTTTGGTGAAGGCCAAGTTGGTCAATGAAGGAGGAAAGAATATTATTGAGTCTTGGTATGTTACCTTGACTGCTAGATCGAGGGTACTCGAAGAGATATAGGATGAGATTGCACAATACAGTCCAAGCATCGACACTTTTATTTCAAGCATGTCGGGCGATGCGAGGATTGCACTTGATTTTGAAGAAATCAAAGAGGAGGATTTTAATGAGACAGAGTTTGGATCGAGATTGGATGAGTTAGGGAAGGTTGTCGCCAGAGAGAAACAATTGGGCATCCTTGCCTCTCTCAGGGCCCTTATCGAGTTTGCAAGAGATGATGAGAAGGAGAGTGAGAAGACATTGCAAGAAGCAAAGAACATGATGAATACAGCTAAGCTCAGGATGAGGCATACACCTTGCCCTCCCACGGAGGAAGTCAACAACATGTTAGCTAAATTCATTGCTTATGCTAAAAAGATGAAGGAAAAGGGTAGAATTGTATTAGGAGATCATTTGATGTAAGCCCAAGTGGCAAATTCTCCTTTCTTCTTGGGTAGGGTAGGTGTCTGATTCTGATTGGCTACCATTTTGGTGCCTTTTCATTGGTTGCCACTTTTCTTTTTTTTCATTGGTCCATTGATGAGGTGGCATCTTCTCATTGGTTGATGGGGTGGTAACCCTAATTAGGGTTTTTGGGATTTAATCTGGATCGTTGATTTTGCCTCTTAATCTTGGCCGTTGGTTGTAATTTTGAGCCTCTATATAAGGCCAAGTACTCTCATTTGTAAAGGGTTGAAGAAAATTGTTGCTAATATAATACCAAAATTGCTTCTCTTGTCATTGTTGTGTCTTGCATGGTGATTAAGAACACTTGGTGTTATTGCATGGTTTCTACTTCCAATAGTTAATGTTAGATTTCATTGAGTTGTTAAAGTAGATTTCATTTCAAGAAAATTGTTAAAGGATAGAAGTAGATGGCTAGTTGTATGGTGATATTGGTAAATGTTTGATAGGGATCTATATACTAGGCCACTAGCATCTTAGCGGCTTGTTAAGGAGCCTTGTGTGGTAATCTAGTCTCATTCCCCTTGAATCATTGCATCTATGGAGGTAGCGCCGTTGGCAAGGTTTCATTAGGTTGGTCCCATCCATTTGCCAATCTTTCCATTTTATAGTAGTAGTAAAGCAAGAAGTAGTTTAGTAGTTAGAGTTTTGAAGAGCAAAATTGGAAGTGATATAAATTTGAGTATACATTGCAAAGCTAAATCTTATCATCATCACAGCAAGAATTTGACATCCTTAAAAGAACAACGTAAGCCCGCCTACGTGATTAACTGGAAAATCACATTAATATAACTGAGGTAGTATCCACAGGTGTAAGGAACCTTGGAGTTTTCTCATGTTCTTCATGAGTAATTACTTTTCAAGAGAGGGTTGAGTGTTTGGTATTCTATATTAAGTATTCAATTGCTATATGTTATGTAGTGGTACAAAACTGACATCAACAGTTATTTATTAAGTTGGACTTAGTAAATAACATATCTTTATGTTATAATTTTAAAGTGTAAACAAGAAGCCTCTTAAGTGAAAAGTGTGTGGAAGAAGCCACAACTTTTTAAATGCTTTTTAATGAGCTCTTGGAGAAAATCGAATTCATTCTTGAAGATATTACTTTTTTTAATGAAGTTTTTTGTTGAGAGCTTTCAATAAGGGTTTGAGGACTGATTCTTCTTTGCTGCACTTTGAATCATTCCTGTGGTGGTGAATTGTGCATTGGTTTCTGTGGGAGAAATTCTGATAATTCATGGCTGCAAATTGGTGCTGATGTATACCAATTTGGTGCAAGAGTAAATTGAACTTATCTTACTTACAACTAGGTTCGATTTTCTTCTCTGATTGCTAGTTGTGTGCAAAGGAGGCTATCGTATCTCCTAAGAGGCTGAAGTACTATCCGTACGTGCTGCATACAAGTGATTTTAAGCTGCGTGAATCATACCAGGGGTGGCGTACTGTTTTGTGAAGGCACATCTTCTTTCCTTCAGCTGTGTTTGAGCAAAAAGAGGGCACATGACTCCCCTACTGGCTTCGTGGAGTCCTAACATAGCTGTGTGTTCTTCTTGCGTGGTAGCGACTTAATATTTTGGGCTGCGTTCTACATTTCCTGGTTGCGTGTGAACACTAGGAGGATATCAATCTTCCAATACAGTTGCATCTTCTTGTGAGGTGCTAATATTTATTAAACATTTGAATCTGAATTTGAAATTACAAATTCTTCTAAATAATTGAAGCTGCCAGCATTGGTGATAAATAGATTATTTAAATTTATGATATTATATTTTGAGAAATTTTTTTAAAAATATATATATATATATATTTGTAAAATTTCCATAAAAGTGCACACTATTTCAAAGAATTGAATTTCCCTGAGCAAAGAGCTACTTAAGCTCTTTACATAAAGAGGTCTGTGATTTGGGCTATTAGGTCTTTAGTTACCACTAGTTTCATGTCGAAAACATGGACAGTATTATCTTTTCTCTTTGGCCATGTATTTGGTTTGATTGAAGTTTGATATTTGCTCTGCATTTTGTCTTTTGGGCTTTTGATTGTATGGCTGCAAGGACTGGTTTAAAGTCTGATATTATCATCTTTTACTTACCAGTATATATTATCTCTCATTAATAGTAATTTTGTTAATGTTAAATAAAATCCTACTTTGAAAACTAATATATCCACCTGATAGTTGTAAGGTTCTATTTACCTCCTATATTCAGTTGGCTACAATTAAAATAAAATAACATGAATAACTTACAGAGTGGATCTCCTCTATTGCATGGAAAAGTCCGTTGGAGGCATGCCAGTCTGCTTGAGGCAAATCTGCAGTCAACAACATTGTCATTGACTTGAATGCATGGTGCTGCTTCATGCTAGTTTAATGGAACAGTTTATACCTAGGAATGTACTAATTAGATGCAGGCTTAAGTTTAACTTCAATTTTTTTGGATTCATACACAACTTAATATATCAGATTAAAGAAGAATAAAGTGGCAATTTTCCTTTATGCGTAGAATGTGAACTAGTGTGATTTTAAAGTTTCCTCATATATTTCCTTCATCTTTGTTCTTTAATAAAAAATGACTAAAGAGAGGATATTATTACCCATTATTTGTCTCATTTATGTCCAAGTAATTTCCAACCAAATTTCTGCACATAGAGAAATTAAATTTCATATGTTGCACAATGAAACTGATAGAAAGAATACAATTAAATATAGCTCCCAACAATAGATACATTTACTCAGCAAAATAAGCTGCATTTATTAGACACAGATGAAACTAAAGAAATATATAACTAGAGGAGAAAAGGCAGAATAGTAGAATTTTACTAAATCCATATTTAAAGATCTTTAAAAGTTGACATGATGACTTGGCTTCAATAAAGCTATCCAGTCCCTCTTGACTTACGCTTTCAATTTTGTGCCATTGAACCAGGTTGGAAGGGTTCCTGAAAATTGATTGTAAGATAGATCTCTGGGACATAGGATATCAGTACCAAATTAAGTCAAAATTATATGTTCAATTTAGAACTCATATTCACAAAATAAAGGTACTCAGATGGTTTGAGATTTCTACTCACAAAAGCTTAATTTCTTTATAAACAGAGAAAATTCTCAGGTACATTTATATTAACTCAACGAACTAACTTCAAACCATAAAAATCAACAATTGCCAATAGGAATTGAAAAAAGCAGCAGATACATTTTCTATGAAAGCATAAAATATGAAAGAAAGGGTGTTTGACTGATTAAATATTGAAAATGTCAGGAAGAGATCCTGATGTAAGATATGATGCTTTCAATCAAGGAAACAATTTCTATCAGATAATTTATATAGCTTCATACCAATATTAGTGAGTAATGTGTTACATAACAAAATTCTTTGATACACCCTTGCTAGCTATATATTCTCAGAATAATTTATGATAATTTTCATACAAAGATAAGTTATTGCTAGTTGAGGTTTTGTATAACTTTTAGAATAACTTATGGTAATTTTCACAAAAAATAAATTTGCTTCCATTGGAGGTTTATATGATTGATTTGAATAGGTATAGTACAGCCTAATGTAGCTTGAGCAAAGCGAATTTCCCATAACTATAAAAGGTGGCAATTGACAAATAAAGATTGATTAAATGAGCCAATGGTGAAGGTTTCTACAAGATCTGATTAACACCTAAAACAATTCTACAAGTTATTAACTAAGAAATAATTCAGTCCTCTGATTTATAAAGATTGATTAAATGAGCCAATGGTGAAGGTTTCTACAAGAGCTGATTAACACCTAAAACAATTCTACAAGTTATTAACTAAGAAATAATTCAGTCCTCTGATTTTGTGGGTGTGACTGTGTGTTTTGTCTCAATTTGTGAGTATTTATGATTGTACAAGTGCTATTGTGTGTGAAAGAAGACTGTCTTCAATGAAGAAAATTGGAATGGTCTTGAGAAAGATTATAAGATCTTTACTTATGGAATAGAGATAAAGGCCTTTAGAGGATAAAAAGTAGGTGAGTAGAAATAGTTAGTAATAGTATCTATGTTTTGAAGTTAGGGCATTCAATTGCAGAATTCTATCTTTTTGGGCATCTGATAAATCCGTCCCCAATTCTAATGTTGTCCTTAGTGTCTTATACTCAAATTCAAATGGAAGACAACCTTCTTTTTGTACACCATCTCATATGGTGTGAACCTAGTTGTTGTTTTCCATGTAGTCCTATATGCCCATACAACTTTTGGAAGCTTGGATACCCAATCCTTCCTATAGAAGCTAACTATTTAAGTCCAAATAGCCTCAATTTATCTATTTGTAAGCTCTACTTGGCCATATATTTGGGGATGATGTGGGGTGGAAATCTTGTGCCTTATGTTATACTCATGCACCAATGATATCAATGTTGAGGCAAATTGAGGACCTTGATTAGTAACAATCTCCCATGGCACCCCATACTTAGTAAAGACTTCTTCATAGAGGAATTCTGCAGCTTTATTATCCTAGCCCCTGGGCATGTTCATTATATGGACTTCCACCCCTTAGTAAGATAATCAGTGATAACTAGTGTATACTCTATGTTAGATGAAGGATGAACAAGTTCTATGAAGTCAAATCCCCACTTACAAAAATGTGACAATACTAATTGACGTTTCCTTTGACACCTTTAATAGCACCTAGTGTACTGGACTGAATCCTTATGCAAAGTAGGCCAATAATAGCCGTCGTTGAGTATTTTTAAGTAAGTCATTTTTGCAGCAAAGTGTTCTCCACAAGGCTGGTCATGACGAGCATATAAGATATCATAAATCTCATCTTCTCTCACACATCTCATGACATTTACAGATATTGTACAAAATAGGTAGTGAAACATCCAAGAAAAATGAAAGCTCTGCTCAACAAGTTGATGCCTCTCCCTTAGAGAGAAATGTGGAGGTGTCTTTCTTGAGACTAGGTAATTAGCAATGTCCACATAACACGGTGTTTGAATAGCCAAATAAAATGATCATTCATCTAGAAAAGAATCATCAATAATAGTCCCAGATACAGTAGTGGTTAGTCTAGTCAAGAAATCCACTACAACATTAGCTTTGCCAAGTTTGTCCACTATTGTTATATCAAATTCTTGCAAGAGAAGCAACCATCTACCAAGTCTTTTACTAACAACATGCTTATTCATGAGATATTTGATAGCTACATGATTTGTATGTATAAAGACATGATACACTGTTATATAGTGTCTAATCTTGTTAATAGCATAAATGACTGCAAGCATTTATTTTCTAGTGACTACAATTTATCTCAGTTGCTTGAGGATTCTTGTTGGTATAGTAAATCGCATATTCTACCACCCCTTCTTTTTGTTCTAAAACTGATCCAACAGCATGATACAAAGAATCAGTGTTATGTGAAACGGAAGATTCCAATTTGGTCCTCACATAACAGGTGGCTTTGTCAAGCAATCTTTCAGTGTTTTAAAATTCTCCTAACATGCTACAATCCATACAAAATCCGAGCGCTTGATCAACAAAACAAACAAGGGACTGAAACCATTAATAAAATGTCTATGATAGCCTGCATGGCCCAAGAAACTTCTGACATCCTTTTCCTTATGGATACTAGAAGATTTGTAACCAGTTCGACTTTGGTAGGGTCTACCTGAATACCTTGTTGGGAAACATAATGTCCCAGGACTACTACTTCCATCATCATGTAGCGTTTTTCATTACTGAGTGACAGATTATGATCCTGACACTTTTGCAACACTTTTTGTGGATTTTCTAATATTTCCTGATAACTGTTGTCATATGCAGTGAAATCATCCATGTAAACATCCATGCAATCATGGGATAGATAAGGAAATATACTGATTAGTACTTTCTGAAATGTTGCAAGGGCATTGTAGAGTCCAAAGGGGATGATTGCATAAGCATAAGTACCCCATGCACAAGTAAATGTTGTCTTGTCTTGATCTCATGTGCAATCTTGGTCTGATTATAGCCGCTAAATCCATCCAACAAGGAAAAGTACTTCTTTATTACTAAAGAATCTAGTACATGGTCAACAAAAGGAAATGTAAAATGCTCTTTCTTGGTTGCCAAATTTAGCTCTTTATAATCTACACAAACTCTCCAATTACCTCCTTTCTTTCGAAATATGACTATAGGTGAAACCCACTGGTCATCCAATATTGGATAAATAAAAACAACATCCAAAAGCTTTTGGAACTTAGTCTTAACTATTCTCTAACAATAAGAGTCATTTTTCTTTAAGCTTGTCTAATTGGTCTACAATCTTCTTTAATATATCCTATGAGTACATAGACAAGGATCTAAACCCTTCATAACATGATAATATCAAGAAAAGGTTGTCTTGTGGGTTTTGAGCAGCAGGATTAATTCTGTCTACTATTGTGTATTCAACCAGCTATTGATATTAAGGAATCTTCCTGGCGTGATCTCCACTTTCTTTGTCAATAGGTCATGGAGACAGCATTTAAACATGGCACATTAATATCACAACTATGGGGTAGAATCCTGAAGTCTTCAACGGAAAACATATATCGGGTCTCCTGTATGCTATCGATATCCTTCCTTCCATATATAGACGCTAACTCTAAGGAAATGCTGATGTGTGCAATAATCTAATGACTATATCCTTTGAGCAGTATTGTTTCTCATATTTCCTTGTTTCAAGATTCTTATTTTCGCTCTGGCAATTCCTGTTCGTTCTATCCATAAGGATATGCTCTGGAATAGGAAATTACGTTGATACTTAACCGCATATCCTTATTGAATGTTTGTTTGTCACGTTCTAAAAGTGTCGCATATATTATGTGCTTTAATATCTCCTATGTCAGATTATTTGTGATTGAATATCTTCATTCACGTCCTCATTGGACCATCTCCCCTTCCTACGTCCTTTGCGTAATCCGACTTATATCCCCTCCATGCCCTTCCTTTACTATCTACGGGATGCGACTATACTCCCCATCGCTTCATGGTTGTTCATGTCTTCATTAGCATGGGCGTCGACTGTCAGTATTAATCGTCGACTAATGATATTTATTTACCCTTGTTTGTTGTCGACTTAGAACCGTTGACTAATAATTAAAGTCACGTAAACGTTCATTGTTTAGACATCGGTTGTATTGTTTAATTAAATATTAATTTTAATGTATTAATATCTAATTATATATTGATTAATAAATCACAATGATTGATTATTATTAATTAATTAATATTATCAATAATATTTAATATTATTGATTAGTATTTTATGACTTAGTACTATTAATGTTTGAGCAATGTTTATTAATATTAATAGTGATTATTATGATTAATATTGATTAATATTTTCTTTGCTCATTAAATAAGGAGTTCGAATAAATAATTAAATATATATTTATATTTAAAACAAAATAATTATATTGTTCATATGTCAATATTGGGTCATGACACACTAATAAATAATGAAGTTTGACATAAAATAATACTTGGTCTTTAATCGACTTCTTAGTTATTACAAGTTAGGTTGTAAATATTATTAATATTAATAAAATAGTCATTGTATTATAAATGATATTTTAATAATAATATTTACTTTATTATTACTTTATTTATAATAATTTATGATTATAGTATTATATAAATTGATATAACTTATTCTTTATTATTGCATTATAATTATATTATTTATTTATTTATTTTTATATATGTTGATTATTTTTAAATCTTATTTCCAAAACAAGGGACATGACAGTTCGCCCCTCCCAAATTTGCTTGTCCTCAAGCAACAATATATGTATATATATAATATATATTTTCTTATGGTTTAATAAGAGAGATTGGTTACTTTAAAACAATCTTTTGAGAGAAATGATTTTATACCAGCTTATGGTTGTGCCTGTTTGCCCAAAACTATGTTTGTATGATAACATGTCTCTGATTCATCTCTCTCTAATTATTCTATGATTTATGCATGAATACATGGGGACATGAAGCACACATGAGCTATACCCATTGATGCAAGAAAGCACAGATCATACCCTAAATGCATGAAGACTTGAGGAATACACGGAGCAGACACATAAATGCATGAAAACACAAAGTATACATGAAGAAGATGCATAATGCAAGTATTGTTACATTGATCAAAGCCCTATAATTCAAAAAGCTAGGTTAGGAAACTTAATTTCATCAATATGCTCTTGAGTAAAATCCTGCAACAAAGGAGCACAAGTTAGTACATTTATACAAATTTCAAAATGTGAGTATACTATTATCATTCTTAAAACAATCTGAATAGACATAGTTACGACTCTCAGATTAAGAAATAATATTGATCTTTGTTACTTAATTGAGTTGAGGGATTTGATATTCTATTCATGGTTTTGTAGAGAACATTATTTGTATGGGACATGTCAACTTAGAGTTGGACAAGGAAACCCTCAATGGTTACTTTCCTTCTCTAAACACGCCTTCCTCTTAACATGGGATAGGTCATTTAGAGTTGAACAAGGAAACCTTCATTGGTTACTTTCCTTCCCTAATCATGCTTTTCTCTTACATGGGACAAGTCATCTTAGAGTCGGACAAGGAAACCTTCATTGGTTACTTTCCTTCCCTAACCATGCCTTCCTCTTAACATGGGATAGGTCATTTAGAGTTGGACAAGGAAACCTTCATTGGTTACTTTCCTTCCCTAATCATGATTTTCTCTTACGTGGGACAGGTCATCTTAGAGTCGGACAAGGAAACCTTCATTGGTTGCTTCCCTTCCCTAACCATGCCTTCCTCTTAACATGGGACAGGTCATCTTAGAGTTGGACACGAAAACCTTCATTGGTTACTTTCCTTCCCTAACCATGCCTTCCTCTTAAGACTATCTTACATCATAAAGGAATGTCAGGCAGATGTAGAGGGGTACCCTGGCTTGATTTGTCTAAGCACCAAGAGTGGATTGCATCCCTCTTGCCTTAGCGAACAGCTCTACCCTCTTACCTACTCTACCTCCTTCCAACTATGATGGGTGAGTTGATAATTCATTATGTGATTAAGATAACACTCATAAGATATGTCAGCCTTATTAACATTAATTATTCACATATTTATTTTACATTGATTGATAAGTTCATTCAAATAGCAGAGGGATGAGAATTTATCTTAATCATCAAATTCAATGGTGCGTATCTGTTCTTTGATTCCTTACTTCATCTTCGCGATCAATCTTTGTTCTTATATGTGAATTTTTATTTTATCTTTACCCTTCAGGATGGCAAGATCATGCTCTAATAACACTGTAATGT
Organism: Chamaecyparis obtusa; assembly: GCA_027943335.1. NCBI lineage: Eukaryota > Viridiplantae > Streptophyta > Pinopsida > Cupressales > Cupressaceae > Chamaecyparis > Chamaecyparis obtusa. The sequence goes on along the minus strand of BSBK01003727.1, from coordinate 450,340 downwards.
CCCCCGACTGAAACCTTACTTAATTTTCTCTAAAATTCCCAATTCAGTTTTGAATTATTGGAGATGACAATTTGTAATGTTCCATGTTTGTTTCTTCATCGTCCTAATTACATATTGATCGCTCCATTCACTATATTCATGTCTGTAATGACCCAATCGGTGAATCACGCGAATTTATTCAATTTCTCATTCTTATTCTATTTAGCCTTGTGGCTTGAGCTTTGTGATAAATAAGATGATCAATTTGACTTGCTACTTTCTGCGCAACAATATTTTTTATATATATTTATATCGGATGACTTCTGAGACTCGTCGTAATCTTTATTGGGTAAAATAATGGAAGTACACATATATTATGGGGAGTGTCTATTAAGCTTGATAATACTCGATCCTCTGTTGGCCAAATGTATCTGGTTATATTGTCTTTTCTTTGCTAGGATCGTATATATGTTTGATATGGTATATTCTTATGAATGGATGGTCGAAGTTATTATGAATGTATCCCCTGCAAATGAACTCGATCTTCCTTTCAATAATTAAGGAAGTATGTTGCTTGCTACCAGTCCAAACGAGCTACCTCTACCTCTGCTAAATGTACTCTTGGGTTTATATGGTTGGCTTGACGGTGGGGATGATTACTATTCCTAATGGTCAACCCAATATTCTAATTGCTGATGCCGCTGGAAGCCACTGCTCTATCTGTTAAGTTGTAAAGAAAGGATTTTATTGGTCCAATGTATATTGACTCTCGTCCCTCTCCTGAAGTCTTCAACGGAAAACATATATCGGGTCTCCTGTATGCTCTCGATATCCTTCCTTCCATATATAGACGCTAACTCTAAGGAAATGCTGTTGTGTGCAATAATCTAATGACTATATCCTTTGAGCAATATTGTTTCTCATATTTCCTTGTTTCAAGATTCTTATTTTCGCTCTGGCAATTCCTGTTCGTTCTATCCATAAGGATATGCTCTGGAATAGGAAATTACGTTGATACTTAACCGCATATCCTTATTGAATGTTTGTTTGTCACATTCTAAAAGTGTCACATATATTATGTGCTTTAATATCTCCTATGTCAGATTATTTGTGATTGAATATCTTCATTCACGTCCTCATTGGACCATCTCCGCGTAATCCGACTTATATCCCCTCCATGCCCTTCCTTTACTATCTACGGGATGCGACTATACTCCCCATCGCTTCATGGTTGTTCATGTCTTCATTAGCATGGGCGTCGACTGTCAGTATTAATCGTCGACTAATGATATTTATTTACCCTTGTTTGTTGTCGACTTAGAACCGTTGACTAATAATTAAAGTCACGTAAACGTTCATTGTTTAGACATCGGTTGTATTGTTTAATTAAATATTAATATTAATATGTATTAATATCTAATTATATATTGATTAATAAATCACAATGATTGATTATTATTAATTAATTAATATTATCAATAATATTTAATATTATTGATTAGTATTTTATGACTTAATACTATTAATGTTTGGGCAATTTTTATTAATATTAATGGTGATTATTATGATTAATATAAATTAATATTTTCTTTGCTCATTAAATAAGGAGCTCGAATAAACAATTAATTATATATTTATATTTAAAACAAAATAATTATATTGTTCATATGTCGATATCGGCTTATGACACACTACAAAATAATGAAGTTTGACATAAAATAATACTTGGGTCTTTAATCGACTTCTTAGTTGATACAAGTTAGGTTGTATATATTATTAATATTAATAAAATAGTCATTGTATTTTAAATGATATTTTAATAATAATATTTACTTTATTATTACTTTATTTATAATAATTTATTATTATAGTATTATATCAATTGATATAACTTATTCCTTATTATTGCATTATAATTATATTATTTATTTATTTTTATATATGTTGATTATTTTTAAATCTTATTTCCAAAATGAGGGACATGACAGGGTGGAGTTATAAATGATAGGGTATGTCTGAGTACAACATACACATAAATGTGACCTTAGCATTTATCTTATATGACTACTCCTACATCTTTCATGACACTCTTACAACAGTGGAAGCATCATTGCTACAGTCACATGCTTGATCATTGTTCTTACTGTTGTAGCAGTCACTGTACACAACTCTTTTCTTCATTGTGATGCTCCTTTTCTCTGTTCCAAAATAGTGATACCATGCTAATGTTTTCTTCATTATGTGCTATTCTCTGTTTCAAGCTCAAGAATAGTTCAAACCATGTGTATTTGTAATGATAAGCTTTAAGGAACAGTTCTGGGTCTCCTTTGGGTCTTTGCTGTCCTTTCTTGCATTGAAGATGATGTCCTTGCCCTTGTTTTCAATTTTCTATGCTTTGATCATGATTCATGCTTCATACTACTATACTTTAGGCTGACTTCTTGATTCCTTTGTTTTGACCTTGCTCTATATGCTTGTCGGACAATCTCTGCTCATTATGATAGTATAGCATCTCCACTATTCATTGACATTGGCTGTTCTTTACATCTGGACTCTTCTTTTCTAAAACTCACTCAAAATGCCTCCTCTATATTTCTATATCTGAGGTATCATCCTTATGTTTAAACACATGATGTCACTGCTTTGTTCCTGCTCTATATGCTGCTATCTGATCTTCATGACTGTAATATAACATATGGTGATTACCAGTATAGCATTCTTGGTTACTTATTACTCTTTTATTGTTCCTTTTACATGCATACACTGCTGTTTTATTGATATCGATGAATATCACTAAGCTAATATTTTGAGATTGAATTTCCATACATGCATTGTGCAGTGGTATTTAACTATGATTTTTCCATCATTTTATGGTTCTTGTTGGTACTTTGTATGATATCCACTTTTCCGTTTTGATCTACGTTTTTTATATTAAGAGAATACTGACATTTCATACTCATTCGAGTTCCATAGAGCAGATATTTGTTATTTCTGATAGTGAACCTTTCTATTTACTGTCATAAATGATGAGTGCTTGCTTGATAGAGCTATAATGAGCATAAAAATTCTATATTCTCATCTTTGTCATCATATAAGAGGGCAACGTGCTGGGCTCAACCCTTGTGGGAGCCCATTTTACTGCACATGCTGTGATATTGTGATATTAATGAAGTAATGAAAATTACCTGTACCTACATAATGAACAAACATATTAGATAAAATAATGAACTTTGAATTACGATTGGAAAATTGGATTAATGCATTATGAGAGCTAATATGCATTTTCTGATATTTCATATGGAATGATAAGGTATCCTGAGCTTTAACCTATTTTCCTCTCTTCTTTTGTAGGCACCTTTGGGATAGCAAAGCAACTTGTGGAACAAAGGAGCTGAAGATGCAGCAGTTTAACTGTGGGATTCGTCATTCCAGGCAATGGTGGATCCTCCTTTTTCCATGTGTTTTCTTTTGTAAATTTATATTTGCCTTTTATAAAGTATTGATTCAGCAACTCCCATGGCTTGTGTGGGAAACTATTCTTTTGAATTCATGAATAAATAAAGAAATTTTTTATGAATAGTTGTGTGATTTTTTTTCTTGTAAAAGCACTTGTATTGAATCTTCTGTTCATTTAATAGCATCTCTTGTATAAACACCTAGCATAATTAGATATGTACCTTTCCTTTTCTATTTGTAAACCTTTACCAGCTCCACCTGATTGAGTTGAAAGTGAAAATAGGTAACAAGAACATAAACACAATGAAATAACAGTGATTGCAAATATAACATATATGCAGATTACAAATCAATAATAAGAATATTTGACCTTATTTGCTGAATCAAACTCAAAATAGTGCTGTTATATATCTTACTCCTTCAAGACTCATGAAATATGTCAAAAAGATGTTGATAAACATGCCCTAGCTGGGAAAACCCATCCCTCCAAACAAGAAAGACGTATTACAATCAAATGACATATAAATCAGCTCCAAAAATACCTCCTAGTGGCAGTGCTAGGATTTGCTGAAGTGAGAAATGCAAGGCTGTCCCAAAAAGGAATGAAAATGTTGATCCAAATGTAGGATTGTTCCAAAGGTTTTCTCTAAAAATCAAAATGCCGACCAAACCCTAACAGCCAACATATGCATAAAACCCCTCCTTTGATCAAGTCACTCTCTTCCTCTATGAATGGTGCCAAGGATAGGGTTTGAAACCCTAAGTCCTTAAATCACAATGCTACCATTGAATGCCTCCAAAGTCCAAACCAATCTAAAAATCTATGGTGCAATGTATCTCCAAGCTTGTTCTGAAATGCAATGTAGCTCCAATGGAATTCTGTGATGAATCCCTCCTTGAGTGATCTTGGTTTTCTGTCCAAGTCATGCAATATCTCCAAGGGTTTTTGTCCTAGAAGATGATCCAAGAGAAATCTCTACAAAACAAGTGAAAACAAATAAACTGTTCATATAACATATCCTTGGAGAAGGACAAGGCTCCTTTATAAAGACTTCCCAAATCATTGGTGAGCCTCCACTCTCAATGTGAGATTAAAACTCACTTTTATTGTATTTTCTCTCCAAAAGAAACTTTATGTTATAATTTAAAGTTGACATTATAATAAAGTACCTTTATTAATTTAAACTCCCCCATTGCTCCAAAAATGACCTTTTAATTAAAATAATGATAACTTCACACACAAGGTCCTTGTTTTATGTGCCCAAGATTTAAAACTTCTCATCCCAGTTCCAATGAGTTACTTTCATCAAAATAGCAACCTTAGTAAATTTAATCAAATTATAGCCAATAGTACACCCGACTTGCAAAAATATATGAAAAGCATTAGAATATAAATTTGACATCATAGGAGTGATCCTGATGATGGGAGATTATAAACGCACCTGATTGGGTGACTTTCCAAAAATAGACACTCCCTCCTATAATCTTGGAGCGTAATCCAAAAGCCGAAAATAACATTTGAAAGCATCATTTTAACTCCTCTAAACCAGCTGAGCTCATTGAAAATATCAAAACACCCCTTGAATCAAGCTAACACAAACTCAAAATGTCTGCAACAACTGCACTGCTAGAGGACTTGAAACAGGGACACTACAATACTTGAGTAACACAACTATCTAGAATGGTAAGATCCAAATAGAATTTGAAATAGAAAAACTCTAATGAAGGAATGCAAAGAAATTCTAGCAAGGGAAGAAATCTATTAGACAAAATTTTTCCATAACACATGCAAGATTTGACAAAGTCTTAATAAAATCATACAGATTGAACTAAGAAATCATAATATTATCATAGATCCTCAAGATATTAAAAAGAAAAGAGTGGAACATTTCCAAAACCTATTAGGAGAAAATGAGGAATGTGATCAAAGACACAATAAATTTGTTCAATATATACCAAAAATCATCACAAAAGAGGATAATAATTTTTATATGAGGCCAACTACAATAGAGGAAGTCAAGAAAGCCAACCCAGATAAAGCACTACAATCAGATGGCTCACAACAAAGATTTTTCAAGTGTTGGGATTTCATGGGCATGGATATATGGCTCAAGGTTGAAGAATCAAGAAAGAAAATGTAATGTCCCCTTTTTAGCATGACCATGATAGTGGATGGATTTAGCCTATTACTGGGTCCTTGTAGACTAATACTGGTGATTAGAGGACCTGTTGAGGGTTATGGCTCCGTTTGGTGGGACTTACTATTTATAGTAAGTCAATGGATGGTTCCAATGAGATTAGATGAGTTAGAGGAGTTGAATGATGCTCTTAGTTTTTATTTTTGGCTTCTGGCTTGGGCTCCAAGAATCTTGGAGGGAACGTCTATTTCTAGTAAGTCGCCTCGTCAGATTCATTCATCGTCTTTCTCCATTAAGATCATGCCTGTGCTGTCAGATTCTGATTTTGATGCTTCTTCAGCCACTTTTGCAAGACAGGTGAATTATGATTATTGTTTAATTAAATATGCTAAGGTTGCTATTTTTGTTTGTATTCTATATTGGTCACCTTAGCGTCATAGCTCGTTGGAACCGAGTTGAAAAGTTTTAAATCTTGGGCACAGGGAACAATGACCTTGTGTGTCAGAATATCATGATATTGATGAAAAGGTCGTTTCTGGAGCTAAAGGGAGTTAATAAATTATATTATTCAAATATGGGCCTAAATATAAAGCAAAGGGCATTTAAGTGAAAAGTGTGTGAGAGAATCTATTTGCCTTTGGTGTCTCGAAGAAGATATATTTTATTATAAAAGCAATGCTTTATGCAAAATAAATTCATTCATTCTTGGCTATTCTTTTAATTTCATGGAGAATTTGTTGAAGGGTTTCAACAAGGGTTTTGTGAGGACTAATTCCTCTCTGTCTGCACTTTGAATCATTGAAAGATGTGGTGAATTGTGCTCTGAATATCAGAGAATTAATTCTGATTATGCTGGTTACAATTTTGGTGTTGTTGTATAACAAAATTGTTCACTATTTGCAACGTTTTACATGCTGAGGGCTGTGTTTGGTTTATAAGGAGGTGCGATCAGATTTGTGGAGGTTGCCATCTCTAGAATTGAGCAGCGTTAGTCTTTTAATGGGCTGCAATTTTTACATTGGAAGTTGCGTTTACTTCCAGAGCCTGCGTCAACACCAATAGAGGCTGCAATTTTCTTCAGGAAGGCTACGTTTGTAATTTCCCGGTGGCAGTGATTTGCATATATGCTAAGGTGCACATTTGATATTGGAATTACTAATAATCAAACAATATTATATATGTAAATTGGCAAAATTGAATTGTTTGCAAACAATATTATGGAATTGGAATTGTTCTTTAAAATTTAAAATTCAGTTGCATTTCTTATATCTCAAAAACCAAAAAATTGCAAAATTTTCAAAAAAACAAAAAAAACAAATTCTCTAGCATAGAACCAACAGGGCTCTTTACAGTGGTATCAGAGCGGTTTCCTACCATCCTGCGGAGTTGGAAATTGAGTTCCCATGTTTGATTTGTAAGTGATCAACACTCTCGTAGGTTATTTTAATCATGGATAAATACAAGAAATCTAGTAAATATGGAACCCAGGCAGTGTGTCTAAGTTCAGGAAGCAAATAGTTGCCTTGGCAAATGAAATGGAGAAACTGAGGCAAACTCAGGAAAGGCTAAATGCAAGGCTTTTCGATCTGGCAACTGTTGATAGGGAAGCTAGGTTTATGGTTTCTTTCTTCAAAAAGTCTCTGTCACAGAGAATGCAAGAAGAGAAACTAGAGATTTTCATAGGTGAGACATCCAGGAGTCTTCACAATGAGTTTTCAGTGGCTAGTGATCATGGTGAAGATGATCCTGTGCTTAGTGGGGCAGCCACTAGTCCTATCTATAGTTATGATGTTGGAGATTCTTCACAGGGACATGTGGATGTGTTTGTTTCATTAGGCATTGAGTTCTAGCAGTTTGAGGATTCTAGAGTTAGTGATTCAGAAAATGCTGAGCACATGCTAACTACCTTTGATGGCAGTCTTACATCAGTTGGTAGTAGTGGGAATATGGCTAATACAGGGTCTGATTTTCAGGACAAAAGTCCCTTATGTGAGTATGTTGATTATGTTGCAGATAGTGCGAGTGCAGAAGATGCAGTTGATACCACCACTAGTTTAGACTCTCTTGATGAGAGTGTTGTTTTTGAAGACTGCAAGGAGGATATGAGCACTGACAGCTCTTATTTTTATGGAAGCAGTCATAGTGTTGAGTCAGTGCAAGAGACAACAGTCTTCTCATGCATGGAAGACGAGAGCATGGAGTCACTTGGTGATAACACTCACGATTTGAGTGTTAGGGAGGAGTTATACGATGTAGATTCATGCCATAATGATTCTGATTTTTATGACAGCATTGAGTCATGTATGCAGCAGCGGGCAATAGCAGAGGGGTCTCAGTTGGACAGTGTTGATACTAGTGATGTAGGGACCTCTGATGTTTCACGTGATGATGATTCATGCTTCTACGAGCTTGGTGTATCATATCAGTTATTGGGTGATGACTCAAAGTGGTTATTGGATGATGATATGTCCCAGGATCATAGTTTACAGGGACTTACTGTTGAGGGGGAAGCAGAGGCATACGAGGAATTTGATATACTAGTGGCCTCCACTCCTTCAAATGAGATATTTGCAGAGGTACCCAACAACACTACCTTGTTGACGAACATGTGCAAGGTTGTTAGCGCACATGATGTTGGTGATCATGTAGTGAGCAGTGAGGATACAACTTCCTATCACAGTACAGTTAGTGAGTTAGAGAACTTACGTAGTGTTGTGAGGTTTTTTACAACATCGCCCCATTCCATGCGGGACCCCCCCAATTTCAACCTCTAGACTTAGATATTTTAGCCTTGCCCCATCCTCGTGATCCCGATGGACTGATGAATTTGGCTTTGCAATGGAATGTGTTTTGAAGACGTTGATTTGAAGTCAAAATCTTGATGACGGATTAGTTTGAATTTGAAATTTGGTTGTGAAAGAATGGTGGAATGAAACTCAGTGAATTTTCATGAACAAATTTATGAAGTTGCAATTTGATCATCATCTTCTCCAATTTTCGATTTTCAATTCTAAGTAATTATGGCCTTCAAAATTCAAATATTTTTGACAAGTTTGGAGGAGAGGATTTCGATTTTCTTGGAGGGAATTTTTGATTGGTAATTTAATTAATTCACTGATTTTTGAAATTCTGAGATTGGCATTTTGCTTGATTTCAAATTCAAATTGATATCCTTTGAGTGCAATTTTCGATTGTGTTTAGATTGCTTGAATGGTGATTGCAAAATTTCAAAATCTGATTGGTTATTAAAAATTGAACTGATATCCTTTTGAATGATTTTCGAAATTTTTGGATTGAGTGATTGAATTGGGCATCATTTTGGTGTTAAGATTGATTTTTGTTTAGCTTGCTAAATTGGTAATTTCAAATCTCGAAAATCTGAGATAGTAAATGGATTTGAATTGATATCATTGATGCAATGTTCAATTTTTGATTGGATGATCAAAATGGGATATGGTTAATTGCTAAGTTCGATTTTTATTGGGCAATAATAGTGCTGTTGCAAAATTCGAGAGATCTGGACTGATTTCCTTCTAATTTCGATTTTCAAATTTTAATTGACATTTTCAAAAGATGTGTTTCATGATTTATGGGAGATTGTGTCAATTAAAATTAAAATTCAATGCATTTAAATCGTTTTCGGTCCCATCCCTTGGCATTTTCGAATGCATTTAATGTTTTATTTTCATAAAATTGAAAATTATTGGATAAATTGCCAGGTCAGCCCTTAGCACACATTTTGTATTAAATTTTTTGCCCTTTTATTGGTAGGGTTGGCCTTGCATTGGAGGAGGGGCGTTTGCATTTTAAGGAGGCCATTTCATTTCATTTTCTCCACACTCAAGCAATTTGTTCTCTGCTCTGCTTAATCAGCGAACCCAGTCTTCATAGGCAGCGAAATTCAAGCATTGTTTGGCGATTTTTGAAGCATAATAGGCAGCGAACTTGAGGCTTGAATTGGCGATTTGAATCAGAGATCAGATCTGGGTTTTATCTAAGCCAATTTGAGGCAGTTTCAAAAGGCTAGAGGGCAGTTTTTGAGCCAGAATTGGAGGCAGCTAAGACCTGGGTGTAATCTCAGAGTTTTTTGAGGGCTTGTTTAGGCTTGATTCTACCCATTTGCAGCATTCAAGAGAGCAGCGATTTATTATACATCATTTGGAGGCATCTTTCCTACACTTTTGGCACCCGAATTTGAAATTGTGAGGGCCTTCTTTCAGCATTTGTCTCAGATCCAAAAATTGAAGACAAGTTTTCAATTTCAGAATTTGATAAGGGAGTTTGTGGATTTGAAAGAGATCAGTCCAGATTTGGTAGAGAAGGAGGAGTTAATTGCTCAAGGCCTCATTGCAAGATTTTGAAAGGCAATTGGAAGGAAGATTTTGATCTATTTGGAGGCCATATTATCAGACTTGTGGACATAGAGAAATTTTGTGAATCAAGCCCAGCTAATTGCATTGACAAAGGATTCCTAGCTTTGTACTTGGGTGAGTGGCCTATCTTTTCCTCTCTTTCCAATTGCTTTCATTTCATTGGTGCTAGTCTAGGTGTTGAAAACTAATTTCAAGAGTAGAGCTAGAAGTTTGGATATTAAGTTGATTACTCGATTGTCTTGATTAGCTTATTCCTCAAGTTCTTACTTGCATTCCATCACCTCATTTCATTTCATCTATAGGAGGAAGATTGGAGTGATAAGTGTAGTCCATCTTAAGGTATCGGCGGGGAGTGATAAGTGTAGTATTCCACCCCTAGGGAGAAGATTGGAGTGATAAGTGTAGTCCATCTTAAGGCAAAGGCGGGAAGTGATAAGTGTAGTTTGCATCATTGCATTTCATCATTTTAGGAAGGAGATTGGAGTGATAAGTCTAGTCCATCTTAAGGTAACAGCGGGGAGTGATAAGTGTAGTATTCCATCTTTTAAAGGAAGTTTGGAGTGATAAGTGTAGTTTCACCACCATTGTAGAAAAGGCGGGGAGTGATAAGTGTTTAGGATGGCTGATGCCAATGCAAGCAAGTGACCCAAAAGAACTAATGCTAAAATAGGAGACAAGGAAGTCATGATACCCAATTCCAACTTCTGCTCAAAATTGAAATACGTTGGACACACCAACATTGGTACCCTTGATATGATTCAATTGAGAGATAGGTTGAGAGACAGCCAATCTCCTATTGCAAAGAAAGTCTACGAGTCCGGAGTTGTGCATGCGGCTGTCTTCCCTCCTACCTTGCCTTGTCCAGAATTGATTATGGAGTGTGCATCTAGACTTAACATTCAGAGCAAGTCAGTCATGATGGAAGGAAATAAAGTTTTGGCAAACATTAGCAGTCCTTTGATTGAGGAGACATTGAATATACCTAAGCAAGATACTACAGAGGCACTATCTATTGATCAAGCCACTAGATTCTACCATGACAACCAAGACACATACTTTGCTCAGCTGAAACAGAATTGGTTACATGAAAGAAAGAAGGGAGTCACCAAGACTTCAAAGCTCACCAGGTCAGATTTCAAGTCAGAATATGGCGACCACATCATCCTCCTCAACCGAATCATGAGCTCAGCACAAGGTATGCAATTCGAAATTTGGATGTACTATTTTATTGATGGCATTGAAAGTGGAAAGAGAAAATTTGATTGGGCTGCATTAATTAGTGAAAATCTAGAGTTACAGCTTAGAACAGTGTTGTCTCAAAAGCAGTTTTATATGGGGTCATATCCTTTTTACTTAATAGCAAGATTATTTAGACAACCGGGACTTAAGGCTAGGGGAGAAGTTGGTCATGGGCCTGGGCAATACTTGGTGTATGAGTGCTATCCGCAGCTTCATTTGCGCAACACCAAGGATTGCAAGATATTTTATGATGCCTTTGCCATGAAATTAGTAAGGATGTTGCAAGGAACTCCTGCTCGGAGGCTCTTTCCGAAAGCTGAAGCCAAAGTTAGAAAATATGGGAGTTGGTTCATCCAATTTGCACAATTCACATACATAAGAGTGGCTGGATGTACAACTTGTCCCAAGAGGCTTCCAAGGTACCCACCAGATCGATTAGTTCTGATGGAATTGGCTAGACAACTTGAGCAATATGATAAAATGATGAAGCAGAAAGGTGAAGCAGGGGTTACCCTCTCACTCGTGATAGGTAATGATAGTTGTCCCAACCACGTCGCCTTTGCATTTGCTGAGAAGGAATTAGAACAATATCACCTAGCTTGGTATAAAGCAAGACAAGGATTCGATCCTCATGGTCTAATCAAGGCAGCTCAAGGGGGAACATTTAGGCATGTGCCTACGATAGAAGATTTTTGGGCTAATACACAAGATGACTTTCATGTGAGGAAGCTAGCCTTCTCAAGATTATCACTAAGCCTGATGAGAGCCATAAAATGGAAAAATCTTATGATCCTAGACCAGCTGGAAGAAGATGAAGATGTGCTAAGAGAAGACTACCACACAAGTGTAAGGAACCTTGGAGTATCCTCGTATACTTTTCAAGAGAGGGTTGAGTGTTTGATACGCTGTATCAAGTATTTCAATTGCTATATGTTATGTAGTGGTACAAAACTCACATCAACACGTAGGAGCCAAGGTATGCAGAGACATCATGTGACCAGACAATTGAAGGTGAGCGATAGTAATATTTCTTTAGCTCTTGAGCATTATGATGCCATCCGACAGATGTTTGTTTTATATGGTTGGGGTGCTTCTATGTCAAATGAGCACAGTGGTAGTTGCCTTTCCCTAGCAAAGATTCATTCACTTTGAGAGGCTATCAAGGTCTTGAAGCAGAATTATTTACAGTTGGTAGCTGACAAGGATTACCTTCTTGAGTGGGGTAGAACTTGTTACGAGGCATTGCTAGGGAAAGAGGAGGTGGTTGAGCTCACCCATGAGCTTGAGGCGACTTTTGAGGTGTTGGAGAGCACCCAATTGGATCTCTAGGAGTCACAGCTGCAGTTGAGAGAGATGGCTGTGGAGTTGGAGTGTGTACAGTCGATGCCAGCCCCAGATCTAGTTCAGTTACATATAGTTGCAGTTGGTGGTGTAAGAACCCCCATAGTTCTAACCAATGCAATTGATGACATTTTCTTGAATTTTGAAAGTTTTTGCAATGTGAAATTTATACAAATGAAGCAAATTGCAAGTACGATGAAATATAACTAATTAATGACAATTATGTCACTGTTGTTACAAATGTAATTTATTTATATTTTCTACCGAGCAGTTCAAAATATACAACCATATGACAAGCACAACAATACTTTGCAAAGATTCATACCCGGAATGAAGAATTCACCATTTATTTGTAAATCTGGGCACAAATGGTGACTGCTGTAGCTGTTTTTCAGATTATTGAATGTTTATTTAGAGCTTAAAATGTATAATTTCTGCTCCTTAAAAGATAACGCAACCTCTATGTTTATTATGACAGCTTCCTTGGATAATGACTGCTCACAAAACTCTTTCAATCTGCAATTAAATGTCTTCAAATTGATCCCCAAATGATCAGATAAGACCCTTGTAAATGCACAAACCTCTAAAAGGCTGATGTAGAACAATGGCTAGCACAACCAACAATCTCAGTGCAATCTTTTAGCACCTCAAAGCTAAGTAATAATGGCCTCCAAACTTGCAATGGCTCTTTGGAACCCTTGCTAGAGAAACTCATAAAATTCACCAAGTATCAAAGCACAAAAATGATCGATTCCATATATATGAGAATGAGCTCTTAAGTCCCTTTTTATTCTTTCTTGTGAGAGCTCAAACACATTCCTTACCAATGTGGAATAAAAGATATACTTTTTTCCTTCTAATAATTCATTTACTCCAATACTTTAATTAATACCTTGGCTTAAGCTTCCAGAAATTAATTGAATAAGTGGCCCCTTCCAATGATGACTCAACCCTCAACTTAAGTGAAATTATAAAGTTAAATTATAACTTTATAATAAGCCATTTAATGATTTAATAATAATTTGGCCACTAAAATAATAACTCCCAAAATACTTATCCTTTAAATATGCTGTCTGAAATAGGAGTTACACCTATTATTTCCCTACGTGACCAAATGCACTTTCCAAAAATAGAAAGGGTCCTTTTCAAACAACATTAGGCTTACTATAAATAGTAAACGTGACAAAACTATAGCAAATGAAGTCCAAATGATGCCAAACGAAAGCCAAACCAAAGCATACTGAATCCTGAAGTAGATGCCCACTGAAAGAGACCCTGTGTCCATCCCCATTAGCCTATGAGGGTCACATGATAGGCTAATCCATCCATAGTCATGGTCATGCTAAAAAGGGGACATTACAGTCCTCCCTCCCCAAGATTGCTTGTCCTCAAGCAATCACAGGAATCAAAGAAACACAATGATCCACCCAGATCCCAAGGATAAATATGTATAATGTCCTTGGCGTCACCTGCAAACTCCTCTGATGATAACTCTATCCATAGAGCTATCTTGAACATACTATCACCATGCCAAGGATGATGACTCAACCAATGTACATTGCTAAGCCTGTCTCCCCCTGGATCCCAGTAGAGACGTAACTCACATCCATCTACAACCAGAAAGAATGGATATCTGATATCAACTGATAGATCAAATTTCCCTGCACACCCTACCAATATGCTTTGAGGATGAAGGTCATCTGTGCAACAGGAACAAGAACTCCCATATCCCTGATATCCACCCCTTGCAAAATCATCATAGATATGCTGCCCCTACAAGTCACCCCTTGCTAACTTGCAGTAACTAACTCTATCAGCTACACATGGAGAAAACCCATCCCATAATGGATGATATAAACTTGGAGCCAACCCACATCAATGTACAACCAAGTCCTCAACCGGTGGGTCAAAAGAGAAATGATGAACGCTCCTCACTATGTAATCATGATGAAATGCTCTAATCTTTGATAGAGGCTCATCAACAACAATTCAAGAATCAAGAGATGGCTCCAATCTTTGACTCTGAACAATTGGTTGGGCAGGATCATGATTAACCCGCTCAGCAAATCCAACCACAAAATCCCTATTAGGAAGCATTGTAGTCAAGGTATCTACAATGTTCGTCACTAAAAGCTGAATACTACGAGAATCTCGGATGAGAGTACCCTCATAAATTCTGAAAGGTCCTTCCTGCAAAATCGGACTCTCAAGCAAGTACTCCATGAAAGACTCCGCGCAGTAGAGATTATAGGAAGCAACATCAACCTGCTCACTTGCAATCCACAACTGATCCCTCAGAAACTCTAGCACTGCCAACTGTCGATCGTTATCAGCTGTATGAGAAGAAGAAATAGATTTGCTCCCAGCAAAAGGAAACAAATCACCATGATAGCTCGTCCCCAAACCAGATGATACCTTGTCCATATCTTGTGAATCAACGGGAGTAGTGTCATAAACTGACACACAACTCTTTAGAGAATCTACTCCTGCTACCTCAGGACTCTCAACAAACTGATCTGTATCATCTGTCATCATGCTAACAACTGGAGAACCCGATGCCACAAAAATCTCTCTGTAATCCTCAACTAAAGCACTCACCTCCTCTGTGTCTACTGCATTTGATCCAAGGATGGATGTAACTGTGTCTCCAGTACATCCATCACTGCCAACTGTGGAAGCTAACTCACCACCAACCACCACTATATGCAACTGAACTGGATCTATGACTGGCAAAGACTGTATCCACTCCAATTCCATAGTTACCTCTCCCAACTAAAATTGTGACTCTTGAAGAGCCCACTGAGTTCCCTCTAAAGCCTCAGAAGTCGTTGTGAGCTCCTGAATAAGCTCACTCACCTCCTCTCTGTCCATCAATGCCTCGTATGCCATACTCCCCCACTCAACTAAGTGATCTTGATTGGCTACCAACTGTAAATAATCCTGTCTCAAAATCCTGATAGCCTCACGCAAGGAATGAATCTCTGTCAAGGATAGGTAACCACCACTGTGCTCATCTGTCATAGCAACACCCAAACCATAAACAACCAACAACTGATGAGTGGCATCAAAATGCTCGAGAGTAGAAGTAATATCTCTCACGAACTCTCAACTAGCTAGTCACATGATGACTCTGCACAAGGGGTCTCCTATGTACAATCTCAACTGCACTGTCCACACTATGGAAGGAAGCTGCATCCAACAAACTCCCCTCAAGATCATTGTATCTCTGTGTACTGTCATCTGAGCACACATCTACAAATTGAGTATTGAAACCGAACTCATCCTCATCTACCCCCAAGGAAGTTGATGTTGAATTTGACTCATCACAATCCTCAGCTACCTTGTCCTCTGCAACCACATGAAAATCTAGATCCTGGGACCCATCCTCACTCACGAACAACTCAGAGTCCTCCCCCAGGGTTTGATAAAACAAGCACGACTCGCTGCAGGTAGTCATCCTCATGAGTCATCAAAGAAGTAACCTCATGTGAAGAAGTGGAAGCCCTGGCTATAACAAACTCCTACCACTCATATGCTTCCCCATCCTCATCCGTGAGTCCCCGTAGAAAAGGATCCTGGAACCCACCACCACCAAATGACAACGCTGAGTCCACACCCAAAGTTTGATATAAAAAACCATAGACACTGCAGCACCCATCATCCTCACTCTCAACATCAGAGGTATCCGCGATGCTAGTATAAACATCATCTTTTTGAAGCCTCTCTGCTATCTCTGACTGCATACATAACTCAATGTCATTGCGCGAATCACCTACACTATGGCATGAATCTATGTCACCTGACTCATCTGTAACACTCCCATCATGAGTGTCATCACTGGGTAGTTCCATGCCCACATCCTCAATACAAGAAAAGACTGTTGTCTCCTGCACTGACTCTACATTGCGACTATTGTCATAAACATCAGAGCTGTCAGAGCTCAATTACTCTTCGTAGTCCTCAAAGATAACACCATCAGCTATGGTGTCAGAATCCCTAGTGGTATCTACAACATCCTCCACTCTCACCCTATCCACAACATCAACAACAGGCTCAGGATGCTGAAACTCAGTGTCACTATTTGTCAATGAGACAGGCACATCCACATGTCCCTGAAAAAAGTCTCCACCATCATGTGTGCAAATAGGACTAGTGGTTGTCCTACTAAGAACAGGATCATATCCACAATGATCAGTAGCTGCTGAAAACTCATCATGAAGATTCCTAGATGTCTCACCTACGAGAACATCTTGTTTCTCTTCTTGCAGTCTTCGTGAGGAAGACTTCCTGAAGGAGACCATAAAACTAGCTGCCCTGTCAACAGTGGTCGGATCTGCAAGTTGGGCTTTGAGCCTTTTCTGTGTTTGCCTCAATTTCTCCATTTCATTTTCCAAGGCACTTGTTTGTTTCCTGTAACATGACACATTGTTAGACTAGTTCCCATATTTACTTGGTTTTCTGCATTTATCTATGACTGAAATAAAACCAGAGTGCTGATCACTCACAAATCAAACGTGGGAACTCAAAATTTCCAAACCCCACAAGATGACAGGAAACATGCTTTGATACCACTGTAAGAACCCCAATAGTTCTAACCAATGCAATTGATGATGTTTTCTTGAATTTTGAAAGTTTTTGCAATGTGAAATTTATACAAATGAAGCAAATTGCAAGTATGATTAAATATAACTAATTAATGACAACTATGTCATTGCTGTTACAAATGTAATTTATATATATTTTTTACCGAGCAGTTCAAAATATATGACCATATGACAAGTACACCAATACTTTGCAACGATTCATACCCGGAATGAAGAATTCACCATTTATTTGTAAATCTGGGCACAAATGGTGACTGCTATAGCTTTTTTTCAGATTATTGAATGTTTATTCAGATCTGAAAATGTATAATTTCTGCTCCTTAAAAGATAACGCAACCTCTATGTTTATTATGACAACTTCCTTGGATAATGACTGCTCACAAAACTCTTTCAATCTGCAATTAAATGTCTTCAAATTGATCCCCAAATGATCAGATAAGACCCTTGTAAATGCACAAACCTCTGAAAGGCTGATGTAGAGCAATGACTAGCACAACCAACAATCTTAGTGCAATCTTTCAGCACCTCAAAGCTGAGTAATAATGGCCTCCAAACTTGCAATGGCTCTTTGGAACCCTTGCTAGAGAAATTCATAAAATTCACCAAGTATCAAAGCACAAAAATGATCAATTCGATATATGTGAGAATGAGCTCTTAAGTCCCTTATTATTCTTTCTTGTGAGAGCTCAAACACATTCCTTACCAATGTGGGATAAAAGATATACTTTTTTCCTTCTAATAATTCATTACTCCAATACTTTAATTAATACCTTGGCTTAAGCTTCCATGAATTAATTGAATAAATGGCCCCTTCCAATGATGACTCAACCCTCAACTTAAGTGAAATTATAAAGTTAAAATTATAACTTTATAATAAGTCATTTAATGATTTAATAATAATTTGGCCACTAAAATAATAATAACTCCCAAAATACTTATCCTTTAAATATGCCATCTAAAACAGGAGTCACACCTATTATTTCCCTACGTGACCAAATGCACTTTCCAAAAATAAAAAGGGTCCTTCTCGAACAACATCAGGCTTACTATAAATAGTAAACATGGCAAAACTATAGCAAATGAAGTCCAAATGATGCCAAACAAAAGCCAAACCAAAGCATACTGAATCCTGAAGTAGATGCCCACTAAAAGAGACCCTCTGTCCATCCCTATTAGCCTATGAGGGTCACATGATAGGCTAATCCATCCAGTCATGGTCACACTAAAACGGGGACATTACAGGTAGTGAGTTGACTTCCACGGATAGAGATGGTGGATATGATGAGGGTGCAATTACATTCATCCTTGATACAAGTGCAGTAGTTACAAACAAGATGAGCACTTCAGTGGAGGACTGCAGAGAGTTTCTTGTTGTATCAGGTCCTCCAGTAGTTAGCACGATGATAGATGATACAAAACAGATTATTGAGAGTCGTAATGTAGTAGTAGTGGATTCTTCAGAGAGTTCAGTGCCAATTCCTGACACTACTCTCTCTTCTTCACAGGACTTGGGCAGGGTATCATCTGATTTGGAGACGAGCTTTCATGGGGATTTATTTCCTTCTTCTGGAAGAAAATCTATTATTTCATCTCATACAGTTGATAGGGATAGACAGTTGGTAGTGCCACAGTTTTAGAGGGATCAACTGTGGGTTGCAGGGGAGTAGGTTGATGCTTCTTCATATAATTTCTATTGCGCAAAGTCATTTATGTAGTATCTTCTTGAGAGTCTGGAATTGTAGGAGGGACCATTCAAAGCTTTTGAGGGTACTCTCATCTGGGTTTCTTGCAATATTCAAGTTTTGGTGGGAAAGATTGTAGAGACTTTGACTACAATGCTTCCCCATCGGGATTTTGTGGTTGGGTTTGCTAAGAGGGTTATCCGGGATCCTGCCCAACCAGTTGTTCAGAGACATAGATTGGAGCCATCTCTTGGTTCTCGGATTGATGATGATGAGCCTCTGACGGAGATCAAAGCATTTTATCGCAACTATACGGTGAAGAGTGCTCATCATTTCTCTTTTGACCCACAGGTAGAGGACTTGGTTTCGCGCAATTGTGGGTTAGCTTTAGGTTCATACCATCCTTAATGGGATGAGCTTACACCTTCTTCAATTGATAGGGTTAGTTGTTGCAAGTTAGCAGGAGGCTACTTGCAGAGTCAGCATATCCATGATAGTTTTGCAGAGGATGAATATCTAGGTTATGGTACAGATGCTTTTGGGAGTACTAGTTCCTGTTGCATAGATAGACTTCATACTCATGGAAGATTGGTAGGGTGTGCATGGAGTTTTGATCTAGCAAATGATATCGGATATCCATTTTTCCTTTTTATGGATGGATGTGAGTTTCGTCTCTACTGGGATCCAAGTGGAGATAGGATTGGCACTGCGGATTGGGTGAGTCACTATTGTTGGTATGGTGACAGTATGTTGAGGATAGCTTTGTGGATAGCATTATCATCACAAGAGTTTGCAGGTGATGCCAGGGACATTATACATATTTATCCTTGGGATCCGAGTTGATCATTGTGTTTCTTTGATTCCTGTGATTTCTTGAGGACAAGCAATCTTGGGGAGGGAGGACTGTAATGTCCCCTTTTTAGCATGACCATGATAGTGGATGGATTTAGCCTATTACTGGGTCCTTGTAGGCTAATACTGGTGATTAGAGGACCTTGTTGAGGGTTATGGCTCCGTTTGGTGGGACTTACTATTTATAGTAAGTCAATGGATGGTTCCGATGAGCTCAGATGAGTTACAAGAGTTGAATGATGCTCTCAGTTTTTATTTTTGGCTTCTAGCTTGGGCTCCAAGAATCTTGGAGGGAGCGTCTATTTTTAGTAAGTCACCCCGTTAGATTCATTCATTGTCTTTCTCCATCAAGATCATGCCTATGCTGTCAAATTTCAATTCTGATGCTTCTTCAGCCACTTTTGCAAGATGGGTGAATTATGATTATTATTTAATTAAATATGCTAGGGTTGATATTTTTGCTGGTATTCTATATTGGTCACCTTAGTGTCATAGCTCATTGGAACCGGGTTGAAAAATTTTAAATCTTGGGCACAGGAAACAATGACCTTGTGTGTCAGAATATCATGATATTGATGAAAATGTGGGTTTTGGAGCCAAAGGGAGTTAATAAATTATTCAAATATGTGCCTAAGTATAAAGCAAAGGGCATTTAAGTGAAAAGTGTGTGAGAGAAGCTATTTGCCTTTGGTGTCTTGAAGAAGATATATTTTATTATAAAAGCAATGCTTTGTGCAAAAGCAATTCATTCATTCTTGACTATTGTTTTAATTTCATGGAGAATTTGTTGAAGGGTTTCAACAAGGGTTTTGTGAGGACTGGTTGCTCTTTGTCTGCACTTTGAATCACTAAAAGATGTGGTGAATCGTGCTCTAAATATCAGAGAATTAATTTTGATTATGCTAGTTACAATTTTGGTGCTGCTGTATATCAAAATTGTTCACTATTTGTTGTGTTTTACATGTTGAGGGTTATATCTTGTTTATAAGGAGGTGCGATCAGATTTGTGGAGGCTACCATCTCCAAAATTGAGCAACGTTAGTCTTTTAATGGGTTGCAATTTTTACATTGGAAGCTGCGTTGACTTCCAGAGCTTGCGACAACACCAATAGAGGCTGCGTTTTTCTTCTAGAAGGCTGCATTTGTAATTTCCTGGTGGCAATGATTTGCATATATGCTAAGGTGCACATTTGATATTGGAATTATTAATAATCAAACAATATTATATATGTAAATTCACAAAATTGAATTGTTTGCAAATAATATTATGGAATTATAATTGTTTTTTAAAATTTAAAATTCAATTGCATTTCTTATATCTCAAAAACTAAAACATTGCAAAGCTTTCAAAAAAACAAAAATAAATAAATTCTTCAGCATAGTGTTAGCAGGGCTCTTACAGAAAACCAATATACTTAAAGATATAAATACTAAAAATATAGTATTAATACCCAAAACAACAAAAAGTAAATCTTTCTCAGATTATAGACCAATATCTCTATGTAATACAATTTATAATATTATAGCTAAAGTTATGACAAACTGACTGAAACTTTTACTGCTAAAACTCATATCAGAAGAACAAAGTAGTTTCATTCTGGGTAGAAATATCATAGATGGAATCATAATAGCCCATGAAATTCTGCACTTAGTTCATAAAACAAATCTGGAAAGAATGCTCCTAAAACTAGACATTAGCAAAGCCTATGATAAAGTCAAATGACGATTCCTTATCCAAATTATGGAAAAATTTGGATTCACTCTGCAATGGCTCAAATAGATATTCAATTATCTACACCATGTTATTCAATTGTCATAAATAGATCTCCCAATGATTTCTTCCAAGTAAAGGGATTACGACAAGGGGATCCACTCTCCCCTTTCTTATTTGTTATCACGGCAGATGCTCTGGGAAGATCTATCAAAAAATTAAAAGAACAAAAGGAGTTAGAAGGAATTAAAATAGTGCAGGAACTTCCCCCATTCTCCCATAAAATATTCACAAATGATACCCTATTATATTGTGTATCAACCATTTCAAAAGCCAAAAAGATCAAACACATACTAAATGAATTTGTAGAAAATTCAAGACAAACTATAAACACAGCAAAAGAAAATATTTTCTTCTTCAATATGTCTAGAAGAATTCGATGGATAATAAAGGAAGAACTTAGATATAGTGAAGAACAATGCCAATAGAATACCTGGGGTTGCCAATATTTGATGGGCCAAAAAAAATTGATTTATAGAAACCAATGATAGAGAAATGCATCCGAAAGGCAAAATACTTGAGTAGCAAATGGTTGTCCTTATCAGGATGCATCACAATTCTAAAATTTGTGTTGGCAGTCGTACCCATATATAAGTTGTCCTACATCGAACTACCCAAAAACATAATGCAAAAATTAATCTCCATACAACAGAAATTTATGTGGCAAGGGTCAAATGAACATAAAAGAATGCCACTAATATCTTGGAACAGAGTAATACAAGATAAAACACAAGGAGGAGCTAACATAAAAGACCTTAAGTTACAAAATCTAGCATTAGAGGCAAAACTATCATGGCGAATACACAGATACTTGAATGCCCTATGGAACAAGCTACTACAATATAAATATCTCGATTTGCAAGAATCCAATAGGATTTTTACAATAGCTAATTCCTCAAGTGGATCAGCAATATGGAATTTCATTGTCAAAAGCAACAGCTCGATAACCAACCACCTTAGGTGGAATATTATTAATGGGACAACAAGCCTTATATTGGGAAGTTTCATGGTATGGATATATACTACTCGAATTCATACCAGAACTCAAAAACATTAAACCACAACTAAAATAAATCTTTGGAAAGAAAGTTAATGACTATCTAAACATCATGGCAAAAAGTGGAATACTTCATGTCCAATGGAAGAATATGGATGTAATGTCCCCTGTCAGTCATGCAATTGTTAGATATATATAGATGATGGTAATTTGTATATCCCTTCTTCCTTGGCCTGGTTTACTGTTTATCTGACTTATTTTTTTATTGATCTTGGCATGTGGATAGTGCCGTGTGTATCCTCTTCTCTATTTGATGATTGTAAGTCTTTGTTAACCTGTGTATGCTTAATGGAATTAATATTTTAGTCTAATTTCTGAGTTCTTCCTTGCGATCTACTTTGCCAGGCTATACTCCTTCCAGCTGATCTAACTTCTGATATGAGTCCAGTCATATAATGTCACTTTCTATTAATGACATAATGTCTTATCCCGTTGTTTCTTTACTTCAATCTCAAAAGATAATCAAAATGAACTATATTCTCAGACTCCCCACACTAATGCGGTATTGGACAAAGCTTCCAATAATAGATCTCAACTGTCACCGTGAATGATAGTCATTCTGTATTGGATCGATGCCTCCAGAAGATCTCAGTACTGGCAACCTTACAATTGTCGACTAGTCGAAGAACCCGATCCAATACCTGACGTTGTGTACTCAATATCATGAATGTTAACTTCCCTTAGTAACTACGCAGGTGTCCGTGGAATGGTGCTGTAGTATTTCTTCATGTCCTTATGCATACATATATCCTTTGTTTTTGTTTTGTATCTCCTAGACGTGCAGATCATACCTCTACGTATGCTAAGAGACACGTCCTTTGTTGCCGACTATTGCCAAGGCATGTGTCGTGTTGCTCATCGATGGTCTGCTGGATGTGACTGCTTGGTGCTAATATCTGACTATAATCAATAATCAATATGTATTATTATTTCAATACCATATTATATTATTTTATATTAATATATTATTATATTAAAGATGAATTATATTGATATATTATAATATTATTATCTATTGATAATACTCAGATTATTATTCGTTAATCATTATTATATTAATATATTATTAATATACATCGTTTATTTATGATATATCATCACTTTATTATTAATATATAATATATTGATACATATATTATTATATTATATTATAATAATACTAATGTTTGATATATCAACTTTTATATTTCGAGTATTATATATTCAATATTATTATTGTATTATAACTTATACTATTCCAATATTATATTAATTAATATATTATTATTTTAATAATATATTATTATAAATTATATAATACATTAATTATATTGTTCTCATCCTTCTAATTGAGTTTTATTTCTTCTTTTAGGGATTCTACAAAACAAGATGAGGATATTGCCGAGGGTACTCAAATAGAGGGATATGACAATGGACATGTTTGACACAAATACACGAGCCATACTACTCCACGAATCAGAAAAGTGGCAAATATTATACTCGAACAAAGAAGATGAACTCATATGGTGCGCTGCAAAATCAATAAATTTTATAGCCAAATTAGGTTACGAAGTAGCGAAGAATGGAACCTCAAACAAGGAATGGCAAGTAAAGCTATATTGGGGGACATATGTACTTCCCAAAGTAGGGGCATTTGCATGGATGTCTATGCATAAAAAAATAATCACTGGCAATAGACTCCAAAGAATTGGAATAATGGGCCCATATCAATGTCCATTATGCAAAGAAGAAGAGACCATCGATCATCTCCTAATCAACTGCAAATTTGCATACCAATGTTGGATGCATTTTTGTAATAAGCTAGGCTTGAGGGGACCATTACAAAATGATTTGATGAGAATCTTCCAAGAATGTTCTCATCAAAACAAGGGAGAGCTATGGAGAAGGCTATGGCAAGAAAGCCTACCACAGATAATATGGCAATTATTGAAAGAGTGTAATCAGAGAATTTTTGAACAAAAAGAATCAACCTTGGAAAGTGTATAATGCTGGAAACGGAGGTCTAAGTCAGAGATTCAGACTTGTCCCAACATCACAACAATAGTCATAAAAAAACAAATGCAAAACAAACATTAAAACCAAATTCAATGCAACATTAATCTAAAACAAAAATAATTGCATTTATTAAAACCTTACTCCATTGGCCTCCTATCTACCATGAATCTTTTAATTAGCATTTTATTGCTCTTAGAAGCATAATGAACAAGATAGATAATGGAGAATGGAAATAGCAATTAGATTTCAATTAGTGACCAACCTGCTTTGACCACATTGAAGTTATAGTATTTTCTTTTGTTGCACCAAAGGTATCCCCGCAAGTTAAACCAGCACCCATCCCACCTTACCTTGGTCTTACTTTTCTACCAAGTTGGGGTTGGGAAGGGGTGAGCTGTGGCAAGACTAATCCTCTGGGGATGCACGCAATTGCTCGCAAACCATGTACATTGGGTAAGCTCGAGCCTCGATTTCGAACCCAAGATCGATGGAGAGAAAACCCACGGCCCAAGCCAACTCCACTACTTGTGCAAGCATTGAAGTTATAATATTACACATATGCCTATGGTACTTTTTTTAAGATTCCATTATTGACCTTCTTGAGACATGTATATTAATCAACAAAGAGAAGATCTAAATTGTTTATTTGGGTTAGGGCTTAGGTGCAGGTTTAAAGTCTGGGTATGTAATACAACGAATAATTTTCCCAAAGTTTGAGAACAGGTTTGTGTATACAGACACACACACACATGAATCTATATGAATGAAAAATGGCATCTTGAAGACAATTAGTGTTTTGGTCTATTATATTTGTGAAATGAGTGCAGTTTGAGGAGTTAAGGGCAATATATATAGTAATAATAATAAGTCACAATAAATGAAAAATAGTAGCTTGAAGGTAAATTATATTTTGGTCTATTCTATTTTTTAAATGTGTGTTATTTGAGTGACTTTGTGAAATTAGGGTTAATTAAATGTTTTCAGTTTTAGTTTTAGGAAAGCTCTAAAATCAAGTATTTCACTTTAGGTTTGTCAAGGTCTAGCCTAAGTTCACCTAGGGTTCTCAAGTATCTTGGGTATGTTGTGGGTCCTTCTATACTTAGGGTGCTCAACAAGAACCGTAGGAAAACCCAAACTAAACTTAAGCAGACTAAGAGAAAAATACATGAATTTGGACACTTATTTATTGTTTTAATAACAAAAAGAAATTGATCCACCCCCAAGAAAAAAAACAAGGCCTACCCTAGGTT
Organism: Chamaecyparis obtusa; assembly: GCA_027943335.1. Taxonomy (NCBI): domain Eukaryota; kingdom Viridiplantae; phylum Streptophyta; class Pinopsida; order Cupressales; family Cupressaceae; genus Chamaecyparis; species Chamaecyparis obtusa. The sequence goes on along the minus strand of BSBK01003727.1, from coordinate 424,603 downwards.
TCCTTGTCCTAGAGCTAGAAACCAATGACTTAGGAGAATATGCATTCATATTATATGCTCTAATTTACATTCTAGGTATCCATGTGCATATCTCTGTGCATTGTGTGTGTGTGTGACACACACACACAAAGAGATAGATAGATAGATTGAGAGAGAGAGAGAGAGATATCTTACATGTATGTAAGGGATGAACTAATTTGCAAAGGAAGGTTCCCAGATAGATTATTATTTGCAAGAAACCTGTAATTGGTGTAAAACAATCTATGTTCAAATAGGTCCACATCATCAACTACCTTAATGAGATTAGTAGATAATTCTGGAATGTAAATACTAATGAATATATATGTGTGATTCAAACAAATATAGTTTCTTAGAAAGTCACTTACACGAATATCAAAGAGCTCAAATTTTGAAGTGAAGTAGGAAAGTCCCCTGTAAAATTATTAAAACTCAAGTCCCTAAAATGAAAAAACAGTTCAAAATAAGTATGTATGGACAAAATCACTTACAAGACACATCAACAATGTGTCGTAAACTAAACTATTTGTCTACTTTAAATTTCTTTCCCTTGAAATCTTGCATAACAACACTTTTTCTTATTGATTATTGTGAACCCAATCCCTATAATTATTGTTATGATGGCCTAGTGAAATTTTAGTCAATCAATTGTAGAATATCCTAATTAAAATTGGCAAATGAATTTATCACAATTATAAATGGTAAGTGACTAACATAAAAATTAAGAGAGAATTCTTCTAATAACTAAGGAGATACCTATAAAAACACTTCTTAATAAAAAGAGAACAATGGAATCAATTCTCTAATTAGGAGTTAGATATAGTAATCTTATATAATTGACAAAAATAATCTTAATTTATTTGAAATGTCAACCCATCTAGAACACACAATTTGATGCTTAAGTTATTTCGCATGTTTTATATGACTTTAAATGAATAAAAGAGGAAATTAAAAAGAAGGATAAGAGAGGAATTTGTGGTATATAGTGCAATAAGATCATATTAGTTAGCTTTAGATATATTGTTTATATCATTTGGTCGGAGTTCTTTTTGGACCCTTGCCCTTGAATTAAGGTCTTGTTTGTAGATCCACATTTGTAATAACCCACCTTGATAAATGTGCTGTTTCAGATTATATGTTTTCAGATTTTATTCGAGATCTTACTGTGATGATGTTTAGAATATATTCAAGTCAGCATACTGAAAGAACAAGAGCATAGAATTATCAAGATCACTATTAAACCTTCAAATTAGTTACACAACATCAAAAGGTTGACTGATTACAAAATTGCAAACCTGGAAATGCAGATTTGATTGTAATTTGCAAGCATCAACACCCTTGGAAGTCTAGAATCTGATCCCATGCATCCAAACTAGAATCTTTGGGAAATATTGTGAGCCAATTCCAACAACAATATAGTTCCAATGACTTGCAGCCAACCACTGAGATGAAAGTCAATAAAATCTGCAATATCTTTTTATGTGATCACAACATTGGCTCAAACTTACCCACTTTATCAAACCCTTTAAATTGCTTGTCCAAAATCTGCTACCAATAGTGAAGGGACTGCAATATCAAACAGCAATATTTCCATCTTCAGAAAACATCTCTCTTTTATTTTGAACAACAGACTAAAGGTGGACAAAGATAGAGGTTATTCTACACCAAACTCAAACAGCTAATCCTTCGACCATAATATGCATCATAAATAAACCCAATCAACCCATAGGACCACTTTGTTTATTACAGCAGAAACAAAGTCTTAAAAACTTAATTTGTTAGCAAATAACTATCTCTTGAGCAAGTCTCATTTTTGTCTGATCTGATTTTTGTCTCTTTCTATGATACATATAGACTTTCCACACAAACCCAGCAAGCCATAAATCTGATTAGCCACCTTAATCTTTCTTTTCCTTCACAAAATGATGTCAAAATGAAGGTGAAAAGGCCCTAGTCGACCTGCAATGATGTATTCTCAATTTTGGACACAAATCTCCTTCATTTAATGTCCAAACCCTAGCCATCCAAGGTGTTGCACAAATATGACAATTAAACTTCCATATCTGAAGTAATATGTCTTCAACCTATAAATAACCTTCAAATCCTAGCTGATATGATTCTCCTTTCAAACCCTAGCTGATATGTTTTTCCCTCTTTCAAACCCTATCTGGTTGAAGCTCCAAATGATACGAAACTTGCAAATATGCTCAACAATGAACCTTGGCTGGATTCACCTCTCAATGTGAAGTTGGATTTTTGTCCAATCCACTAATTTTCAAGGGTTTTTGTCCTTAGATTTCCTGCAAAATGAAAGCCAAAGCTCTCAAGCTTCTCAAAGAGAAAATAAATCAACCAAGTACCTCCAAATGAGCCCTTTTATAATTCTCCAAGGAATCTTTAAGAAAACCCATTTAATTTCCCCTTTCTTTATGTAATGTCCCCATTTCAAATTAGAATTTAAGAATAAATAATCTTTAATTAATAAGATTTCACTAATCAGTATTAAATAAATAATAAATAATGATAGCTAGAATATATATTAATAATATATCTAATATCATTATATATATATATATAGTAATACATCAAACATTATCATATAAGAACAAAATATATAATAACAATATATATCAAATAATAAACATAAATAATATATATGTCATGGAAAAAAACATGGAAAACGCTCTGCAACTTTTGAGCCAGGTTTAATTTTCCACGACTCCCGTTCTGCTTGCGCGAGTCAAGTGGGACTGCCATTAATGGCTTCCACTTCCCCAGGGTACGAAGGCGGCCGACAATCCAAGGCTAATCAATGCCCCGCCAAAGGTTCAATCTTAGGAGCCACTCTTAATAAATCCATTGCGGACCCTATTTTGGCCGCTATTCAATCTCTCTGCAGCAGACAACCGCGGTAAAGCCATCCTTGAGGGTGCCCTAGGAGACACAAACCAAGCGACTGGTACTCAGCCCATTGCAAGCAACTCTCGTGATGGAGGAGAAAGAGAGCAGAAGTGGCCGAAGTCGTTCAAACAAGCGGTTGAGAAAGAGAGACCCCTCCCAGAAGGCGCCCTCTTCCTTTCCTCTTTAACTCGAGACTCAGGAGAATGTGCTGGAGATGGAGGTAAGATTCCTTCCGCACCAAAACTTATTATCAAGCCTAATCCTCAGATGGATATTGCTATTGCTCAAGAGAGGAGTAGGCTTAGATATAGTCCAATTTTTTTTGCTACTGTTGATGCTTCCAAAGTCCCGTCTAGAAATTTCCTAAATGACTGGTTACATAGAGTTTGGAGTCAGAAACTAGGGTTTCATTTCTCATACTGTCGTATGTTGCAAAAGGGTTTGTTTTTAATGTTTTATGTTGATTTGAAATCCCAAAGAGATGTAGTTGACAGGCAATTTTGGAGAGTTGGCCAATATGAATTTAGGGCCATACCCTGGTCTCTAGATGCCTCCCTGTGAAGAACCGAAACTGGCTTCTTCCAAATCCACTTATTTTATTTAAAATATTTGCAGCACTTGCTCAATAAATCTTTTAATTGCAATTTAATAATCAATCTTCACCAAAATTCAAAATAATCCAACCAAGACAAAATGACATTCTTTAATAATTTAATTGATTCTCATTTCTCATTACAAACAGAATATATAAGCATTTCAATTAATATTAAAAACTCAAAGGCACCTGGCAATCCGAAAATGCTTGTAATTTTGTAATGTCTTTCATAAAAACATACCACAATTCTCTAATGCCTAAACTCCAGCCTGTACATTCACGGCAAAATGTAATATCATGAGGTTGGCTTGCTGTGTTGATGGTTTCAGCAGAAATATTAATCTGACCCTGTTTTCGAGTCACATGAGCAAACAATGAAGCTCCTCAAATTCCCAATTAAAAAATGCAGCCATGTAATTAATGTGGGTTTCCAAATTTTGTGAATTCAATCTCAATATAATTAATTCAGCATCTGCAAAAAGATCTCTGCCAATCTCTCAATCAATTATTAAACCTCAGCCATGAAACAATTCAGAATCCTTAAGAACAAATGATTCGCTTGTAGAAATAACTTCACCAAAAACCCGAAAACCAATTTATTAATTGCAGCATCAGCAATTAATTAACAACAAATTTCTCAATAAAAACAACCTTAGCAAATTCGAATGCAATTACCAAATGAAGAAACACAGAACTCCTCCAAAAAATTTCACAACTCTAGTAGGAAGACAAATCAAACCCCAGAATGAATAAATTGATTTTCCTGCAGAACAAACTTCTCATAAACCCTGTATACATCAGCACTGGATTTAATTCAGAATCAGCAACTGCAAAATTCATCACCAATCTGTGATGGCTCAAATTGCCAAAAGAGGAATCAGTCCTCAAAACCCTAGCCAGTTTCTCACAGCCAAGAGACTTTATAAATTTTATCAAATCAACAATGAATGAATGAAAGTGCTTTTTCGAGTAGAATATATAGCTTTTTCGGAAAAAGCACAATTTCACTTTTTTCATTAAAAAGGCTTTTAAATGACCTCTTCACTTTATAACATTAAAGTTATAAAGTATTAAAGTTATTAAATTAAAATAATTTAATTTAATAACGATAACTTTAAAAACCAAAAGCCTCTGAATACTGTTGACTGTACAAACTCATTTCCGACACCAGAGCCTCAAACGCCAACTGCCCTGCCAGAAATAACCTATTACCAAAAATATCCAGCTGCTAAAAATAGACTTACTATAAATAGTAAGTCTCTCAAACTGGAGATTCCCTGAGACTCAATTCTGAAACATCTGACGCTTCGTGCAGACACCCTGCTAATCCAGGCCATACCCAAAATACCACTTACTAAAAATAGTAAGTTGACCAAATTGACCCAAACGAAGAGCAGATATGATAAACTAAACCTCTAGAATGGAGTCCCAACACTGGCTCCACAATCTGACCCCCTCTGAACGCTTGATTAGCTTGCGAGGGTCGCCAAACCAAGCTAATCCCGAAGTCTAAAAAATGGGGACATTACAGTCCTCCCTTCCCAAGATTGCTTGTCCTCAAGCAATCAGGGAAAACAAGCCACATCACAATCCACCTGGATCCCAAGGATGGTCATGAGTAATGTCCCGATCCACCTCATACTCCTATAAAGAAGTCAACAACATCAGCAGTACCAACACCAACAATTGAAAAACTGCACTCAACACCTGAACTGATGATGTTGCAACAGGATCGCCTCATGGGAGAAACTCAACCGAGGGTAACTCACATGGAAGTAACTCAACCAATAGACTGGACTTTCTCCCAGTCTCCGAGCTAACCAAATCATCATACCAGTCATCAAAAGGGTGCCCTGAAGAACTGTGTGACTGATAGATGTCCTGAACGTGAGGATCGAATGTAAAGCTGTAAGCACTCCTCATTGTGTACACCTCTGTAAACTGTTCAGCTAGGCCTGGCTGGCCTCTTGCGTAATCTACCTGATGATCAGGTGTACAAATCAGATCCCAAACATCATCATCATCATGATTGTACAATGCCTGTAAGGGATCATCACTAAGCTCAAACAGCGGATTGTCATAAGTCATAACGACATCCACATCAAATAAGGGGTTGTTCACAAAGTGAACTGCTCCCATTTGCTGATCTAAGCTGAAAATCTGTGAACTGCAAGAGACATGATGTGTAATCTTCTCTACCTGAATGGACTCGTGTCTCTGAGAATCCTCACTATCTACAATAAGTCTCTGTAAACTATGATCATGGGACCTATCATCATCCAATATCCAATACAATATACTAGACTCGCTGCAGCATAAATCATCCTCATACATAACATCAGTAGTGTCCACATCATTGATGCCAATATTACCAACCTGTAAAACCTCTGATATCTCATGCCGCTGCCAATGGGACTCACTGCTGTCATAGAAATCAGAATTAGAAGAACTCACATTTAGCATGCAATCCTGAAAACTAACACTCACATCATGTGAGTCAAAACCCATAGTGATGTCCACAATATCCTCTACACTTGCCCTGTCATCAATGTCATCAATAGGCTCAAACATAGGACCGCAGTCATAAAAATCAGAACCTATATTGTTGGTAACTTCATTGCTACCAGTAGATGTAGGACTGCCATCATTGGTGGCTATCATGGCCTCAGCATTCTCCTGATCACGAGCCCCTGTCTCATGGATATGATGAGACTCAAAGCAACTAGCCTCAAGCAAGTCTGTCATAGCCCCATCATCCCGATAAGAGCCTTTGGAATGCTCTCTCTTCTGTATCACGTACCTGTCAAAATTCAAATTCCTCTTAATTGCTTCTGGAAGAGCATTCCACTCTGCAAAGTGTGCCACCATATCATCAATGAATGGTGTCGGCTCTGTCTCTTTACTAACTGCATCTAGGTCAAGCCTCAAGAAAGTAGGATGAAGAGGCCTATCATAAATACCTATATAGTCAGCTCTATAATCACGCCTGTTATCTACTCGTGACCTATGTGATCTAATTGAAACACTCCTCGCACCTCTGTCTCTAGCACGATCACCTGGTAATGTGATACGTTGAAGAGTGTTTGAAAGTTGTTGCAATGCATTTGCAACATGATGCTGACCTTCTGCTAAATTTCTAAAAGCATCTCTGGCTTCCCTGTCAACATCATTGCCAATATTATCTTTGTGCCTGTTGCCTACACGATCAACCTGTGGGCCCTGTTCATTTCCTTCTGGCGGGGGTGAAGCTCTACCCCTACGGACATAATACATGCTAGGTACAAACCTGTATGCCATTGCTAAATCCTCATACCCTCCAGGCTGGCAAGATCAAAACTTTGATACCACTGTGAAGAACTGAAACTGGCTTCTTCCAAATCCACTTATTTTATTTAAAATATTTGCAGCACTTGCTCAATAAATCTTTTAATTGCAATTTAATAATCAATCTTCACCAAAATTCAAAATAATCCAACCAAGACAAAATGACATTCTTTAATAATTTAATTGATTCTCATTTCTCATTACAAACAGAATATATAAGCATTTCAATTAATATTAAAAACTCAAAGGCACCTGGCAATCCGAAAATGCTTGTAATTTTGTAATGTCTTTCATAAAAATATACCACAATTCTCTAATGCCTAAACTCCAGCCTATACATTCATGGCAAGATGTAATATCATGAGGTTGGCTTGCTGTGTTGATGGTTTCAGCAGAAATATTAATCTGACCCTATTTTCGAGTCACGTGAGCAAACAATGAAGCTCCTCAAATTCCCAATTAAAAAACACAGCCATGTAATTAATGTGGGTTTCCAGATTTTGTGAATTCAATCTCAATATAATTAATTCAGCATTTGCAAGAAGATCTCTGCCAATCTCTCAATCAATTATTAAACCTCAGCCATGAAACAATTCAGAATCCTTAAGAACAAATGATTCGCTTGTAGAAATAACTTCACCAAAAACCCGAACACCAATTTATTAATTGCAGCATCAGCAATTAATTAACAGCAGATTTCCCAATAAAAACAACCTCAGCAAATTCGAATGCAATTACCAAATGAAGAAACATAGAACTCCTCCAAAAAATTTCAGAATTCCAGCAGGAAGACAAATCAAACCCCAGAATGAATAAATTAATTTTCCTGCAGAACAAACTTCTCATAAACCCAGTATACATCAACACTGGATTTAATTCAGAATCAGCAGCTGCAAAATTCACCACCAATCTGTGATGGCTCAAATTGCCAGAAGAGGAATCAGTCCTCAAAACCCTAGCCGGTTTCTCATAGCCAAGAGACTTTATAAATTTTATCAAATCAATAATGAATGAATGAAAGTGCTTTTTCGAGTAGAATATATAGCTTTTTTGGAAAAAGCGCAATTTCACTTTTTTCATTAAAAAGGCTTTTAAATGACCTCTTCACTTTATAACATTAAAGTTATAAAGTATTAAAGTTATAAAATTAAAATAATTTAATTTAATAACGATAACTTTAAAAACCAAAAGCCTCTGAATCCTGTTGACTGTACAAACTCATTTCCAACACCAGAGCCTCAAAAGCCAACTGCCCTATCAGAAATAACCCACTACCAAAAATAGCCGGCTACTAAAAATAGACTTACTATAAATAGTAAGTCTCTCAAACTGGAGATTCCCTGAGACTCAATCCTAAAACATCTGACGCTTCGTGCAGACACCTTGCTAATCCAGGCCATACCCAAAATACCACTTACTAAAAATAGTAAGTTGACCAAATTGACCCAAACGAAGAGCAGATATGATAAACAAAACTTCTAGAATGGAGTCCCAACACTGGCTCCACAATCTGACCCCCTTTGAACGCTTAATTAGCTTGCGAGGGTCGCCAAACCAAGCTAATCCCGAAGTTTGAGAAACGGGGACATTACACTCCCACAGCGAAGTGCTTGTGCTCTCAAGCCCTAGGTGGGTTGTTATTAAGAATCTCCCTCCGTTTTTGCTTAATTTCATTCCACAGGCCCTTGAACCAGTGGATCGTGTTCTAAAAGTCGACAGGTCTAATGTGCTTATCCCACACACGGATGTTAGGGTACTCATTTCCCTCAAACCAAGCATTGATTTCCCCGAAGCTCTCCATTTTGACCTAGGTGGCACCCCCATTGTCTGCCCTGTTACCTTTCTCGGTGGGCTCAATAGTTGTTACCTTTGCAGGAAGGAAGGACATAGGAAACATGATTGCCCTATCCTTAAGAAGCATAACCCTCCCAGTACCCCCTCCCTTGCAGCCGATTCTGCTCCCCCTGCTCCTTGTCCACCCAAATCCAGTGGTGTTATCCCTCCTTCCTCTCAGCCTCCTCCCTCTTCTTCCCCTCCTCTTCCTTCATCTAGTTCCTTGTAGGCTCCCGACGCATCCTCTGTTGCCTGGATAAGAGACTCGGCTTCTATTTTCGATACTCTTAACCATCTCAAAGGCCATTTTAAGAACCAACGTCCCCCCCCTTCTCAACCTGCTTTGGTCCCCAAAGAATTGCAGATTACCAACCTGTCTAGGCTTGATTTTGGCTTAGAGCCCAACCCTGCTCCCTCCAGGCCGAGGCATAGAACACAAAATGCCCAACAGATTGCTCTAGAAAGGATTCATCATAAGGCATCCAAACTGCAAAATACCCCTAGACCTAAATGGAAAGTGTATTCTATCCTCCCTCAAGCTCATGACTCTACTGTAGAACTACCTGTCGCCCTTGATGTGTCAATAGACAAGGTGGGCAACCCAACGGACTTCTCGATACCCTCTGAATCTACCACAAATTCAGAACCTATTGACCGAACTGGTGTCAAAGAACATGTTGAGATTAACTCTCATCTATCCTTGGCAGATAAACTCAATGAATTCTCTATCGTGGTGATCCCAGCACCTCCCCCCCTCCGACCCCCGCCGGATAGATGGAGTTATGAACCTAGGAGGATGGATGTAACTAATATGCCCACCTTGTCAAGTGAACCTGAAGGGATTCAGGTGGAGTAGCAACAGTGTATTGACCTTGAGGAAGGTGAGATCAGTAAAGATCACAAGTTCATCTTTTCCTCTGGTGCTGAGAAGAAAGGTAAGAAGAACTGGAAGACTGATGCTAAAATCCCTATGGATACTGCAGAGGAGAATAGTGGCAAGAAGAAAAGAGGATGGTCCCCCCTACTAAGTGGCAATCCTAAACCTACTAAAAACCCAAGAAGTGATATCCCCAAATGCTTTAAGGGCTTTCGAGCACCCATGGAGTCTGAACCATAGTAAGATTAATGATGATCAATTGCGCGTCATGGAATGTCAGAGGATTGGAATCCTCTGACAGGAAGTATGTAGTTAAAAGATTTCTCCATATGTTCAGAGAGATTGACATTCTTTCGCTGCAAGAGGTCAAGGCGATTGGTTTTACTCTAGATATTGCCCTTAGATGTATTTGGAAGGATGCTTCTTCTTTCTCTACCAAACACCAAAGAGGTAGAGGAGGGACATCCATTCTTATAGGTCCGAGATGGAGGAGCTCTATCCATGAATGTGGTTATTCTCCCTGTAGCAGAGCAATCTGGGTCACCTTTAAGATGGATGATGTTGTTTTTGGGGTGTGCTCGATATATGCTCCCAATGATCACCACTCTAGGATTGAGCTGTGGAAATGGATCTTAGAATTAGACAACATCCCCTAGATTCTAGCCGGTGACTTTAACATGATTGAGAGACCACAAGATAAAGAGGGAGGCCTGAGATTCGAGTGGAAAGGTAATGAGCTGATCTTCTGGAACAGAATGATCTCCAAGCTTAACCTCTTTGACCCCCTGGCTGGGAGGAGGAAAGACTCTAAGGGAGTTTGGTTTACATGGTCCAATTTCCAAAGAGGTGAGAGAAGGATTTAATCTAGGCTGGACAAAATATATATGAACAGCCAGTTCTTTAGCTACCCTCCCCCCCTGGAGATAACTGTGTCAGAGTTACCCCTTTTACCCTCTCTGATCAACACCCCATTTTCTCCTCCATCCAAATGGTTTCAGACCAAGACACCCCTCAATGTAAGAAAACCAGCTTCGCTCTCCATTCTTCTCTTCTTCAAGATAGGGATGTACAAGCAGCCATTAAAATCATTGCTTGGTATAATGAGGAGATAGCCCAACACAATTCCGAGGTGGATAGGTGGAACCAAATATCTGACTCATGGCAGAGCATGTTGAAGTGTGTTGGAAGGAAGAAGGCCTAAGATGCTAGAGGGGAGGAGTTTAAATTAGTGGAGGAGCTTCAGAGTGTGGAAGTTCAGATTCAGGAGAACCCTTTGTCCCCAACTCTGTTGGACAAGGTTATTCAATGTAGAGACTCTCTCAGAAATCTTCAACTTGTTAAGACTAGAGGTGCTAAGGTCAGAGCCAGAATTAACTGGCTCAACCTAGGTGACAAAGGATCCAAATTTTTCTTCCAAACCTTGAAGAAGAGAGAGGCAAGAAATAAGATTACCTGCATAAGAGATCAGGGGGTCTCCATTACTTCCTAGGAAGACATTGTTAGCACCTTCCCCAATTTCTACAAAAACCTCTTCACCTCTGAAGATGATGAGTCCAGGATCTCAGCTAGAAAGAAGATTATCAATATCATCCCTAAGAGAGTCTCAGAGGCAGATGCAGTTGTTCTAGAGAGGGAGATCTCTAAGGATGAGATTAGAGAGTCCATTCTAAGCATGGCCAATGATAAGGCGCCTGGTCCAAATGGGCTTACAGTCAAATTTTACAAAAATAATATTGACTGGATTTGTTCTAGTCTTCATAAGGTGTACACAGAGGCCATATCTGTTAGCACCCTCGGTCCTACCTTTAATTTTGGCCTCATTAAGTTGATTCCAAAAGAAGGGGACAGACTATTGTTCAAGAACTGGAGACCCATTACCTTGCTCAATGTGGGGTACAAGATTTTGGCTAAAGCTGTTGCCCTAAGGATTACCAAGGTTCTCCCTACTGTTGTTAATCAGACTCAAACAGGATTTGTCAAGGGAAGGTACATTTTGGAAAATCTAGTAACCTGTTGGGAAGCTATGGATTGGGCCAAACAATCGGGACAACAAAGTGCCATGCTACTCATTGACTATAAGAAAGCATATGACCGCATAGAATGGAGTTTCATATTGGCTATGATAGACAGACTTGGATTCCCCCCCTAATTCTGTAAGTTGGTATCTGCCCTTTTGTATGGAGCTAGGGCGGCAGTTGAAGTAAATGGAGTAAGATCGGACTTCTTTGAGCTCTCTAGGTCCATCAAGCAAGGGTGTCCTCTAGCCCCTTCCCTCTTTGTACTAGCTGTAGACTCCCTTCATTACTTGCTAAGAGATGATACCTTGTCACCCAGGTTGAAAGGGATCCAGCTCCCTAATGATTATGAAGTTTCTAACATTCAGTTTGTTGATGACAGCCATTCTCATGATTCTAGAGGAGGGTAATATGATAGTCCCCATGGCTAAACTGGACCTCTTTTGTCTAGCATCTGGCAGCAAGATTTCTATAGCCAAATCTATTATGTTAGGATGGAGTTAGACCCCCCCTTGTTGGTGGAGAAAATTTGGGATAGAATGGGGAGGACCCAACCATGTGGTTAGATACTTGGGCATTCCTTTTGCTATGGATCCTAACCTTAATGATATGTGGTGCTGGGTTAAGGATAAAATTATCATGAAGTTGAAAAAATGGGATAGCAATCTTCTCTCATTCTTGGGAAGGGTACAAGTCTGCCAGAAGATTCTCTCCTCCTACCCGGTCTACTATTCTTCAGCTTGGTTGTTTAACCAAAATCGATTTAGTAGCATTCAGAAGATTGTCAGGAATTTCCTCTGGACGGATGGAAGAGGTAACAAGAAATATCATGCGGTTTCCTGGGAGTGCTGCACTAGAGAGAGATCCTGGGGTGGACTTGGACTGAAGGACCTTAGAACCCAAGGTATTGCATTGTCCTCAAAATGGATTGCTAAGGCATCCACACGGGATGAACCATGAAAAATCCTGATCAGGAACAATTTGGCTAGAGCCAACCCGAGTAATTCTAAGGCCTGGACTAATCTGGAATTTTTTGACCCGCTGGCACTAGATTGTAATATTCAAGTCCAAGGGTCGAATGTTTTCAAAGCTATCTGGAAATGATGGAAATATGTGAGGGGTTTCTGTAATGACCCTTACCAATAGGCAACTAAAAACCCCTAAAAAATGTAACTCAAAATGTAGATAGAAAATTATTTTGCAATATACGAGTTCGCTGTCCCAAAAATTTCAGAATAATAGATAGCAACCAAATACCATCTAAAACACTATCAATGATGTAGGAAATTGCTCAAAACCATATACCATTCATATATCAACAATTTGCAACAATGCCATACATATTTCAGCCAATAATATGATCATCAAACCCTAGGTTTGCAATATAGATAGACTGAAAATTACAATGCCCTTTCACTTGCAAAATCCTAGCCTTCCTTTGATACCAATAATGCCAAATGGCAAACAAAGACAAGTACAATGTAAAATAGTAAAGTGCTGAAGCTATATTTTGTACTTAGCTGAAAACATACATTTCTCAGAAAATATGCCAAATGCCAAATGAGAAGTGAGGAACCTGATTGTAGATGGCTGTAATAATTTTTCGGACTGCTTTTTCGCTCTGCTTTTTCAGATTTGCTTTTTAGCTTTGCTTTTTCGGATCTGCTTTTTCGCTTTGCTTATTCGGATCTGCTTTTTCGCTTTGCTTTTTCGGATCTGCATTTTCGGACTTCTTTTTCGGATCTGCTTTTTCGGTTTGCTTTTTCGGATCTGCTTTTTCGGACTGCTTTTTCGGTTTGCTTTTTCAGACTGCTTTTTCGGACTGCTTTTTTCGGACTGCTTTTTTTTTTTTCTTCTTGCAATCAAAAACTCAAACCCTCAGGTAAGTCTGAGGACTCCAAATAAGCTCAACTTGAAATGGCTGAATACCACTTCGAAAGTGCAACCCTTCAAAGGATATTTCACCTCCTCAGTTATGCAAATCCTTAAGAAACTCTGTTCCTAAAGATCAAATGACAATTTGCAGACCAAGATGGCGCCACAAATGCTCAAAGAGAAAAGTAGTGTAAAATCAAGTCATAGAATGTCCAAATGAGAGGCCAAGCACTCTATTTATTCACTTTTCTAAGAAGCCACTAAAACTTCTTCTAGAAGTATCCATAAAATATTCTTATAAAATCCCTTTATAATGCACTTTTATATAAAAAGTAACTTTATAAAATAAAAAGTGCAACTCAACTCAAAATTATAACATTTTGGCCCCACATAACACATTATAATAAAAATATGATAAACACCATCTCTCCAAGAGCAAATAAGACCATCCAATCCCCAAATAATCATCAGAATGACTCTCTCACCAAAACCATCTGCCTACAAGAGTCCATGATAGGCAAATCCATTGAAAAATGACATTTCACTAAAGAGGGGACATGACAGTCCGCCCCTCCTGAAATTGCTTTCCCTCAAGCAATCTCAAAGCTGGGTGCTGCAAAATATCTTCTCCCTCCCATGTGGCATCCTCCTCAGGCAAATTCCTCCACTTCACCAAATACTCCCTGATGGTCCTCCTGCGGAGCTGCCTCTCTCTGCTGTTAATGATGTACTCGGGAACAAGAACCAACTTCCCCTCATCATCCAATGGAGGAAGAACTACTAAAGGCACAACATGCTGACCCAACGCCTTCTTGAGGCGTAACACATGGAAAACATTGTGTACCCTGCTGTCTGCTAGAAGCTCAAGCTCATATGCCATCTCTCCAATATGCCTGATAATCCTGAAAGGACCATAGTACCTAGGCTTGAGCTTCTCCAATCCACTCTTCCCAAGAGTAGATTGTCTATAGGGCTGCAACATGAGATAAACCATATCACCAACCTCAAAACTCCTCTTTGTCCGCTTTTGATCTGCATACTGCTTATGCTGATTCTATGCCCTGGCAATATTATCTCTGAGAGCATCAACAATGTCCTTGCTCTCCTGAAGCAAATCTCTAGCACGAGGAACTCTAACATCACTCAAGCAAATCTAGAAAACTCGGTGCCTCATAACCATATAGTGCCCTGAAAGGAGTCATCTGAATAGACATGTGGTATGTGGTATTGTAGCAATACTCACATAGATAAATCCACCTAACCCATGCCTTCTGCTGACCAGCCACGTAGTTCCTCAAATATCCTTCCACCCACTTATTTACTATCTCAGTCTGCCCATCAGTCTGCGGGTGGTAACTGGTGCTAGGTGTAAGCTCAGTGCCACATAAATGGAACACCTCCTGCCAAAAATGACTCAAGAACCTGCTGTCCCTGTCACTCACTATGCTTTGGGGTATCCCATGTAGTCTGAAAATCTCCCTGAAAAAGACCTCAGCCACCTGCACTGCTGTGTAAGTAGTAGTGATGGGAAATAAGTGTGCATACTTTGTCAATCTGTCCACCACCACATAGATGCAATCACGCCCTTGGGCCTTAGGCAAGCCCGTAATGAAATCCATGGATATACACTCCCACTTCCTGTTAGGAATTGGAAGTGGCTGTAGGAGCCCTGCTAGAAAGGTGTGCTCTTGTTTGTTCTGTTGACAAAAAGGGCACTCTTGTACATACTGCAACACATCCGCCTTGAGCCCCTTCCAAGTGAAACGCTCTCGCACCTGCTTGTAAGTTTTGAAGTATCCAGGATGGCCAGCTGTAGGTGAATCATGGAGAGCTCTCATAACAATACACTTCACCTTCAATCCTGGGACTAAGAATATCCTATTCTTGTAGATAATCAAATCATCCACAAGTGTGTACCTGGTATCAATCACTGTCCCATCAACAATCTCCGATGCCCATGAGTCTCTAGCATACTCAGCAATGATCAAGTGCCTCCAATCCTCTGATATCTGAATCATAGCACTGAGATGTGGTCTACGTGACAATGCATCTGCTACCACATTCTGAGTCCCTCTCACATAAGTGCTGTCAAAATCATATGCCTGAAGCTTAGTGACCCACTTCTGTTGTCTATCATTGAGATCTCTCTGCCCAAGGAAATGTCTCAAACTATTGTGGTCAATTTTTATGCAAAACTTACCACCCACCAGATACTGCCTGAATTTAGCCAATGCATGCATAATGGCTAACATCTCCTTGTCATAGATACTGAAAGATCTCTCTAGCCCTCTGAGCTTCTTGCTCTCAAATGCAATGGGATGCTTGTCCTGCATCAGAACAGCACCAATGCCCTCTCCTGACGCATCACACTGAAGCTCAAATGGCTTCGTGAAATCTGGCAATGCTAACACAGGACATGTAGTCATGATCTCCTTAAATCTCTCAAAGCAAGCCTGTGCCTCAGGTGTCCATACAAAAGCCCCCTTCTTCAGCAAGTCTGTCATAGGAGTTGCATGTCGTGAATACCCACTGACAAATCTGCAGTAGAACCCACACAAACCAAGGAACCCTCTCAACTGTGTTAGGTTCTCTGGAATAGGCCAATCTATGATAGCACGGATCTTATCAGGATCCATCCGCACTCCCTCTGCACTGATAATATGGCCCAAGTACAACAACTCTGTCATGCCCAAATCACATTTGGACTCCTTGGCATACAAGGACTCTAACTGCAAGATCCGCAAAACTATCTCTAGATGCTCCATGTGCTCCTGCCAAGTCCGACTGTATATCAGAATATCATCGAAGAAGACTAACACATACTTCCTCAACTAATGATGGAAGACCCTGTTCATAGTAGACTGAAAAGTAGCTAGCGCATTGGTCAGCCCAAATGGCATGACCACAAACTCAAAGTGCCCACAATGACATCTGAAGGCAGTCTTCTCAATATCTTGTTCTCTAACTCTAATTTGATGATAGCCAAATCTCAAATCAATCTTCGTGAAATAACATGCACCATGCAGCTCATCAATCAGCTCATCAATCCGTGGAATGGGGTACTTGTTCTTAATTGTCTTCTTATTCAGCACCCTATAGTCAATGCACATCCGCAAAGTACCATCCTTCTTCTTCACCAATACTACCGAAGAAGCAAAAGGAGACTTGCTCGGTCTGATGTGTCCCATCCCAAGCAACTCCTTGATGGTTTTCTCTATCTCATCCTTGAGTCTCTTAGGATGCCTGTAGGGTGTAATCATCATGGGTTTAGCACCCTCCTCTAACTCAATGATGTGCTCAATACCTCTGTCTGGTGATCTGCCAGGTGGGATGTCACTGAAGACTCTATCATACTTCACTCTCAACCTCTGAATGTCTGGATGATACTCTGTCTTATGCTGTCCCTCCTGTGTAGGCATGAGAGTGCATACTGCTGCCCACTCTATATCATCATGTCTAGCCAACCTCTCCATCCGTCTGAAAGAAATAGTCCCGATGTCACTATTTCTGATGGCTCTCAAAATATGTTGTTTCCCATCCACCTCAAACTTAATCTCCATGTCCTTCAATCTGAAAGTGACCTCTCCCAATGAGTGTAACCACTTCATCCCCAACACAATATCCAGATCACCCATGTTGACAACATGGTAGTCCGCCTTGAACTCATAGTTGTTCAGGCGTAAGGGTAGATCTCTCACCATCCTATTACACTTAAGAGTGTAACCATTAGCAACTTGTACTCGTAGTCCCTCAAACTCCTCAGTCATAATACCACAGTGCTCAAGAAAACGTGCATCAATAAAATTGTGCGTAGCACCTGTATCAACCAATGTAATAACTCTCTACCCTACTAGAACACCACGCAGTCTAAAAGATCCTTCCTGCTGAATGCTAGACAAGCGTGCCTTCTGTAAGTGCAACTCGAGCTCCTCCTTAGGTTCTAAAGCCTTTGTCTCTGCCTCGGGCTCTGCATCACTATGATCATCCTCATGTCCAGAACTATCAGAATCTGAACCCTTGTAGTAAGCCCACATAACCCTGTTGGCCTTCCCCTTAGGCCTCATAGGACAATCATGATCTCTGTCGTAAGGACCCTTGTAGTAGAAACATAGCTTCTTCCTGCGCAAGTCATTTAGTGTCTACATATCCAAAGGTGCAGTAGACTTACCCTTGGTGTCATCTTTTTTGCCCTTGTTTTTATCAAACTTCTTATTGTCCCTAAATGAAGAAGTGCTCCTGGAGGTGAATCTGTTGGAGGGTGCTGAGCTCCATGCTCCGTGCCTTCCTCATAGCCTCCTGCAATGAAGGGGGATCGAATGCCTTGATCCAACCCTTTAGAGGTTCAAACAACCCCTCTGTGAATAATATAACCAGCCTCCTCTCAGACACATCCTGCACCATCATTGATAATCTCTGAAACTCACTGATGTAGACCTCTAAACTGCTTGTCTGTCTCAGCTATGCAAGATCACGGAAGAAGACCTCTGGGTCTTTCTTATCAAAGCACTCTACCAATCTATCCACAAAATCCTGGTAGGATGTCACCTGATTATGTTGCAATGTAATCATACCATGTGACCACCAATCATGTGCTACGCCCTCTAAATCCAAGGTGGCATACCTAATAGCATCCATCTCATTAAGCAGTAACAATCCCATACCTGGTGTTTGGGGTTGTTGATGCTTTTGACAATTATCTTGGTATCTCTAAAGAAAGGGAATGATAGCTTTGTTACTTGACATCATGTTGAAAGGATTATGGTAAACTTGGTTATATCCAAAAGTTTTGTAGCACTGAGAGGATCTAGACATCAAGGTCATGTTGCAGAGTGTTATGATGAGAAAGGGCATCCTTCTATGCATTCATAGCCATAGTCGTTTGTAGGGTAGTTAGTTAATAAATTAACCATTAAGGGAGAATATTAGAATAATATTGTATTATTTACCTCACAATGGCCATTTAAATCACTTAATGTATTTGGTCACTTTATGTATCTTCAGATGTATTTGGTCACTTAATGTATCTAGTCAATTAGATAGTTTAGTATATTTCTATTTCAATTCTCAGTTAATGATTTTTTCTTTTAGAAACATCGACTTTGTATTTTCTTATTTAAGGAGCCTTCATCTCCTTTTTAATTACTTCTTCAATAAATCAATCATTATTTCACTTGAAGAGCTACTTGAATAGCCTCCAAGGATTCATTAGTATTCATAAGTGTGAACGACTTTCTCTTCCTTCTCAATGCATCTGAATAATTTACAGAAAAATCGAGGAGATGATCTCAATCTAAAAGTTGATTTAAATAATTTGATTTCAACATTTCCGTAGCTGTTTTGATTACTTGTAAATCAGCAAGAGAAGATTCCTCTTTATAACCCATCTACCCTTCCTCAAGTTGGAACTCCCAATGGTGGTTTTCAATCAACTTGTGAGAGGTATCAAAATGTGATAATGCTGCAACAATCTTGTTTTCACTAACCTTAATTTGGCTCTCCCAATTAGGCTTTTGAACAACATTGGATTCAATTGATGTAGTAGGTGATTGACCTTGAAGAACTTCACTCTCCCAAAAATATTCTTATAAGATATCTTCTTTGCATACTTGCTGATTTAGAACTAAGACAACATTAGTTCCAAACACAAAATTATCATCGTCGCCTCTCTTAATTATCTCACTGAATGATGTCATGCTTTCTTTGTATAGAAGCAACACAACAGTGTTAGAATCAGGCATGGAACCTTCAAAGAAGTCCTCTTCACATGGTTTTTCAATCATGATCTCCAAATCAACCACAAGAAGAATCACGCAACCTTTGTGTGCAACAAGAAGTGATTCATTCTTGCTCGATCCCATGGTGTCATTTTTTTGAAGCCTAACTAGTTTAGACTAGTCCTCTTCACTATTAGTCCATTCTTCCTTTACTAAATTATCTTCAAATTTTGCAAACTTATGGACAATAATGTTCTTATCAGTGTTGGTTGAAGTACATTGGGATTTAAATTCAATCCCACAATTGGCTTCCTTAATCAAATGATTGGTTTGAAGAAAACTTCTATTGGATTCTTCACATATAGAAGTAGGTGTTTGGCCGGTAGAGGAAGGTAGATCGACCTCTAACTATTTCTTTTCGGAGAAATCATAACCATCAAAAAAATATTCTTTTACCTGTGCTTCTTTGTGGACTTTCTAAAATGATGGCAAGAAAGTGGTGGAAGTATATAGATAGTATCCATGCTTCCCTCTTTTAGCTTTACTAGTGCACAAATGATGAGGCTCCTAGAGCCCCTTGCAAGAAAAACAAAGTTTTTTGTTTCCTTAACTCATTCTTGTCGTCTTCCAGAATCTTTTCTCTAGAAGTCCCTTTTTTCATTTGTCTCTGAGTCTAACATTTTATTTACAGTCTCTCCCTCATGTTTGGATTTACTACTGTCTTACAATACCCCTTGATATATGGGTCCCTCATAAGTTCAAAGGGTCTTTCTATCATCTTAGAAATTTCTTTACGAGAAGTATTCATCTTTCCAATGCCTGTTATGTCACTCACAAAACTCCACAAGATGGTCGTTCTTGAGCTTTGATACCACTATAATGACCCACCCTATTCTGATACCATTTTTTTTGCCTTGTCCAATACGTGTAATTTTGTCAAACATTTTCTTGCATTTGATATGTGTGTTGTTTCAGATTATATGGTTTCATATTTTGTTCAAAAACTTATTGCGATGATGTTTAGAATATATTCAACTCAGTATATTGAAATAACTAGAGCATTGAATCACCAAGATCACTTAAATAAACCTTCAAATCAGGTTACACAACATCAAAAGGTTGACTGAAAAATTGCAAACCTGGAAAAATAGATTTGACTATAATTTGCAAGCATCAACACCCTTGGAAGTCTAGAATCTGATCACATGCATCAAAACTAAAGTGTTTGGAAAATATTGTGAGCCAACTCCAACAACGATACAGTTCTAGTGACTTGCAGCCAACCACTAAGATGACAGTAAATAAAATTTGTAATATCTTTTTATGTGATCACAACATTGACTCAAACTTATGCCCCTTTATCCAACCCTTTAAATTTCTATACAAAATTTGCTACCAATAGTTAAGGACTGCAATATCAAACAGCAGAATTTCCGTCTTCAGAAAATATTTCTCTTTCATTTTGAACAACAGACTAGAGGCGGACAAATATAGAAGTTGTTCTGCACCAAACTCAAACAGCTGGTCATTAAACAATAATATGAACTGTAAATAAACGCAATCAATGCACAAGACCACTCTGTTTACTTTACCAGAATCAACTCTTAAAAATCTTGTTTTGTTTGCAAATAACTCTGTCTTTTGAGCAAGTCCAATTTTTGTTTGATATGAGATTTGTCTCTTTCCATGATAAATGCAGACTTTCCACACAAACCCAGAAAGTCATAAATCTGATCAGCCACCTTAATCTTTCTCTTCCTTAACAAAGCGATTGCCAAAATGAAGGTGAACAAGCCCTACTCAACCTGCAACAATGAATTCTCAAGTCTGGACATAAATCTCCTTCGTTTAATGTCCAAATCCTACCCATCTAAGGGATTATGAAAATATGGCAGTTAAACCTCCAAATCTAATGTAATATGTGTCTCACTTGCAAATAAACTTGAAATCCTTGTGATGTCCCCTTCTAGCTAGAGACATCATTCTAGCTATTGATTAGCCTATCATTGGACCCTCGTAGGCTAGAAGAGATGGATAAACAATCAATTTGTGCACAGAGGAGATATGCTTATCTGATGGTTTGACTTTTGTAGAGCTCAGCACCCTTGATTTGGTATCGAGAGGTTTTAGACTCTGTTTGTTTGAGTTTTGCTGTTTTTAGCAACTTTTAGAGTCGTAGAGATGGACCCCTGCTATTCTTAGAAATATTATTTGATCACATGGGAAATTATTATGCCAACTCCAGTTCCAGACGGTTAAGCGAGATTCTCATTTTTGAGGGAGTTATTCAGTTTTCAGTGGTTATATATTAATTAAATGGCAAATGATTTAATATTAAGTTGTAAATTGACTTTATATTAAATCACTTAAGTGATGGGTCTAAGTATCATGAAGGGGGCCAAATTAATGTATTAATTTATTGGCATGTTTTCCTAAGTCTAAATCATTAAATTTATTTAATGATTATATTTTTAATGCCTTAAAGAAAGAAATCGCAGCTTTTCAAAGAATTGCGATTTAGGGTTGGAAAGCCTATTTATGCTTGCTGGGGAAAGAAGGAAGGCATCCATTGTTATTTTGCAAATTGATCATTGTGTATCCATTTGAGCTGGTGAAATATCCAGTGAATTTGGAATTTCAGCAGCAAGAAGAAGATAGTATTTAATTGCAGCTTTATGGAGGAATAAGTCGCAGCCATTATCCTCTTTCAGATTTACAGCCACAACATTGCAGAGTTGAATTAAATAAGTTCCTACAGCAGCTGGTGTATTCTCCCAGGTTTTTTATGCATTTTGTAGTTGCCTTTGTTAATCATTTTCCAATAAAGGATTATCTTGATTCCCTTTTGTATTTCATTTGGAAAATAAATAGAAGTTGCAGCAGTTAATTGAATAGCTTCAGAATTTCAGATTATTGCATATTTGCTTTTTATTTCTAAAACCCTTGAAAATCCAAAAAAATCCTAAACTTTCAAACAACAAATTGAGATAAACGTCTGCAACAGTTAAGGACCGATTTGGGGTTCTTACAATCCTAGCTGATAAGATTTTCCTTCTTCCAAACCCTAGCTGTTTGAGGCTCCAAATGATGTAAAACTTGCAAATATGCTCAATGATGAATCTTAGGTGGATTCACTCTTAATGAGGAAATCTCCAAGGGTTTCCATCCTCCCATAAATGAAAGCCTAAGCTTTTAAGCTTCTCAGAGAGAATAAATTAACCAAGTATCTCCAAATGAGCACCAAATGTCCCATTTTATGGTTCACCACAAATGCTTCTAGCAAACCTGTTTAATTTTCCCTTTAATTTTTATATTTCTTGCAATTGGGAATAATAATAAAGTGACCCCTTATATATTTTTTAATTAATATAAAGTCACTTAATGAATTAATTTTTATATTCATCTTATATCTCTCTATATGTGCACCTATCTCTGTAAAACACTTTATTGAATTATAAAAAACCTTATAACTCCCTATGTGCCAAACTAAAGTCATTTTATAATTCTTATTTAGGCGTCCACATAACGTCCCTTTGAATTTATTAAACATTAAAGTTAAACATTATATTTAACTTTAATAACAACATTGTTTTAATTATAAAGCTTTAGCTTATAATTAATTGTCCAATAATAATATCCAAGCTCCTATTGAACAAAACTAAAAATAGAAATCCATACACTAATCTTACCAAAATTCCTCCTTTGACTTTCTAAAAATAGAAAGTATGGCCAACGAACATTGGCTACACAAATCCCAAAACTAAAAATACTACATGAAGCTAAAGGGAGATCGAACTATGACTAGTTGCTGGAAATAGCAGTTACTATAAATAGAAACTACATTAAATAGAAGTTAGCCCAAACTCCCAACTAACCAAATAGTCTCAAAAACCCCCTCTAAAACAACTGACACAGACCCTAATAGACAATACCATCCACTTTGGTAGAGGACCTGAAAGTGGGGACATTACAACATCCTATATAACTCATTTGTGGGAATATTGCTAACTGACACTCTAGCAACAACAATACTACTACAATAACATTTCAATTGCCTCATCTTGTAGGTAACCAATTCAATGTTGTCTTCCTCCAAACCACTAGTGTGCTTCTCTTTCTTGAATGCCTCGCTTCCTACCTCCTACAAGAAAACCCCAAGCGTATGCATTTCACCTCTAGTTTCCTCTTCTAAGAAACCTCCTCTTTATCCCTCTATTCCTCAAACATGTAATGTCTCCATCCTAAGCAAGTCTAGCATGGAGAGACAATTAGCCTCTTTATGAGATTCCCGTAGGCTAATGACTAGGTTTAGGGAATTGTGAAGGTGATCACAGAAGTAGTTTCTTGTTCAGATGGGTATAAGGAGCATAATACCCTCTTTTGCAGCCCTCTCCAAGTTGCATATGCAGTTGGGATTAAAAACCCTGTTCTAAATGTGGAAACACTTCCAAAGAGTGAGTTATTTCCCCAATACGCAGATGCAAATTAAAAACCTACTTTCAAGCACGTTATGGACCTTTTCTATGTATTTCCCAAGGTTGAGAAAGGTCATAAAAATCTCATTTATGGTTTCCCTATGCTTTCCAGTTGACATGTAATGAGACATAAAAATATCACTTATGAGAAGATGCCATACCATGCATATATATACCCATTCATGCTTCATTTCCTCATTATAAACTCGCTGTCCATATATGCACCGCTCCCAGTAAAACCCATTTTTGGTTTTTCTCTCCATTTAAAGAGTTGATTTCACTCGAAATCGATTACCCTGTGCTGCTCCAAAGATTTCTAGTTGATTTCCCCACTTGCACGCTTCTAGATCTATGTCTTTTGCATCAAAACAAGCTAACTATGGATCCATCTCATGAAGATGTACTTACATTTTGGAATTTTCATGTAACAGTTGGTCACGCACACGAGCTTGCCATGTCAGGCGAAGCTCCTCCATCCAAGGGGAAAGAAAAGAAAAAGATGAAGTGCCAATATTATAAGATTCAGAATTACATTCCTCCTTCGTAGGTTACCTCATACTGTGAAGAGATCTGAGATACTGAGCTTGCCCACCTAGATATGGAAGATTTTCAAAAAAGGGTGGAGAATCTGGCTATAGACGACATGCATTACATCAAGCAGTGTCATATCCACATGGTTTCAAATTTTCCTCTTGCTGCCCTAGAATTAGAGTTCATTTTACCATGTGCTAGGAACTTCAATTTTAACTCTACAACCATTAGAGGTCAGGCTAGGAATACCATCATGAGCTTGGATCTGGATACCATAGACAAAATATTCAAAGTGCCACCCATTCCCATGGTTTCAAACATTTCAAAGCAAAAGGCTTTGGTAAGATGGAATGAGTGTTATTCCTAACTGGTTATTGAGAGGGGGGGGGGGGGGGGGTAAATAAGTAAATACTATTTCTATCTCAATTAAACCTTGTATAAAGATTCTTGCAGAATAAAGAGAATGTAATTAACCATTCAAAAACAGAAATAGAAATACTCAGATCAACACAGCATATGTACGTGGAAACCTTTGGTTAGAAGGAAAAAGCCACAGTGAGACAGAGCTCACAATTTCACTACTGCAGTAATAAAGGTGCCATGTTAAGAGCTTACAAAGCACTTGTAAGAGTGCTACCTAGTAAAGGGATTTGGTAGAAGATCGGTTAAGATCTTGACTCTGTTAGGAGCCACCTTGTTAAAGGACTTTCAACACCAATTAAGATGCTACCCGGTTAAGGGATTTAGACAACAAACCTATTTGGGTTCACCCTGATAGAGGGATTTGAATATGCTTTAACAGTATAAAAGCAATGATCTTAATTGACACTCTCTGTCTGATTAGATCATACCTTTTATCCTTTCTGCTCTGCTTGGCTGTTGAACCTTTTTGCCTTTCACCTCTTGTGACCATAGCTTCTCTCAAAAGATATCTCTCTCCTACTCTATATTTTCAACAACAACTCTTTTGTATCCTATGACCTATATTTATAAGGAATTAATCTTAATAAAAGCTCCACTCATAGCACCGCCAAGCTGTAAACTCATCCATAAATCATGCAGCAAAAAAAGCTTTGCGAGATGATCTTGAGTTTACCTTGAAACATCCGCGTAGAAATAAAACTAACGCCTGTTAAAAAACTAACTCCAGTTCTAAACGATGAATGCTTCGTATAATCCGGTTTTAACTCAAACAGCTCCGCATAATCCGATGTGGATTATTATGTAGTTGACCGGTATCACTCTTGTACCCGATTGTCCATACATCCCCTGTATGTACTATAAGACCTGTTCTATGTACATTGTTTGATCTATCGGTACATATCCTCTGTTCGGTCTAGCGGTTCACCAGTGGGATTGATGTTTGCTTTACACTTATCCAATAACAACTTAATTATGCGAACAATCTTCCCCTTTGGCATTGGTGGCAAAACATCATTCTCTCATCACTGTTCATTCCCTAACTTGTAGACTTCCCCTGTGTTTGTGCTTCTTCTCTTTAAGCATCTTCTCTTTAAGTTGAATCTCGTTTGTATTCTGACCTTCTCTTTCTGATCTCTCCATCCTGATCTTCTATGTCATATTCCCCTTTTTGCCTCCATAGGACAAAGGATTTTGCTTTTGGATTACATCTATAACTTGGTGAAGATGTCCTTGTAAACTTTCTTCGCTGTATGAAGAAAAGGATTCCATTGACCGGTGACATGTTCCAGATTTTTCTGTGCTGCTTTCAACGATACAATTATGTTCTCCATGTCCTCTACAGTCTTGTAGTCCGATTCCTTGATTAGATTTTCAGCTTCTATTACAGTCCGTTGCATTAAATCAAATGTAGGGGCCAGAAATAATTGAAATCCAATGAGATCTTGGATTCTCTTAGTTTTCTCTTCAGATGCCTTTCTCAAAATGAGAGCAAGGCTTGTCATTTCCCTACTGAAATCTGTTGCAAAAGTGTTCCTTATATCAAATTGAGAAGACAAAACTCTTATGTTTGTGATATCTTGCACAAAAGTATCAAAATTTGAAGTCCTTGTCATTAGACTTCCTGCAACCTGTAACTGTTGTTGGAGTACCCTTATGTTGGTAGATACTGTTACCTTTATCTCTTCAACCTGTTTGTGGAGAATTTCTATTCTCTTCTTCTCATAGTTATCAATGGAAACTATCTCTGGATCGGTGACATCTTCTCCTATTGCTTGTGCCAAAATCTCCAATTGATCAACGACAGGTTCATCTTCATCAATGTCTGCATCCAGTACAAAGTTGTACAGGATGTTCTTTACAATTGTGAGTACCATGTCCTGTTTTCTCTTTGTTAGCTCCTTTAGTTGCCTAGTTGACATTTTGCTTATGTCAACCACAGTCTCGCTAGCCTTGCCCTTCTTGGCCTCAGTTTCTGCTGCAAAGGATAACTTCCTCTTGGATGAGGACGAGCTTGGAACATCTACCTGTTCCTTTTTCCTTGGCTCCAGTACCAGTTGTTCTTGTTCAATATGTACAAGTAACTCTTGTTCCTGTTTGTTTTGCTGTTCTTGATTTTCTTCATTTCCCGGTTGTACTGTTCTTCCAGTATTACCACCTCTCCCGGTTGTACCACATTTTCCGGTAGGACCTCTTCTGCTGGTCTTGCATCTTCTTGCTGTTGTACTTGCTCTTCTGGTGGGGCTTCCTCTGTGTGTTGCTCTTCAACTGTATGTAGCTCACCCACAACAATTTCTTCTTCTCCTATTGCATTGTCAGTAGTCATTTTAACCGATGACTCTCCCAGTACTTGTTCCTCTGGTAGAACTTGTTCTTCCAGATTCACCGGTTCACCGGATGTGAATTGTTCCTTAGGAACTTCGTGCTCATCGATTGTTGGTTTTTCACGAGTAGTGAATTTAATTGGTGGTTCCACTATTGTTTTAGGTTAATCCTGTGGACCTGTTGCCTTGAGAGCATTGAAGTCATATTGTTGCCAGAAATTTAGTGTCTCTTGATAGACTTCCTTCTCATAACCATTTACTATCTTGGCAACTCTATTCTTTGTATCCAAATTCATGGATACTTCCTCCATTAGAAGTTTAATAGTTTCTTCATTGAGACCAGGTTTTACCTGTGACAATGTCTCCTTAACAATTTTATTGTTTGTGCCTAGGTCGGTTCTCCATTTGTTCATAAGTCTAGTATTCAGTTCAAGAGGAAATTTTGACCTATAGTCTCTTCGACTTTTGTTGAAATCCAAGAAGGTTTCCAACAGAGCCACTATTACTGCTTGTTTATTTTCCTCTCCTAACACACTAAACCATTTAGCCGCATTGGCTACTTCTCCAAAAATCCATTACTTCATCTATAATATCATTTACAGTCATTGTACGAGCCTTACCTTTTTCTGGATAGACAAGAATGGTTGGTGGAGCTGGATCGCCACCTTTGTCGTCAGTGATATTCACGATGACCGGTTTAGTCAATACCTTCGTTTTGACTTGAGCCTCTGCTCCTAGAATTCCCTTTCCTTTACCAGTATCTTTGAGCGGTGGCTCAGTGGTCTTTTGACATGCTTCTTCTGCCCGTTGTTGGGTTTGAAGAAGCTTTGTCCATGTTGCAACACCTTCTTCATGTACCTTCTCCCACTTCTCCAACAAGCATTTGACTGACCCTTTTTCTTAACAGAAAGTTTTGCTTGTTCAATTCTTCTTGATGAGTGGCCTTGTCCAGAGTAAGATGATTTTGAACCTCAAACAAAGCTTTTATCCTTAGCTCCTTTTCTCTTTCCATTGAAGCTTTCCATCTTGCTTCAAGAATCTCCTGGAGATCGTCAGGGACGACCTTATGAAGTTCGGTGGGAGTGAGATGGAACTTATGAATGCAATGAATTATGACTTCTATTTTCCTCTTATCTTCTTCATTTGCCAATTCATATCTCCTTCCAACTGATGCCATACCACCTGAATTCTTTAACCTTGCTACAAATTCATCAATTGTCGGTTTTCTTGCTCTCAGTGCATCTTCCTTCACCAGTTTAGCAAATTTCCTCTTGCGGAGTAGAGGAGTTGTGTCTTCAGTTTCTGTTCCTTCTGTTTCTTCCCCTTGAGCATTGGGCGCTTGCTGTGTTCCCTTTCTTTGAACTTTGGGTTGATCAACTGCCTGTTTCTTCTTTGGTGTAGGGGTCCTTTTGACATAAACATTCTTTATCGGTGCATTTTTCTTCAGATTCTCTTGAATCTCTTCAAAGGTCCCAAACCAGTACGTCAACAGATCCATATCACTATATTGTAGGGCATCTGCATATGCCTTATCTATTTTTGCAGAGATCTCATACCCCAGTTCAAGAGCATACCCGGTTCGTGGCTCCACTGCCTGTATGATGTAGTGATCGGTGGAGATTAGGAAACACACCTAGTCTTTGTAGGAGTCAACAATAGTTGAGAGGACTCTTTCCCTAGCGTGCATCCTCAGCTGGAATGCCTCAAAATAGTTAATCATGACTTTACTGAACTGGTCCATATCACTGATCTGAATCATGACTTGTCGATTGGTTCCCCATGTCACCTTGCCTATTCCCAGAAAGAAGTTAGAATAATAAAAGAACAAGCATACCATTAGGGTTCCATATTTCATGAACTTTTTCTTCACGATACTAAGCTTCTTCAGATTCTAAAAATTCTGTCCTCAAAGCATTGCGCAAAGATCATATTGCGCGTTGTCGTGGATGATCCGGTGAGTGGCGTGAATGGTTCTTGGCACACTATTCAGGTTGCTTGATTGATAGATTTTATAACCTATCACTGCAGATGCGAACTGAACTCCATCTTCAATATCGTTGACTATCATTTGCCGACTATCAGATTTTGATTTGGTCAACTTTGTGACTACGACATTTGAAATTGTTCTTAGGGTGAGGGCTTCCCCTTTTTCGCTGTACCCGATCACTCTGTGCAGGTTCTCCTTGTTGATTTGAGTGCATGCTCCCTTCGCAAGCCAGAAACTAGGTTCATGCACACGAGTAAGAACTAGTCGTATCCAAGCCGGTCGAAACACGGTTGGGTAATAGACTCCGTTTATCAGCCCTAAAGATACCAGCTTCACGTACTTATCCTGAAGTTTTCTGTCTGTGCACAACGAGAGGTACTCGCTTTGGATGAAAGTTTCACCCAATTCTTCTTGTTTCGCATGTATGAAAGCAGTGACATCTTCAGTCATTAGAACTCCATCAGGCATAGATGACAGTGCACCAGACATGTCGTTTTCCTTGTTCTGAACTGCCATGATATCGTACACAGGTCGGTCAAATTGATTTCCTTGAATCAATTTAGCGACAGATGATAATGATGCCATTGTTATCAACCGGTTTACATAGAAAGTTTCTTGATCGGTCTTACAAAAATATCTTATCGATGATCAAAGCACGGGAATATTACTCAAGCATAAGAAATTATAAATCAAAAATTGCAAAGTAAACTGAAATGAGTAGTAATCCTTCCTTTATATAGATTTAGGGTTTAACGGTAATTACCAAATGGTAACAATTTGTTAATGGCTATAGCATTAATTACCTTACCTAACCTATCTTTCCTTTTTCCACCAACTGGTGTTTAGGCTTTTACCTATTGAACAAACCCCGATTGATCAACACTCACCTGTCTGGTTTTACTTACTGATTGAGTGAGTTTGATACTCACCAGTCCTATCGGGAATAGTAGACGGGCTACCGGTTTCCTCTAAGCCTTTTAGAGTCAGTTTGTTGAAGAGATATCACCATCAGCAAACGATGATCTTCCCTTTGTCTTCTCCTCAGCGGAGCTCTTTGATTCCTTCTTGAACCGGATCTTCTTGACTTCTTTCTCGGTATCTTTTCCCTTGTTGTCCTTTTGATTGGGAGACAAGGTCTTCATCACCGGTTTGACCAATCCTCTTCTTTTGTTCACTGGCCGGTTCCTACAATCTTTGGCCAGGTGTCCAACTTTGTTGCAAGTGTAACAGACTATCCTGGCTGCCTTCCATGGATTTACCCTTGTCTTCTTGGGTGAATGACACCAAGAATCATTTTGGCTATCCATGCCACAATCAACACAATTGGTTGTGCTCCGGTTCTCATTCCTCTTTGGGAATATTGGTCTTGGTGGGGATCTGAATGCCATTGTTTTGGATCTGCATTCATCAGCCTTGTGTCCAAACTTGTTGCATGCGTAGCAATAGCCTTTGAAGCTTCCCCTACTTCCACTAGACATAGTATTGGGATGAGACCTACATTCAGAGGTCTTGTGGCCATACTTGTAATAGTTTTTGCAGTAGCTGTTAGTTGGCTTTACCGGTGCATTTCTGCAGTTACTTGTCTTATGGCTTGGTTTGCCACAGTGATTGCAAGAAGTGTTGAAGATCTTTTTACCCTTTTGTTCCAGTGGTTTCTTCTTTTCCTTCTTACCTTTCTTGACTCTAGATGACTCACCGGTTTCCTTGGTGCTTTGACCAGTGAACCAAAGTCCTATGGGATCCTTGTGCTTTGTTTGAGCTTTCAGTTATTCATCAAGCTTTTCAGAACTTTTGTTGTATCTTCTGAGTGTCTCATTTATTTCTTCAAGAGCTTTCATTTGTTCCTTCAATTGATTCAACTCAATTGCTAACCTCTTGCATGCATCATCTTTATCATGTCAATTCTTTTGCATGTTGGCATTTTCTTGAGTGACTATCTGCATGTCTTCTTGAAGTTGCAGACTACAAGATCGCTTTCTCTTACTACTTTTGTCAGATTTCTTTCTCTCTCAAAGGCTGTTAGTGATTTCACTGCAGTGTTTCTTTTATCTTCAGCTTTCTTCATTTTCTCAATTAATTCAGTCATTCTTAGGGCATTATCTTCCTACTCCTTTTTCAGGATGCAGATCTAATCGGTTAGGATTTGATTCTTCTCCATAAGCTCAGAGACTACCTCCTGAGCTTCATCTCATCCACTTTGCCCAGAGAGTTCCTCAATCGTTTCATTGCTCTCACTCAATTACAGAGCCAGCTCTGTTAGCAATGTAAGTTGTCATTAGTGTATTTCATCAAACCCATTCACACTGGTTGAAGATCACTGGTCACTCACATTACTTAGATGACACCGGTAGATGAAGCACATAGCGTATGCACCGGTCAATGAAGTAGTTAGATAAACCGGTAGACTGAACCAAGTACTCAGTATCGGTCTTATTCAGCATCCAACGATAAACCGGTACCGATCTAACTGATAGATAACTCCGATCTAGTCTTTGTAGAACAATTTGAGTTACAGTTTGAGTTAAGAGCTTGATTATGCGAGACATCCAGTACTCTGATGTGAAGTTAACTTTTCAATAGGAGATAGTTTTAAATTCTACAGATGGTCTCAAGATAAACTCTAGATCACAACGCACAGCTTTCTTGCGTTGCATATTTTATGGTCAAGTTTACTCCCCGGCGGTTCCCTGAGTCAAGAGGATCACTCTTGTATAAATATTAGTCATAGGACGCAAAGTATGTTGCTGTTGCTAATAGTTGGAGATTGCAGAGAGCAGAGGAAAGATATCTTCTAAGGAGTGCTACAGGCACAAAGGTGAAGTGAGAAAGAAATATCAATAGCCAGGCAAACAGGGGAAGAGATCTACAAGTATGATCTAATCAGACAATCAGGGTCATTATAGATCACTTCTTTTAAAAGGTGTTACATCGTATACAAATCCCTCTAATAGGGTGAACCTAATCGGTTTGTTGTAAAAATCCCTAACAGGGTGACATCTTTGTTAATGTTCAAAGTCCTGTAACCAGGCAGCTCTTAATAGGGCTTAGATCCTAACCGGTCATTTGTAAAAATCCCTTAACCGAGTAGCACCTTGAGTAGTGCTTTGTATGTGTAATGACCCTCACTAGTAGGATCACTAAAAACCCCAAATCTGATCCGTGTAAATTCGTCAAACAGTTGGCATGCACTTGAATTGTTTTGTTTGAATGAGTGTTTCAATGTGATAATCGTTTTGGGCATCAAATGCAATTGAGATAACAATACCAATATGCAATAAAATGGAAGAGCTCAAATAACAATGCAATTCTAAATATCACTCAATGCTATCATATCCTGAACTTTTCCAATTCTGATTGCAATATATGACTGTTACATCTATTACATATGAGCACTGTTTTTATGGACTGTTTACAATATACGAACTAGGACATGAACATATGAACCAAAAACTAAGTCCTATCAATGCACTCTCTGCTGTTCTGAACCAATAGCAATGTCTGATAACTATGACTATTTTTTCCTGAGAATGAATGACTGATTCCAACACTAGACAATACTACAAATATCAATGCCAAATCTGATCTCTGTTATGATCACTACAAACTGTTTGTATTATAGCAAAGTCTGAATACTATGGACTACATACATGATTGATACAATGAACATACAAGACATTCATTTACTCCATTCAAAGTACCATCAGAAACATGCTACTATAATGACAATTGACAATATAAATGGCTGACTGAATATGCTATAACAGTGACTAAGTATGACTGCTGTAGCAGTGACTGAGACATGCAATTTTTACAATTTCCTTGTCATCAAATGCAACCAAGAAACACATGAAATGGAACCTGGAAATCGCTGCCCTTTTGACTGTTGAAAAATGCTGATGAAACGATGACTAATCTGTCCTCGAACTGCACCTTTGATCGTTGTTGTACCATGCACTGTACCTGTCCGTACAGTACAGTCTTGTACAGCCCTGATATAAAATAATCTGCAGGGTATTGGGTGTCGAAAATGGTATGATTTGAAACGCCTAGGGTTAGTATATATCCCCTCCAATGCATAAAATTAATCTCCAGCTGGTGTGTGAGATATGAGCAAAAATATGAGTCCAAACCCTAGTATGACTGAACTGAAAACGTACCAAAATGATCTCCAAATCTTCACCAAATGATTCACCAATTAAGTGATGAATTTCAAACCCTTATTCAACCAGTTACAAACCCTCAATATCAATTTTTCAGGTCTGCTTTTTTGGACTGCTTTTTCGGGTCTGCTTTTTTGGACTGCTTTTTCGGATTTGCTTTTTCGGATTGCTTTTTCGAACCTGCTAAAAACGGTCGCCTATAATTTCGAACCTGCTAAAAATTGCCTCCTATAATTTTGGCCCTACTAAAAATGCCTCCTGAAATGCTGTTTCAATCACAAACAAACTCTTACATCAAATTCTCAATGAAGTACCAATGAGATGGCTGAGTACCAACTCCAAATTTGCAACCCTTCAGTAGATATTTCACTACCTCAGTTATGTCAATCCAAGGGAGTGATTCGTTCCCAAAGATCGAATAGAATTTGCAAACCAAAGACTACAAATTGCTTCACAATGAAGAAGTAGAAGAAAATCCAAATCCAAGCATGTAGAAATGAAGCCCCAAGCCCTCTATTTATTCTTTTCCTTGAGAAGTTGCTAGAACTTCTAGAAACATCCAATTATAATGTACTTTATAATAAAATAACATTATAATAATAAAGTACATTTCTCAACTCAAAATTATAACAATGTCGGCTCATAACTGAATGTAGGCCCAACTACAACCGAATGTAGGCTCAAGACTGAACGTAGGCTCTACTACAACTGGATGTAGGCTCACTCTGGATGTAGGCTCCACTACAACTGCATGTAGGCCCAAACTGGATGTAGGCTCTACCGAATGTAGGCTCTGTCAGCAATATGCAATCAAATGATCAACATAATGACCCTCTCTCCAAACCATTTGCCTACGAGAGTCGATGATAGGCAAATCCCTCATGCCAAACGATGTCAGCCAAAATGGGGACATGACAGTATGCTCCTAACAAGGCACCTCAATGCTCAACGAAGGCACAATGATCACACCGGTCTCGGATTTACCAGGGGAGTCACCAAAAGGAACGATGAGTCATCTAGTGCTCAGACAAGCAAGAAGAACAAAAGGAAGACGCTAACACAAAGAGGTAGATAAAACTTTTACACCCCTTGTAAGCTTTGTGGAAAACCAGGTAATGACACTAATGACTACAAAAATGCACTGGTGAGAACCAACAACAGTTACTGTAAAAACTGTTGCAAAAAGCGCCACAAGACCAATGAGTGCTGGTCCAGTCCCATATTTGTGTCCAGCGGAAGTAGGGGAAGCTTCAAGGGATACTGTTATGCCTGAAACAAATTCGAACACAAGGCTGAAGAATGCAGATCAAAGACTATGGCATTCAGATCACCCAAACCAGTATTCTCGAAAAAAACTAGAAACCGGAATGCAACTACTCACCCAAACAAAGGGATGCATTGCAACAGAGAATCATGGAACGAATCACCTAATCCAAGAGGGATGAGGCCTTGGAAAGCAACCGATATAGTCTGCCATTATTGCAACAGAGTCAATCACCTAGCCAAGGACTGCTGGAACCAGATCAGAAACTGAAAAAAAGGATCGAATGGACCGGTGGTGAAGATCTTGAGTTCTGATAAAAGGAACAACAAAGACAAAGAAACCAAGAAAGTAGTTAACAAAATTTGGTTTGTCAAGGAATCAAAGAACTCTGCCGAGGAGGCAACGGAGGCAAAATCATCATCACAAGATGGTGATATTTCTTCTACTAACTAAGTCTTCAAGGCCTAGAGGGAACCGGTAGTACTATCATTCCCGGTAGAACTGGTGAGTTCTATCTCACTCAGGCTACAGGACAGACCGGAAAGACATGAGGTGATCAATCGGGACATGCCTAATCAAAAAGGTCAGACTACTGGTTAGCAAAAGCGTCAAGAAACGTTAGGTAAGACATTTATTACTGTAGCTGTTTAACAAATAGTTACCGTTTGGTAATTACCGTTATGCCCTAATCCTATAAAAGAAAAGAAGGATAACTCATTTCTTTTTTACCTTGTGATTTTATGTTATCTAATCTCCGCTCGAGCAATATTTTTACAATTCGATCATAGAGTGAGATTATATGTCAAACCGATCTAATCATCTCCAGCAACCAAGTGAGAGCAATGGCATTCTCATCATACGAGGCAAAGCTTGTTCCTACAAATCAAGCGGATCGTAGTCCTTTAGACATCTCGCCAAATCAAGACAGGGAGATCGACATGGCTGGTGCGCTCTCCTCAGTACCTAAAGGAGTACTCCTGACAGAAGACGTAACTGTATTTATTCATGCTAAGCAAGAAGAGCTAGGAGAAATGTACATACAGAGCAAGTATTGCTCACTGTGCTCAGATGGTAATCATCCCAGTGGCTACACAAAGCTAGTATCCTCGGGAATCATAAATGGAGTCTCATATCCAGTTATCTTCAAACCTGAATGGATTCGAATGGTAGTCAGTTGGGTGCATGATCCAGGATTTTGGCTTATGAAAGGAATTTGCACTTTGATCATGAAAGACAATCTTCACAGGGTAACTGGGTTCTGCAATCAGGGAGAAGCACTTACTCTGAGAACCATATCTAATGCAGTGGTGGCTAACCTGACAAAATCAAAATCCGACAAGCGATTGATGACTGTAACTAACATTGAGGATCCAGTTGTTCGGTTCGCATCCGCAATAATCGGTTACAAAGTATATCAATCAAGTAACCCCAACAACATATCGGGTGGAGGCATACATGCAGCCTACAGAATTGTTCATGACAACGCACAATATGATGTGTGAAATGCTATGAGGACAAATCTTTGAAAACATGAAGAAGCGAGGCATCGTCAAGAAGAAATCATTGAAATTTGGAACACTCCTAGTTTGTCTTTACTTCTACTATTCTAATTTCTTTCCCAGGAAAGGAAAAGTAATGTGGACAACAGATCGACTGGTCATGATGCAAATCCATGATATGGCTAATGAACTGGGAGACCAGTTTGACAAGGAAATGACTGATCACTTCAATGCATTTCAACTAAAAATGCATACTAGAGAAAGAATCCCGTCAACTATTGATGACAAGTACAAAAAAGAGGTATGTTTTCTGGCATCTACTAACTTCTGCATCATTCAAGCAGTAGAACCAAGAGACGAATATGCACCTGAGTTTGGATACGAAATCACAGCAAAGTTTGCAACGGTGTATGTAGAGGCCCTGGAAAAAGCACATCTAGATCTCAGTGCTCAACAGTTTGGAACCTATGAGGAGATAGAGAAGAATTTAAAGCAGGCGCCAATCAAGAATGTCTATGTCAAAAGATCGCCCGAGCCAAAGAAGAAACCAGAAATTGCACCACCAATAGCACAAAAGAGAAAAGCTCAACTGGAGCCAAGCACACAGGAGCAAGAAGCAGAAGAAACCAATTCGGAGGATACAGTTCTGCTCAACGAAAGAAAGAAGAGGACTGGCAAGCAAGCAAAGGTGGATCCACCAAGAAAAGGTAAACCAACATTAGATGAATTCATAACAGGACTAAAAGAAATCGGAGGAATGGCTAATGTTAGTAGAAGATACACTTTGGCAAATGATGAAGACCGAAGGAAAATTGAAGATGCTATTGTTGAATACCTTAATAAGTTCAATCTAAGCCCTACAGAGCTTCAGAAAGTACTACCTAAGGATTTGTTGAATATCCTTCAAAGCAGGTGGAAAGCTTCAATGGAAAAAGAAAAAGAGCTAAGAATTCAAGCTCTACTAGAAGTGCAAAATCATTTCACTCTGGAAGAAGCGAGTCAACAAGCTGAACTAAACCAACAGAATTTCCTAATAAAGAACAGAACAAACCTCTTGCTGATTGGAGAAACCGAGAAAGTTCATATTGAAGGAGTAGCCATCTGGAGCAACCTACTTCGGACACAACAAGCAGAGGAAGCACTCCAAAAGGCAACAACTCCACCGATTCGTGACACCGGGAAAGGAAAAGGAGTACTCAGAGTAGACAAACCGGTCATCATTGACATAACCGATGAACTGACAAATCCTACCCTTCTTGTATCTCCAAAAAAAGGTAAGGCTCACACTATGACTGTTAATGACATTGTAGCTAAAATTACAAATTTTGGAGAAATAGATAATGCAGCCAAATGGTATAGCGTGTTAGCTCAGGAAGACAAATAGGCAATAGAAAAAGCTCTTGTTGAAAGTTTACTAGACTTCATTAAAACTCCTAGGGATTATAGAGGCAAGTTTCCTCTCGAATTGAATAACAAGCTTCAAGAAAAATGGAGAACCGGTCTGGAAAGAAACTCACAAATCAATAAAGAAGCACTAGAAAAAGCTAGACCTGGCTTGAATGATAATAGTATCATGCTTCTTTTAGGAGATGCATCTATGAATCTAGATACAAATTACAGATTCGCCAAGATTCTCAACGGTTATGAGAATGAAGTCTTTAAAGAGACCTTGGATTTCTGGCAGCAGTATGATTTCAATGCCCTTGAAGAAACAGGTCCTCAGAATCACACCACTACAATTGTTGATCCACCTGTTCAGTTTACTACAACTCAGACTCCGATATCTGATGAGCAGGAAGTTCTCATAGAAAAGTTCACTTCTAGTGAACCGGTTAAATTGGGACAAAATTTTGTCAATCTTCCCACTAATGGATCAGATAAAAGAGGTGAAGGGATCCCTACAGATGATCTTCACATAGCTGAAGAACAACTGCAATCACAAGCTCCATCAAAAGAGCCCTCACATCAAGTAGAAGATGCTATGCCTGAGATACACATTCAGCAACCGGAAGCCAGACTAGAAGAGGGAAACAAGACAGACAAACAGGATGCAAAAGAACATGAGGAAGCTCCAAAGGCACAATAACAGAGTAAAGAGAAGGAACAAGAAACTCTTGCCAGCTCCTCTAAAAGAAAGATCACATCCTTTGAAGAATCTGAAGCAAAAAGGAGCAAAACAACCGATATAATAGTTGACATCAGCAAAATGTCAACAAGACAATTGAAAGAGCTTACTAAAAGAAAACAGGATATGGTTCTAAACAAAGTAAAAGACATCCTGTACAACTTTGTACTGGATGCTGATATAGATGAAGATGAACCGGTCATCGACCAGCTGGAAGTGTTGACTGCAACCATCGGTGAGGATCTGACTGATCCAAAAATAGTGGCAATTGACCACTATGCGCAGAAAAGAGTGGAGATTCTTCACAAGCAAGTTGCAAATATAAAAGCTATTCTGCTAAACAATCTAAAAGTCCTTCAATAGTAGATACAAGTTGCAAAAAATTTGTTAACCAGAACTTCAAATTTTGAGACTTTCTTGACAGATTTAACTGACAAAGCTACAAAGACTTCAGAAGACATAAGAGCTTTGTCCAACCAATTTGACATCACAACCAAAACGACCACAACATTCAGCAAAGAAATGGCTAGTCTTGCTCTAGTCCTTAGAAAGACTGCAGAATAAGAGAACAAAAGAATTCAAGACATCGTTGGATTCCAGATATTTTTGGCTCCAACACTTGATATCATGCACCGGAGAGCTACTTCAACTGATGTTCTGATCAATGAACCCGACTACAAAACTGTAGACGATATGGAAAACATCATTGTCTCTCTTAAGGCTGCCCAACAAAACATTGAATATGTAACCGGTCAATGGGCACCGTTTCTACATTCTGCAAAGAACATCTATAAGGATATCTTCACACAACTTCAAATGTGAAGGAAGACATAACCCTTTGTCTTATGGAGACAAAAAGGGGAAGTTATTTGTAAATATCAAGGAGAAGTTAATGAAAACAAGAAAAGTTAATGAAAATTGGAGGACTTAGTCAGGGGAAGTTTTGGCCAGAAGCAAAGTATTCAATCAAGCAAGGGTAGAAGGTTGTACAACTATTGTATGATTGGTTTTTTTTTTTGACTGTTTTGCCACCAATGACAAACGGGAAGATTGTTAGCAATTTAAGTTGTCATTAGTGTATTTCATCAAACCCATTCACACCGGTCGAAGATCACCAGTCACTCACATTACTTAGATGCGGTCACTCACATTACTTAGATGACACTGGTAGATGAAGCACATAGTGCATGTACCTGTCAACGAAGTAGTTAGATAAACCAATAGACTGAACCAAGTACTCAGTATCGATCTTATTCAGCATCCAACGATAAACTGGTACCAATCTAACTGATAGATAACTCCGATCCAATTTTTGTGGAACAGTTTGAGTTAAGAGCCTGATTATGCGAGACATCCAGTACTCTGATGTGAAGTTAACTTTTCAACAGGAGATAATTTTAAATTCTATAGATGGTCTCAAGATAAAATCTAGATCACAACACAGCTTTCTTGCGTTGCATATTTTATGGTCAAGTTTACTCCCCGACGGTTCCGTGAGTCAAGAGGACCACTCTTGTATAAATATTAGTCATAGGATGCAAAGTATGTTGTTGTTGCTAATAGTTGGAGATTGCAGAGAGCAGAGGAAAGATATCTTCTAAGGAGTGCTACAGGCACAAAGGTGAAGTGAGAAAAGAAGATCAACAGCCAAGCAAACAGGGGAAGAGATCTACAGGTATGATCTAATCAGGCAATCAATGTCATTATAGATCACTACTTTTAAAAGGTGTTACATTGTATACAAGTCCCTCTAATAGGGTGAACCTAATCGGTTCGTTGTAAAAATCCCCTAACAGGGTGACATCTTTGTTGATGTTCAAAGTCCTGTAACCAAGCAGCTCTTAATAGGGCTTAGATCCTAATCGATCATTTGTAAAAATTCTTTAACCAGGTAGCACCTTAACCAATGCTTTGTATGCTCCTAACAAGGCACCTTCACCTAGAACTAGTGAAGTTGTGAGCTCTGTCTCACCATGGTTTTTCTCTCTAACCAGGGGTTTCCACATATAAATACTTCAGTAAATCTGTGTGGTTTGGTTTATGCGTGTGAATGACTGTTAACTTTCTACTTTGAATTCAAGAATCTTCTTATAAGTTTTAAACTAAAGAAATTTAGTATTTGCTAATTCACTGCCCCTCTCAGTAACCGGTAAGGTAATAACAAGCTCCTTTCTTTTAGCAAGGGATCTTCTTAGCCTATTCTCAAGAGAGGCAATGATGTCATTGGCTTCCTCAAGCTGCTTTTGATACTTGTAACCCTCCATGATCTTTTGCTCAAGTGGTTAAGCTTTATATCATTAAGAACCTAGAGCTTCGATATCACTTGTTATTCCTAACCAGTTACTGAGAGGGGGGGGTAAATCAGTAAATACTATTTCTATCTCAATTAAACCTTGTATAAAGATTCTTGCAAATTAAACAGAATGTAATTAACCATTCAGAAACAAAAATAGAAATACTTAGATCAACACAGCATATGTATGTGGAAACCTTCGGTTAGAAGGAAAACACCACGATGAGACAGAGCTCACAACTTCACTACTGCAGTAATAAAGGTGCCATGTTAAGAGCTTATAAAGCACTTGTAAGAGTGCTACCCGGTAAAGGGATTTGGTAGAAGATCGGTTAAGATCTTGACTTTGTTAGGAGCCGCCTTGTTAAAGGACTTTCAACACCAATTAAGATGCTACCCGGTTAAGAGATTTATACAACGAAGCTATTAGGGTTCACCCTGATAGAGGGATTTGAATATGTTTTAACAGTATAAAAGCAATGATCTTAATTGACACTCTCAGTCTGATTAGATCATACTTGTTATCCTTTTAGCTTTGCCTAGCTGTTGAACCTTTCTGCCTTTCACCTCTTTTGACCGTAGCTTCTCTCAGTAGATATCTCTCTCCTGCTCTATATTTTCTACAACTCTTTTGTATTCTATGACCTGTATTTATAAGGAATTAATCTTAATAAAAGCTCAACTCATAGTACCGCCAAGCTGTAAACTCATCCATAAATCATGCA
Source organism: Chamaecyparis obtusa (assembly GCA_027943335.1). Taxonomy (NCBI): domain Eukaryota; kingdom Viridiplantae; phylum Streptophyta; class Pinopsida; order Cupressales; family Cupressaceae; genus Chamaecyparis; species Chamaecyparis obtusa. The sequence continues at coordinate 383,648 of BSBK01003727.1, read as the reverse complement.
GCAAAAAAAGCTTTGCGAGATGATCTTGAGTTTACCTTGAACATCTGCGTAGAAATAAAACTAACTCCTATTAAAAAGCTAATTCCAGTTCTAAACGCTGAATGCTCCGTATAATCCGATTTTAACTCAGACAACTCCACATAATCCAGTGCGGATTATTATGCAGTTGACCGGTATCACTCTTGTACCCGGTTGTCCATACATCCCCTATATGTACTATAAGACCGGTTCTATGTACACTGTTTGATCTACCGGTACATATCCTCTGTTCGGTCTACCGATTCACGATTGATGTTTGCTTTACACTTATCCAATGACAACTTAATTATGCGAACAATGAGGATAGACAGTTTTGCATCAAGTACATCAATGATCATTGGCTGATCAATAAGAGGCCTAATATTTCAAGATGGCCAAAGGGTGTGCATCATTCAGAGTTCAAGGAGGAGATCAATAACCTCATTGCATTACTCAGCAGGATTGTAGGACTCAAGGAGTCTAATACTTTTGAGCCATGGATGTATAAGTTCATTTCCATGATAATCAGGTCTAAACAAAAGATATTTTGGGGAGAGGTAATCAGTGATATTTTGTGTGCATTTGTCTCATGTTTCCTCTACATGTACATTCTATATGAACTCGTACATCGTATATATTGTTGCTTCCCTTGGATAATTTTTTGGTCTGTCGACCAAGGGAGATAGGATACTTGTACCTGTGTGGGAGTATTATGATCAGCTACCTTTGAAATCAATTCGGGTGCATTACAGGAGGGTCCAAGATGCATTCTTTGGGCACTACATGTGCTTATTCGATAAAGAGTTTCCCAAGAACTGAGTTTTAGATGAAGTGTGGAACAAGGTAAATGAGTATGGTTGTCTTTTCTTACAATTCCCCAACTTCACTTACATGAGAGTTGGTTATTTTCAAGAAGAGCCATATACCTTGCCACGGTATCCTACAAATAAGATTATTCTGATGGAGTTGGCAAGACAAATCATGGTAGTATAGACACATCAGTTCACATTACATAGGCCAGGAGTGGGGATTTCTTTCACGAAATCCTCTCAAGATTGGTGGGTACTTCTTCGACGTAGTCCTGAAGGCAAAGAACATGAAATTTGAACTTCAGCGGGTCACTCTCAAGAAGTTAATGGCAAGAAGTTACTTTGATTGGAGGGACCTAAATGACAAAATGAGGAGACAATTTGTACACGTGCATCTCCTTGAGGACCTCTGGATTGACTTGTGCACAGAGGTGGATATTCACAAGACGAACTATTGTGGGTTAACGCTTAAACAGATAATTGACTTCAACCTTGCAGAGATCCCTGAAGGGGTTGAAGATGATGGAGATATCTTGGATCCTGATTATCTAAAGCATCATGTAAAGGATCTTCCTATTCTTCCTCCCTCGTGGTCACTGAAGGAAAGCATGTCCATTTAGGACTGCTTTCAATCAATTTTGGCAAACACCAATATCTGGCTGAAGCAAAGGGATTTGAAAAGCATCAAAATCAAACTAGGTAAGGGTTTTTATCCTATTGGTCTAGTTGGGTTGAGATCCAAACTTAGTGATCAAAAGGGGTAAGGCTACAGGTAAGGTCCTAGAGATAAAAGTTGTAGAGCCTGAGCGGATTCACATTGGGTCTAGTGATGATGAGATGCAAGAGCCTATTCATGAGAAACTTGCTCTTGAGGTGCCTTGCCCCATAGACACAGCAGTCATGACAACACTCTTGGATTCCACACTAGTATTAGACGAGTCTCCTGACTCTCCGCTGGATACCGATGTGGATTCATTCTCTACAGTGCATGAGTTGATCCTGCTGGGATTACACCTACTTTTCCTATCTCCTCGGTTTCTCCTGCTTTTACATCAGAGGACTAGTATGGCAGTTTTGAGAATGTGTTCAACACATATTCTACTTTCTCCTCCTTGTCTATTCCTCCTTTGACATTGTTGGATACTACTACTGCTCAGTTTGAGCAATTCATGGCTGATGTCACACGGAGTAATCCTACACCAGTAGCCATACAGACAAAAGCTCCTATAGTTGCTACTATTGCACAAGTGGAGGCACTAACTACCATGGTAACAACTTCAGCATCTGGTTCATCTTCTTTCTCCTTGCCTCCATGGTTAAGTTCTATTATGTAGAAGAGAAAGAAGGAAGAAATTCCTCCAGAGGACTTTGATGTTAGACCAGTCAACAAGGCCAAGACCTCAAGAGCAAGAAAGAAAATACAGTTGCTAAGGTCACAGTAGTTAAGAATGACATCAAGTATACTAATGTAGCTGAACCTCTAGCTGACAAGCCAACTGAGGAAATGCAGGCCATCGATTACAGGTTCACTAGAGTTGAACTTGGTAAGCAGACACAGATAGGTTGTCAGCAAGATGCACAGGATGCAGTTGCTTCACTCACATAGAGAAATAATAGGCTATGGGAGAAGAAGAATAGGTTGCAAGAAGAGGTTACACATCTTTTGGAAACAATTGAGAAGATGAATAACTCCTCTCAAAGAGTTGAACCCATCTCCACATCTCTCCCAGAGGAGCATGACAGGCATACTAAGCGGATGAAATCGAAGGACAAGGCTATTGATGACTGGTGCAGCCACATAGAATCACAAGGTGTGCAAGTGATTTGGGATGCTTATAGGGTGTTGAAGCATGAGAGAGAGACGATGGCCCAGTTGAATGAGCTCCTTACATCATTCAACCAACAGCTTGGGATTCCTTATGGGAATCTAGGTGTTTGGAGAAGTATGACAGAAATTGATTGAGATATTCCATGCGAGTGTGAGATCATCTCTTCTCCAGGAATGTATTATGACTATTTGCATTTAATGGTCAACAAGGAACAAGTTTTATGGGGGCTAGTGGTTGAAATCAATGTAGAATTAGATCATCTTAATGATCAAGAGCACATGATCAGTGGGCACTTTCAAGAGATGACATGCAAAGTTATTGCTGAAAATGGTGAATTAGTTGAAGAGGAAGATGTTTTGATAGAGTTCACAAGAGTTGTTCGTCTACAACTTGAGGCCGATGATTTTGGTTTCAGCATGATTGATACATTGACAAGCTACAAAACTTCATTGAGTTGTCTACAGAGCAAATTGCTAGAGTATAACCTGGTTATCTCTGAGAGTGCAAGCACAATCCGGAAAGTAACTATTTTCACACAATATACAGGTGAACCGGATCCAGCAGTTGTATGTGAGTCTCTGCAGAAGTTCAAGAATTTCATTGGCACTCTTTGAAGGCACTTCTCAAGTGTCTTGGACACTTCTTTCTTCATTCTTTGACGGGATAGATCCAGTTTTTATGGCAGATTGCTTGTAGAGCATGAGCACTTTGTAAATACAGGAAAACATGTACTTGTATACTTGCTTCATGCAATCAAGTTGCAAGTGCTTTAGGCATTGCAACATTGAATAAGTCAGGGTTAGTTAGTTTTTGAATAATTCAAGGTGGTTAAGGGTTTCCCCTTTCCTCTCCACCTTTCTATATCTTCTTTTCCTATATAAAGGAGGGAGCTCATTGTAAATAATCATCTTTTGTTTTATGCAAGGAGACTATGCTAAATTCTTGTAGATTGAAAACTTTGTGTTTTGAATACAAAAATTTCAAAAGTGAATAGAAGAAGCAAGTTATCTCAAACTTTTTGTTGTGGTGCTTGGGATTGTTTTATGTATTCTTAAGTTGCATGAATCAATCTATCTTTGAATCACTTATTGGTTTTCCTTTTATAAACTCTTAAGCATTCAATTTAGTTTCTTGATTATTCGTCTTGATGAATCATAGAGGAATGATCACTCCTATCCTTAGCGGCGATAAACTTTGTGATAAATATCTTGGGCCCTTGATTGTTGTTCTCATCTTCTAACATAGATAACCAGACTCAGCACAAAATCTGTTTGTCTATGAACTGAGTATAGATTCCTGCAATTGACAAGATCAACTCCCATTCATACCATTAGTCGTACATCCAATCATCTGATGGTGAGATGATGTGACGGTAATATTGATCAGAACAATATTTGACGGTATGCAAGGATTAGTCCTTCACTCAGTAGCCTCCGATACCAATATGTTTCAGTCCTCCCAATGAGATGTCCCATTGAATGGGATTTTCCTGATAATGAATGCGCTGCACCAAATTGGGAAACAAAGATATGATTTAGAATGATGCAATTTCTGCCTTCTTGACAGAAGTCAGTGTTACTGTCATGACTGGATATATACCTTGGTTTTGCCAATTATATATTATTATCTCATATTCCATTGAAAAGTGCCATATATATTCTATTTCTTCCTTACCATCCCATTCAATGATAATCTCCTATTTCCCCTTTTCATTACAATGGTCGTTAATCCTTTAATGCGTTATGATGGGATACGAACATGGTTGGCACCCTTTTGTTAATAAATAAATTGCACCACTTTTGACTTAGTCAACTTAAACTTTTATAATCCCATTGACCAAACATTAGTGCTATTTATTGAAATGCTGTCCTTAATGGATAGATTAGCAATGCTTTTACCACTGATGCTTGGTTTGTAATGAACTAATCTTATTCCTTAGGTGATTATTGATATGGTAATTTCCTTCATCCTTGATTGTGCCAGATATTGATTCTTAGTTAATCAACGATATATTAGTTGTTCCTCTATTCTTGGGCGGTGAATAATGCTAACCATCTTACCAATCACCGGCAACTATATCGACTGGTTATGATATCAATTAATATGATATCATTGATGCATAGACTCTTTCTGTCTACACGATGGATCAATTGATGGTAAACTGATGCCATTCTATACTACTGTTCATCGTTTATAAAACATAAACTTCCGATTACCAAGGTATAATATTAGTTTCCATAATAGCATTTGGTGTTTATAATATTCATCATTTGTTTATTTAATCTTCTTTCAGAAAGGGGACATCACACTTTTTCTTGTCCTTTCCTAGCTGTTGGAAACACACTTTTTGTCATCTTTTCTTCTTTTGCTTTATTATTCTATGATGAATTGGTCTTATCATGCTTTCAAAAAGTGGCTTGTTTTCTCCTTATTTGAAATCCAATGTGGACCCACACTTACAATATGTGTTTTTACATTTGTGCAATAATGTATTTTATATTGTTATTGTAAATGATAGATTTCTTTGCAAACCATGAAAAATGCAGTTACTCTGCCAGGTTTACTCTATAGGTAGAAACATTGAAAGTTTTTGGTTTCTTATGGAAGAAGCCAGTTTCTCTCAGTGATTAACTTATGTAGGTAGCTGAGTATGTGTAATAATTTTATCCCTACATCAGGTATACTGCAAGAAACCAATTTCAATGTTCTTTTGAATGTAATGAAACTAAAGTTGCTGTGTCTGAACTTTCAGATTATTAATGAGCAAAAATGACCATGCTAAATAAAGGATAGAAAGAAAGAACAACTAAAATAATGTGTCATAATGCAGCATTAGCTTACAAGTATGTCAATTTACTCAATTCTGCAACATATGAAGGGATTTCTCCAGAAATCTTGTTGTTTCGAAGGACTCTGCACAACACATAATATGTTAGCAAATGCTATGTAATAAATAAATAACAAAACAAACAAATTTCAATTTAGGTGCAAGTAATTTAACTTACAGATCAGTTAAGTCCTTTAAGCCTTTTAAGAATGTCAATGATGTGACACCTGAAGTTAAGTCACTTATTCTCCTGCTAGAATTAAAATACACAAAATGGCTCAAAAAAAGGGAGTTGTGAGTCCAATTCATGAGTTTATTTACATCCATGTGTTTTAATATCAAGTAAACAAAGATACGATGAGCACAAACACCAAAAATTAGACAAACCCACACATACAGCTTTTGCAAAGAGGCTAAGTTGGAGAAGCTTGAAGGAATTGGACCCTCAAGAGTAGTTCCCTGAAACTTCCTGCATAACTAATTGGTCAACATATTTACCCAAATCTATAGAATAGAAAAATATTGGACATCAAAATGGTAGGCCCATCAAAAATCCAAATTGAGCTGAGAGCAGTTCCTTTTATGTCCTCTTGTATGAAACCTTCATTTCAAAATGCAGTCCTCAGTATAATGAGAGAAGGCAAATTTCTCATTCAGTTATATTACTACCTTAGTGACAGGAAATCAATCTACAATCTTGTTCTTCCATAAACTAAAGGTTCTAAATTATATTGGCAATTGAAATTTTAGTTAGGTTGTTACAAGATGCAGATAAAATGTTAGGGTAAATGTACCAACAAATCACCTTTTGAATAGCTAATAACAATTCTTTTCTAATCTATGCAAGAAATAATAAATTTAAAGTTCCTTAAGCTAAATTGAAGAACAATACCAAGAAACCTAGTCTTCGAATGGGCAGAGGGTATGCTTGCACAAGGTATGCTTTTACTATTTAAGTTATATCAAAAATGATATATGCTCAGTTTGTGGTATATTCACAAGTGAATGAGGAAATATGGTACTTCAATTTTTTTGGCACTCTCTGCCAGTTTACATTACAGGAATTGCGTAATTTGATCATGCAGCAGAGAACAAGGTTCACAGTTACTGCAGGAAAATTGAGTCAAGGAGAACTCTACTCTCTATAGACAAATAATGATGAAGTTGTCACATCAAGGAACTGGTGTCTGCAATCATACACAAATAGATGGATACATATGCCTTTCTTTTTCCTTTTACGTATATGTCATTTTATATATGCATCGTACAATAGTAATTTTCTCTTGCAATGTCAAGGCTATAACTTCAATCCTTTTCCAACATAGGTTACAATGTCAATTTGATGTATATGGAAATTAAATCCAGACAAATCATGATCACACCTGTGCGCACAGCATACATATATTAAATGACAGTATCTACCAATAAGTGTATACTGGACTGTGTTAGATTGATTTCCAAATGATCTACATATACTTCTACCATAAATTCTAAATTGTGCAGAAAAAATATCTTACAATTCAGTTAGATCTGTCCAGTTTCCAATGAAATCAGGTATTGCACCTGTAAATAGATTGTCAGATGCCCATCTGCAAGCCAGAACAAAAATAAGGACATCTACCCTGCCAACAGGTGGAACATAATAATAAAGACTGTAAATCCAACATAAAGAACACCGAATGTGAAGAATTATGGCAAAATCTTACAAATTCTTCAATTTCTGCAGATTTTTGAAAGTGCTTGGAATCTCTCCAGTTACTCCAGCACTATCAATATACCTTTTCAGTCAACAAGAGTAATGATTATTCTTGTAGTCACAAAATTTTCCACATGATCAATAATTGCTGCTACAATTGTTAAAATTATATATGTTAACTGATAGAGTTTCAATCAGCCATCTGTACTTTGTTCATTTATATCTCAGACTGAAATGATATATATATTATCTTACAATATTTTCTGCTGAATGTTGTTTACAGATATTAATGATGCTGGATCGATATTAGAGAAGATTCATTACCATGTTCTTGGATGATCTTCAAGCGACAGCGATCGGGATTATATATAGTGTTGAGAAGTCATGTCCCCGTAGAGACATGACTCTACGTGGCTTGGCCACCACGTAGAGTCATGTCCCTACGTGGACATGCCATAGGTATTAGTTAGTTTAACCCAGCCGAAACATATATTAATTGGATCGCAGTCTTATGACTGCCGACAACTTGCTGTGTTGACCCCGATACTTATTGTATCATATCGGCTATCAAGTCGATACTTGCTGTAGTATATTTGAGATCATGTCTGATACTATGATGAAGTATATTGAGGGTGATTATTATATATATATATATATAATATTTAACATTAATAACAAGTATTCACATATTTAGAATAATGCCTTCTTCACTTCTACAGAAGCTATTCATTAACACTCCCTCTTAGCGAGGGAGAAGTGAGATGGACATTTCTCTCTTTCTCTTAATGTATATCAGAGTATCACTTTAATGATACCTACAAAAAGAATATGTTATCCAAACTCTGATCTCTAGAATTCAGAGTAATTTGATAACCAAAATCACAAAGTTATGAACTCTATCATAATAGATAGTATGATCTCTGGTAGTTCAGTACAACTACTGAATAAAGTTAGATCATAATCCATTTGTTATCACAATTTCGATTCATTCGAAATATCAACATGATAACAGGCCTACCACTTGTAAGATCGTCACCTTACAATGGTTACCTTCTGAAAATATATGTCAATGGAAAGTCATCACTTTACATTACATATCTGTGCTACTATGACATAGTAGAGAATTCGATTTAATAATTGTATATCATTATATTAATAAAAAAAAATTACAATAATATTTGTATATTACAATCATAATATTGACATTCCAAGTTTACCTCTGAAATATTCCAACTTGATTCTGGAGAGAGGTTTGGTAAGCACATCAGCTGTTTGCTCATTTGTGCTTATGTATTCCAGTTTGATAACATTTCGATCTACCATGTCTCTGATATAGTGATAGTGTATTTCAATATGTTTAGATCGATTATGAAATACTGGGTTTACTGATAATTTAATACAGCTTTGATTATCACAGTGGATTATAGTAGGCTTCAGGTGCTTCCCAAACAGTCCGACCAATAACTTCCTTAACCATACTGCTTCCTTGGCACCCATAGAAGAGGCTATATATTCTGCTTCGGTAGAACTTGATGCTACTGATGTTTGTTTCCTGTTGAACCACGAGATCATGGCTGATCCAAGACTGAAACAACATCCAGTGGTACTCTTACGGTCAGTAGAGTTGCCTGCCCAATCAGAATCTGTATATCCATGAAGATTGATTTCAACTTGTTCATATTTGAGTCCCATACCAACTATGCCACGTAAGTAATGTAGAATGTGCTTAGCTGCCATAAGATGTATCTTCTTAGGTTTGCACATGAATTGACTTAAGACATTGGTTGCATAGCAAATATCAAGACGGGTGTTTGCTAGGTACATTAATGACCCGATAATTTGACAATAGTAGGTAGGATCAGTGGGCTCAGATCCAAATCCGTCATTTTTCAATTTGAGTAGATTTGCTTCCATCGGGGTAGACAATGGTTTGCAATCCATCATTCCAAATTTTGTCAGGATGTCTATGGTGTATTTTCCTTGATTTAAAAAGATATAGTTCTTCTTTTGCCAGACTTCTAGACCTAAGAAGTAATGAAGAAGCCCTAGATCTTTCATATCAAATTCTGCTATCAGTTCCTATTTACATTTTGCTATCAAATGTTCCTCACCTGTTATTATAGATCATCAACATATAGTACAAGTATAATCATATCATTTCCAGCTATTTTAAAATATATGTTAGGATCAGCTATATTTTTGGAATATCCTAACTTTGAGAGGTAGTTGTCTATTCTTTCATACCATGCCCTCGGTGCTTGTTTAAGACCATATAGTGCTTTCTTTAACTTACAAACATAGGAATTGTTGTCTAGGGTGACAAATCCTTCGGGTTGTTCAATGTACACTTCTTCAATTTCACTATTAAGAAATGCAGTTTTGACATCCACCTGATGTATTTTCCATCCTTTGGATGCTGCAATAGCTATGATAGTTCGAACAGAGGTATAGCATGCAACAGGAGCAAATATTTTTTCATAGTCTATTCCCTCTTTCTGTGAAAATCCACAGGCTACAAATCTGGCTTTATATTTTTCTATGCTACCCTCTGGTGCATCCTTGATTTTGAATAGCCATTTGAAAGATACAACGGATTTATCTTTGGGTCTGGGTACAACATCCCATACATCATTTTTTATTATTGATTGATATTCTTCAATCATTGCATCTTTCCAAGGTTGGCATGATAAAGCTTCCTTGACATTGGTAGGCTCTGTTTTGATAAGTTCTGAGAGTAGTGCTACATAACATGAATGATTCCTTGTTCTTTTATTTTCTTTGACTACTTCATCAAGTTCTATATGATTTTCTTCTATCATTTTTCTGGCCCATAGTGGTTTCTTTTTATTGTTAGGGTTTTCAGTATTTTCTGAATTTGAACTGGTAGTTGTAGGACTTCTAGTATTATCCTCCCTCTCATTTTCAGTAGAGATATTTTCCTCTATTTCTGTATTGAGTTCTGAGTAAGATTCCTCAATATTTTTGGACAGATTAAAAGCTATGTCTTCTTCAAACTTTACATCTCTGCTGATTTCAATAGTTCTTTGTCCGAGTACATAGATTTTGTAGCCTTTTGAAGATTCACTATACCCAAGCAATATACCCTTCTTTCCTGAGGGTTCTAGTTTAGTTCTTTTTTCTTTAGGAATGTGAATATATACTGGACACCCAAAAATTCTTAGATGACTTAAATCTGGCTTATTGCCAGTGAACACTTCTTCAGGAGTTGTATTTTCTAGTATAGAGTGAGGACACCTGTTTTGAATATACATTGTTGTGTTAGATGCTTTGGCCCAGAAGGAAGTGTGAATATTTTGATCGTGCATCATGGCTCTAGCTGATTCAATTATAGTTCTTTTTTTCCTTTCTGCTACTCCATTCTATTGAGGATTATAAGGTACAGAAAACTCCCTCTTAATCCCAACAGAGATGCAATATTCTTTAAAGGTTTCGGCGACGTATTCACCTCCATTACCTGATCTTAGAATTTTAATTTTTTGACTAGATTGATTTTTGACCAGTGCTTTAAATTCTTTGAATTTAGATAATACTTCAGCAGATTGTTTGAGCTCGAGAAAGTAGATCCATGTTTTCCTAGAGAAATCATCTATGAAAATTAAATAATAAAAACATCCACTTAATGAAGGTACTGACATAGGGCCACATAAGTCAGTATGAATAAGTTCAAGAATGGATTTGGATTTGTGCTCACTTTTAGGAAAGGACCCTTTAGTGTTTTTACCTAGGGCACATCCTTTACAAATTCCAGAATGTTCAGATTTTAAGTTTGGTAGCCCTGTTACTATTTTTTCTATCGAGGATAAGGCACGAAAGTGAAGGTGACCTAATCTTCTATGCCAGATTTCATTAGTATTTGAAACTTCATGATTTAGAGCTAGATGTTGATGACTGCAAAGTTTGTATAAGCTTCTGTCTCTAAATCCAATAGATATGGCATTTTTAATATTTGAATTCTTAGGCCAGGATAATACTTTATCTTCTTGAAAAGTGATGCGATACCCTTGATCTGCCAAACCTGAAATGGAGACCAGATTCCGTTTTATGCCGGGTACGTACAATACATTCTTTAGCTGTAGAGTGATCCTTGAATTTAGTTGTATAGAACATGAGCCTATGCCTTTAACTGGATGAGTAGAGTTATCCCCAATAGTTACTTCTTCAAGAGAGTAGTCCTCAATGCTTTCAAATTTCTCTTTAAAGCCTGTGATGTGTCGAGATGCTCCACTATCTATAATCCAGGTGTTTTTGTTAGAGTTTAGTTCACTTGAGAGTGCTAAGTAAAATGCAAAATTTTCATTTTTTTCAATTTTAACTTCTGCTAATGCTGCTTGAATTTTCTTTCGTTCCGGACATAAATTATGAATATGACCTAATTTGTCACATTTGTAACATTTTACTTTCGACCAATCTCTTTTCTTGTATGATTTGTTAAACTCCTTCCTTTTTCGTTTGAACTTTCCTTTCTTCCCTTTATAATTAGAATTAGTCTGAAGAGCTTGAATATCTCCCTCTTGATTTAGACTGATTCCTCTTGATATTAATCTTGACTCTTCTTTAGTGCATTCATTTTTAAGTTGTTAAAATTTAGGTAGTTCAGGTCTAGAACTTAAGCCACGAATAAAGGTTTCCCAAGATAATGGTAATCCCTTTAGTGCTATAATACTAAGTTCTTTGTCATCCACTTGACTTCCTATAGTTGCGAGTTGATCCTTCAATTCTGAGATTCTTAGGAAGTACGATGTAATTGATTCTCCATTTGACATTTTAATATATAGTAGATTTTGTTTTAATGTTAACAATCTACTGGTGTTATTAATTTCAAATATATTCTTAATTGTAAGAAACATTTCGAATGCTGTTTTGAGACTGGAAATGGAAGGTAGAATGTGATCTTTTACTGAATCTATTATGATTTTTATTGCTTTATTATTATGTCTCTTCCAGATCATTTTTTCTGGATCATTCTCGGCATGGTTTTATTTTCCTCTATATACTCTTCTAATTCCATTTCTCAGAGTATAATCATAACACGAATCTTCCATGATGCAAAGTTTGATGCTCCTTCAAGTCTGTCTTCGAGCCTTACATGATTCACCATTGTTGAGAGTTGAGAGGTATTTATAGATATAAGTCTGAATTAGGACTGATTGAATATTTCTTATTAGGCTGGCTCTGATACCATGTTAAAATTATATATGTTAACTGATAGAGTTTCAATCAGCCATCTGTACTTTGTTCATTTATATCTCAGACTGAAATGATATATATATTATCTTACAATATTTTCTGCTGAATGTTGTTTACAAATATTAATGATGCTGGATTGATATTAGAGAAGATTCATTACCATGTTCTTGGATGATCTTCAAGTGACAGCGATTGGGATTATATATAGTGTTGAGGAGTCATGTCCCCGTAGAGACATGACTCTACGTGGCTTGGTGTAATGTCCCCATCTTTTTAGCATCTCAGTGGAGTTCTTAGCCTTTACATTCTCCGAAGGCTAAGTGGAGAAATAAGGAGAAATTGATTAAATTAATTTCTTATAAAGTCATTAAACAAATTAAAATTAAAAGGTGACTTTATATTTAATTAATTTAATTAAAAGTGACTTAAGTTAAATAAATAAATTAAAAGAATCTTCTAAAAGGAGGAATTAAATATTATTTTTATTTCTTCTAGAAGGAGGTCCATCTATTGGAGGAAAAGAATAAATAGGGAGGGCAGCCTCATTGTTGAGCATCGAATGTGTTGCCATCTACCTTGCCTGCTAACTTGTGGAGCCAAGAGTTTCTGCAGTTTGCTACATTGATAATTGGGAACGAACACTCCCATTGATTCGCATAACTAAGGTGGTGAAATATCTTCCGAAGGGTTGCAGCTATTGGAGAAGAAAATCAGTCTTTCATTGTGCCGAATTTGTGGCCTAGGGCCAGATTTGTGGAGTAAGATTGAAGGAATAAGTCGGATATTGCTACAGTGCCGCATGAATAGTAAAAATACTACAGTGCCGCATGAACAGTAAAAATGCTACAGTGCCGCGTGAACAGTAAAATGCTACAGTGCTGCCGTGAACAGTAAAATTCAGATTTTTGGAGCAATTCCAGGTTTCTATCTATTACATTTTGCATCGCTTGAGAGTATATATTTTCTTTGGGAATTGGTTTTTTTTTTAAAATTGTTGTGGAGAGATTGTAGACTGATTTATATCAGAATTTCCTATCAGAAGTTGTCAAAGGGAATTGGAATATCATTTAATCACAGCATGCATCGCCTTAAGTTTCATTGTTGAAGATGCATATTTTCTCATTTGTAACCAATGTTTATATGTTCCAATAAAATACAAAAAATATTTGCATTGCCATTGTTAGTCATTTGGAGTTTGCAGGCATATCTCTTTAGTTTGGCATTTAGAAACAATCAGCATTGAGATCAACATTATATTCCTTGTGTGCAAAGTGTTTGACGAAATTCCTGGGTTAAGAAACTAAAAATCAGTATTGCAAGGGATATTACACTTGGCCACCACATAGAGTCATGTCCCTACGTGGACATGACATAGGTATTAGTTAGTTTAACCCAGCCGAAACATATATTAATTGGATCGCAGTCTTATGACTGCCGACAACTTGCTGTTTTGACCCCGATACTTATTGTATCATATCGGCTATCAAGTCGATACTTGCTGTAGTATATTTGAGATCATGTCCGATACTATGATGAAGTATATTGAAGGTGATATATATATATATATATATATATATATAACATTAATAACAAGTATTCACATATTTAGAATAATGCCTTCTTCACTTCTACAGAAGCTATTCATTAACAAGAATTTGGTAGACAAAATGTAGGAATTAATTATAAAAGATATTTTTACCTAAGAGGTATGAGGGGAGAAATGTTATCATCAATCAAGATTCAATTTTGAGCACACATCTATACAGGAAACGAGAGGAACAAATTTAGTGACTTATTTCTCAACTGATTGATTTGTTCTCTTGCTCAAAGAAAAAGGATGAAGCTTCATTCAAAGTGTCATGAGAAATGAATATTGTAGTTACAATACAAAAACCTTTTTTCTGTTATTTTCTGTGATAATTTCCAACATATTGACATCTACTTGATGATCACTCGAGCCAAATTTGTCCTTAAAACCTAAAAGGTAGTAACTTCTATATCTTGAGCAATTTTATTTGAAGAAAGGATAATTATTTCATCAATGGTATGTCCATTTTTATCAGCCTCGTCTATCTTTTTGCTTTCTCATTCTCATCTTTTAAGTAAATCAAATACAACACTGAAATTAAGAGATTATGTTTTCATTATCTTTCTCTCTTGAAAATGATGTAATTCACTTGGAAAGTGCTTATTTTAAGTTCGACAATCATTATCTCTATAGTCATTACCTCTCCATCAACTAGTACTCATGAAATATTTGATATGGAAAAAGGTATATATTAGATATAGAAACAGCTTCTAGCTGAAGTAATTCTAAAAATGATGAAACCTGAACCTCTTCATGGAAATTTAGAAAAATAATAATTGATTGTATTGAAAATGAAGATGAAGGTTTAAAGCTTCTATATAAGAATCTAGAAATGGAGTGATTTGAACAAGTGAAGGAACCTTTCTTTTCTAATCACTTCCACCTTTATTTTCTTAAGATTTGAAAACAATGACTACTTTTTTCAGACCCTTTTTGTTGGATCTTATCCCTTAGTCTGAAATATTTATATTTAATCAGCAAGCATTATTTTTTTCTTTTTAGATTGTCGCTATTTTTTTTAATAGTTTCCTTTCTAAGAACCCTTTTGATCTATCTGTGTGTGAGGAAATGTGTTACAGAGAAATGCAAATAACTAATAAAACACTCAAAACACAAATTCATAGCAACATACAAGATTAGACAGAAAGAAGCCAAGAAACAACAAGAAAGAAAACCACAGTAACCCATGTTGTAGCCTCTTTGATGCAACGATTTGTCCACGATTGTATGGTTGCATGTGTGCTCACAATTTTGACAGCATAATAGTAATAGAATACTCCATTGTTGCTCAAGCTTTTAGCATAGGATGATGAAAATAGCTTCAAAGTTTTGCACAAGCATAGAGAGCTCTTTAAGATTGCATAAGTCAAGTTTGCACAATGAAAGATTAATTGAATGAATGAAAGGTGTGAGGATATTTGCTTAAGTGTTTGAGGAGGTTAGGGTTCTCAACATTAATGAGAGGTGGTTGAGGGGAGTTGGGGGTTGAGAAAGGGACATGTCATAAAGGCACTTTATGTCTCAACCCCAAAGTCATGTGTGGAAAGAAAATAAAGAAAATAAAGAATATAAAATTCTTTTAAGGAGACAAGACTAAAAGTGCATTTAAGGAATACTTAATGGCACTTGGTTGGAGATTTGGATGAAAGTGACAAGATTTGACTTTGCTTTCTCTAATCTTTACGCTTAGGAATGTGCACCTAAATAGCATACCGGGAGGATCTATTCATGCCGCTCACCGGATAATGTATGACAATGCCAAGTACGATCTCTGCGGAATGCTTCGAGGGCAAATATTTGAAAATATGAAGAAGCTTGGCATTGTTAAGAAGAAATCCATGAAGTACGGGGCCCTACTGGTATGTCTCTACTTCTACTATCAAAATTTCTTTCCGAAAATTGGAAAGGTGACATGGGGAACCGATCGACCGGTCATGCATCAAATAAGTGAAATGGCCAACCAATTGGGAAACCAGTTCGGTAAAGTCATGACCAAATATTTTGAGGCATTTCAACTAAGAATGCACGCAAGGGAGCGGGTGTCATCAACTATTGTTGACTCATATAAAGATGATGTATGTTTTCTGGTTTCCACCGATCACTACATCATTCAAGCAGTGGAACCAAGAATAGGATATGCTCCTGAACTGGGTTATGAGATCACCACCAAGATTGCAAAGGCATATGCTAATGCCTTAACCGAAGCTAATCTAGATCACACTACCCACCGGTTTGGTACATTCGAAGAGATTCAAGAGAATCTGAAGAAGAGGGCACCAATAAAAAATGTCTACACTAAAAGGACCCCCACACCAAAGAAGAAACCGGTGATAGAACAACCCAAGGCTCAAAGTAAGAGAGCTCAACCAGTTCCCAGCACACAAGAAGAAGAACAAGAAGAAACAGAATCAGAAGACAGTTCCTCTAGTCAGAAAGAGGAAATCTGGTAAACCGATGAAGGAGGATCCACCAAGAAGGAGAAAGCCCACAATTGATGAATTTGTGGCAGGATTGATAGAAACCAGTGGAATGAGTTCAGTCAGCACAAGATATCAGTTTGCAAATCAAGAAGATGGGAAAAAGATAGAGGAAGCAGTAGTTCACTGTATCTATAAATTTAACCTCTCACCCACTGAACTTTATAAGGTTGTACCGGATGATCTCCAAGAGATTCTTGAAGCTAGGTGGAAAGCTTCAATGGATAGAGAAAAGGAGCTGAGGATTCGAGCTCTGCTTGAGGTCCAGAATCATCACTTTGGAAGAGGCCACTCACCAAGTGAAACTGCATCAACAGAATTTCCTGACAAAGAAGAGGATCGGTTGGATGCTTATAGGAGAAGCTAAAAAGGTTCACGAGGAAGGAGTAGCTATTTGGACCAAACTCCTTCAGACCCAGATACAAGAAAAAGAAGCACACCAAAGGGTAACCAAGCCACCCGTCATCGATACCGGAAAAGGAAAAGGAGTTCTTGGAGCACAAGTACCGGTCAAAGAAAAGATTTCTACCAGACCGGTCATCGTCGACATCACTGATGATAAAGGCAGTGATCCAGCTCGTCCAACTGTTCTTATCTCTCCGGATAAAGGTAAGACTCGCACAATGACTGTCAATGAAATAGTTGATGAGGTAATGGATTTGGAGAAATAGATAATGCCGCTAAATGGTATAGCATGCTAGGAGAAGAGGATAAACAGTAAGTCATAGTAGCTATAGTGGAAACTTTTATGGACTACAACAGAACTCCAAGGGACTATAGGGCCAAGTTTCCCCCTGAATTAAATTCTAGGCTAATGACCAAATGGAAAACCGGTCTAGGCACCAACACTAGAATAAATAAAGAGACATTGTCTAAGGTCAGACCTGCTCTCAGTGAAGAAAGAATCAAGCTTCTACTAGAAGAAGCATCAATGAACTTGGATTCCAAGTATAGAGTTGCCAAGATACTCAATGGGTATGAAAATGAAGTCTACAAAGAGACTTTAGATTTCTGGCAGAAGTATGACTTCAATGCTCTTGAAAGGACAGGTCCACAAGATCAAACTTAAATAGTACAAGCACCACCAGTTCAATTCACTTCTCATGAAGAACCAACAATTGGTGAGGAGAACATTCAAAGAGAACAGTTCACATCTAGTAAATAGGTGAATTTGGAAGAGTCATTAGTCAAGATGACCACCGACAACACTACAAGTGTTGAAGAAGAAATAGCTATGGGTGACTTGCATACAGCTGAAGAGCAGCACTAGGAAGAAGCCCCACCGGAAGAGAATTTTCCACAAGAAGATAATGCTCAACCAAAAGTTGAAGTGCAACCGGATGTGGAAGCATAGAAAGAGGAAGAAGTACTAGCAGAAGAAGTCCATCCAAAAGAGGAAGCACAACTAGAAAATGTGGCATTACCGGAGGAGTTAGCCCAACCGGGAGATGATGAAAGAAAACAAGAACAACACAAAGAACATGAACAAGAGTTTCTTGTACACACCGAGCAAGCACTACCAGTACAGGAGCCTACACACAAGGAACAGGCAGATGTTCCAAGATCCTCCTCATCCAAGAGGAAGTTATCATTTGCTGAAGACAAAGAAGTCAAAAGGAGCAAGGCAACAGAGACTGTGGTTGACATCAACAAAATGTCAACAAGGCAGCTAAAGGAGCTAACCAAGAGGAAACAGGACATGGTCCTAACAAGTATCAAGAATATACTGTGCAATTTTGTACCTGATGCCGACATCAATGAAGATGAACCTGTGATTGATTAGCTGGAAGTATTGGCACAAGTGATCTGTGACAATCTAACTGATCTAGAGACAGTAGCAATTGACCATTATGAGAAGAAAAGAATCGAAATTCTCCATAAACAGGTTGAAGATATAAAGGTTACTGTATCCACCAATTTAAGGGTACTTCAACAACAGATTCAAGTAGCAGGAAGTTTGATGACCAGAACTTCCAATTTTGATACATTCATGCAAGATTTGACAAAGAAGTCAACAAAGACTTCAGAAGACATAAGAGCTCAGTCTGCACAGTTTGACATAAACAAGTCTGCAATAGACTTCAGTAGAGAAATGACAAGTCTAGATCTCATTCTGAGAAAGACTTCTGAAGAGAAAACCAAGAGAATCCAAGACATTATTGGATTTCAATTGTTTCTAGCCCCCACATTTGACACCATGCAACAAATAGCAACTTCGGCAGAAAATATGATCAATGAAGCAGACTACAAAACAATAGAAGACATGGAAAATATCATAGTATCGCTGAAAGCAGCACTCAAGAATCTTGAACATGTCACCGGTCAATGGGCTCTGTTTCTTCACTCAGTGAAGAACATTTATAGGGATATCTTCACCAAGCTACGAATGCAAAATAAACAGTGAAGCTTAACCCTTTGTCCTATGGAGGCAAAAAGGGGAAGAAGAAGAAATGGGAAGGTCAAAATGGTCAGAAGGTAAGAAGCTCAAAAAAGACACAGGACAGATTAGCTACTGAATAGAAGAGCTCAACCACTTGGACAAGGGAAGTCTAGAACAGGGGAAGTGTGCCACCAGAGGGGAAAGAAATGAAAGAAAAGTCTACAGGACAAGGTATTAATTATGATGAGTGAGTATGGTTTTTCCACCAATGACAAAGGGGAAGATTGTTAGCAAATTTAAGTTGTCATTAGTGAAGTTAGATGCAAACACCATTCTCACTAGTATAGGTTCACTGGTAGTTCACTCACATTACTAGAAAGGCACCGATAGACTATAATCAGTAGACTAAACAGAGGAGATGCACCCGTAGACCGAACCAAGTACATTGTACCAGTCTTATATTACATACAGGGATGGACCGAGTATAAGATTAATACCGGTCAAACTACATAAAGATCCGCACTGGAATATGCGGAGCAGTTGGAGTTAAAACTGGACTATGCGAAGCATCCACCGTTTAGAACTGAAGTTAGCTTTTTAATAGGAGTTAGTTTTATGTCTACATGGATGTTTCAAGGTAAACTCAAGATTAGAACGCAAAGCTTTTTGTTTTGTTGCATGATTTAAGGACAAGTTACCCTGGCGGCTCTGAGTTAAGGGTTTCATTGAGATGAACTTTTGTATAAATACAAGTTATAAGACGCAAGAAAAAGAGTTGTTGATAGTGTTGAATATACAGAGCAGAAGAGAGATACCTTCTGATAGAAGTGCTACAATCACAGAGGTGAAAGGTAGAAAGATCAATAGCCACGCAAAATCGGGAAAGATCAACAGGTATGATCTAATCAGATAGGAGTGTCAAGTTAAGATCATTGCTTTTATAAGGTGTGAAAGCATATTGAAATCCCTCAATCAGGGTGAACCCTAATCGGTTCTTTGTAAAAATCCTTTAATCGGGTAACATCTTTGCTGATGTTGAAAGTCCTTTAACCAGGCAACTCCTAATAGAGTTAAGATCTTAACTGATCTTTTATCAAATCCCTTAACCATGTAGCACCTTCACAAGTGCTTTGTAAGCTCCTAACAAGGCATCTTTATTTCTGCAAAAGTGAAGTTGTGAGTTCTGTCTCACCGTGGTTTTTTCCTTCTAACTGAGGGTTTCCACATATACATAGTGTGTTGATCTGTGTATTTCTATTTATGCTTGTGGATGATTGTTTACATTCTGCTTATCTTGCAAGAATCTTTTTACAAGTTTTAAATTGCAATAGAAATAGTATTTACTAATTCACCCCCCCCTCTCAGTAATTGGTTAGGAATAACAACCGATTCAACAACAAAGGAAAGGAGTGCTACCTTGCTGAGGAAGGAGTCACGGACAATGAACTTGAAGATTCTGGAGACGAATAAATTGCCTTTGTGGCACTAAAAGAAAAAAGAAAAGTTATGAGTGAAATGGCACTTATCTCAAGATCTCATCAATATGATGACTGGATCATTGACAGTGGATGCACTCACCACATGACTGGTGATAAGAACAGGTTCATCAACCTAAAGCTCAATGATGGTGGATCGGTAACCTTTGGTAACAGTGCTCCCTGTGCTATCAAAGGCAAAGGCTCAATTGCACTTGGCAATGAAGTTGTATACGAGGATGTGTATTGGGTAGGACTCAAATACAATCAAATGAGTGTATCTCAATTAAACAACAAAGGATACTTGTTGGAGTTTGGATAGGGTTCATGTGTTGTCAAGAATCAATCCGGAGCTCATATTGCCACCGGTAGACAAAGCAAAGGAAACTTGTTTTATCTAAATTCAATCGAGGGAGCTTTCCTTATAACAATGGCAAAAGGTGAGAAATAAAATCTGCCTCATAACTAAAGAGGACAACAATTGGTTGTGGCATAAGAGGCTCTGCCACATAAACTTTGACAGTATTGTCAAAGTAAGTAAGAAGAAATCAGTTAGAAGGCTTCCTGAGATTACAAAGCTTGGCAGAGGTATTTGTAAAGAATGTTAGTTAGGAAAACTAAAAGGAACAAGCTTCAGCAGTAAATCCTTTTCTACTGAAAATGTGCTAGATCTCGTACACACAGGCTTGTGTGGACCTATGAGGACGAAAAGCTACTATGGAGATAGGTACTTCATGCTCTTTGTAGATTGTTTTTCAAGAATGATGTGGACACTCTTTCTTAGAGAAAAATCAGAGGCCTTTCACATGTTCAAAATCTATAAGGCTCGAGTGGAGAAGGAGACCAGTAAAAGCTTGAAGTGTCTGAGGTCAAATGGAGGATGTGAATACCTCTCAAGAGTTCACTCACTACTGTGAGGAACATGGGATAAAAAGGCAGTTGTCTACACCGAGAACCCTACAACAAAATGGAGTCACTGAAAGAAGAAACAAGACTCTTATTGACTATCCAAGAACTCTAATTATTCAGAAGGATCTTCCCCATCACTTCTAGAGAGAAGCTATCAGCACTGCAGCATATACACTGAACCGAGTTCAAGTTAAGAAAGAAATTGGTAAGACTCCCTACAAGTTGTGATATGGTCACACTCCCAGTGTGGGCTACTTCAGAATTTTTGGTAGCAACTGTTACATCAAAAGAGGTGTTTACTCTGGTAAGTTTGAACCAAAAAGTGATATAGGCATATTTCTAGGTTATTCCACCAAAGGCAAGGCCTATTGGTGTTTGAATAAAAGAACAAGAAAATAGTGGAAAGCATCAATGTAAAAATTGATGAATATTCAGAACCAAGGGAAAAGATCAGAAATGATAAATCAGATTGTCATCAGGAACAAGATGCTAAAAATTATCTGGACTTTAATGAAATGATTGTTGCGAATGAAGAAGAACGGGTAAACAGACCCGTGGAGAAGGGTAATGTACCTGAGCTTGGAAGAGATCAGCATGATGAACAGGAAATTGTTCATGACCTTGCTGAAGATAGTGCTCAACCAGAAGATATTGACTAGGAACACCGACCGGTTCTGCCAAGGTGTGTCACATATCATTCCACTGATAACATTATTGGTGATAAACATGCTAATATTCTGACCAAAAGAAAGGCTAAAGAAAGTATCTTCTTACTTTCGAGTATAGAGCCCAAAACCACCAGATAGGCTCTAGAGGATGAGAACTGGGTCAAGGCAATGGAAGAAGAGATTGAGCAAATTGAGAAGAATGAAACATGGAATTTTGTTCCAAGACCACAGGACAAGAATGTCATTGGAACCAAGTGGGTGTACAGAAACAAATTAAATGAAGGAAAGGTGGTAAGGAACAAAGCCAGGCTAGTCTGTAAAGGATATGCACAGGAGGCAAGACTAAATTATGGAGAAACCTTTGCCCCTATTGCCAGACTAGGAGTAAGAATCCTACTCATTTATGCTGCTCATAAAAGGTTCAAAGTATATTAGATGGATGTAAAGTCTGCATTCCTGAATGGTATATTGGATGAAGAAGTCTACATAAAACACCCAGAAGGCTTCTCATCCACAGAGAAAAGTGGTGTGGTCTGTAAGCTGAAAAAGACACTTTATGGGCTGAAACAAACCCCAAGAGCCTAGTATGAAAGGTTACATTCATACCTCCTGGCCATATGATTCACAAGAACAGGAGATAATAGCAATATGTATCTCAAGATTGGCAAAGAAGGGAACCTGATTGCTGAACTTTTCGTGGATGACATCATCTTTGGAGGAGATGACAAAATGAGCAAAGACTTTGTTGAGGAGATGAAGAAAGAATTTGAAATGTCCATGATTGGAGCCATAAAATTCTTCATTGGACTACAAGTCCATCAGTTAAAAAAGGTATTTTTATTTCTCAGTTCAAGTATGTTAAGGAAATTCTTAAATCTTTTGGGCTAGAAGAATCTAGACCGGTTGGTACACCTATGATAATTAACTGCAAGCTATCAAAGGAGGATGATGCAAAAGAAGTTAATGAGACATTGTATCGGTCAATGATTGGCAAGTTACAATATGTTGTTTATAGTAGACCTGATATTGCACATGCAGTAGGCATTGTAGCTAGATTCTTTGCTAACCCAAAAGAGACACATTTAATAGCAGTGAAGAGAATCTTCAGATGCCTAAAGGGTATTGAGGAGTATGGTCTATGGTTTCCTCACAAAGGAGGTTTCGAGATAAATGTATTCACTGATGCAGATTGGGCTGGTAATATTGATGACAGAAAGAGCACTAGTGGAGGTGCATTCTTTCTTGGAGAAAGAATTGTGTCATGGACAAGTAAGAAGCAGAACTGCATCTCACAGTTCACAGTAGAACCTGAGTATGTTGCTGCTGCAATCAATTGCACACAAGTGATCTAGATCAAACAGATATTGGAAGAAATCCAAGAACAAGTACCAGAACCAATTGCAATTTACGTTGAGAGTACAAGTGCAATAAATATATCTAAGAATCCTGTCATGCACTCTAAAACAAAGCACATTGGTATAAAGTATCACTATCTGAGAGAGCAGGTGCAAAATAAAGAAGTGAGATTGGAATATGTTCCCACAAAAGAACAGGTTGCTCACATATTCACAAAGCCTTTACCGAAGAGTACCTTTGAGTATCTTAGAGGTAAATTAGGGGTAGTGCCCCTTCTTGATCTTCAGTAATAAGACATAGATGTTCATCAATCCATTATGCTTCAACACAGGATTCAACCTCATCTTAATAGGATTGGTGATAAAGGACTGTTGCTTGAAGGGGGAGCAGATTTCAAAAAAAAGGTAGTCACTTGACTAGCTTTTGGCATTATTGTCAAAGGGGGAGATTATGACCGGTGAAGATGTGGATCGGACCGGGATAGTTGTGTTTTGCCATCAATGCCAAAGGGGGAGATTGTTGGCGTTAACTGGTAAGGATTTAACCAGTACATGGTAAAGAGGTATTGTCATTGATTGGCAAACAGGGGTGCCTGCTGAGTTCAGTCATAAACCAAGGAGTGGTTCAATTGGCGCAAAGGGAGAGACTAGTTAGGAGATCGGGGACATGTAGTGAGTAAGAAGAGGGACTGTCTCGGTTACTGTTAAAGCTCTAACTGATCATTAGAGCAACCGGTAAATGACGCAACCAGTAATCAATGTTTCAGTACTATGACTGATAAAGTGTTTTACTGAGACCGATGATTCAACTGGTACAAACAAAGAAAGGAATGGTGACAGGTGAAGGTTTTTACCTATGCACAACCTAAGGATAAAAACTGATCAGTGAAGATGTCATCAAGACTGATGAACCGGGGAAAGTCACAGTTGACAAACACTTGTGACTCTTTGAGTGGGATATCTTACACAAAATCCGGACGACTTTGTGTTATCAAGAAGATCGGTGCAAGGTGCGATTGAAGGATTTAATGCTGAAGTTTATGGCATTAAAACGTGAAGAAATCTCTTGTGAAGGAAAGCTTTTGACTTGCATCTATCTTTTCCTTCATAAAGCAGAAAAAGCACATGGCATGCATCGGGTGTTTCCTCGGTGAACTGAGACTCCACTGGGCGATGGATCCGAAGGTGATCTTTAAACAGATCGTGCATGTAAAAAGCAGAAAGGGTAAGAAGCCTATATATTTCTCAGCCTATGAAGAATATTGTTTGCCTTCATTCTGCCAAAGAAAAAGAGTGAACCTGTATGCTGAGAAGCTACAAAGGTGAAGAGAAGAAGAAAAGAAGTGTGTGCAAGGAAGCACAATAGCCAAGGAGAACATACCTGCAGTGACCGATGATGATTCTCAATTGAAGAAGAACAATGATCTTATCAAGCTCAGCAAAGCCATTCTTAAAAGATCAAAACCTCTATTGTTCTCTAACAATTGCAATAGAAAAATCCCAATATTTTGGGTGGACATTAACAGAGCCCTTGTATTAAATCCCTTAACCGAGTGACATTTGTGTAGGTGTTTTAAGTCCTCTAACCAAGCAAGTTCTAATAGGCCTTATTTCTTAAATCCCTTAACCGGGTCGCATCTAATAGTGAGTTTGTAACCCTTTAATAGGGAAGGCTCCTTACAGGGCGCACTTCAAAAGAGTGCAAAATTTGTGAGGTTTCCTCACACCGTGATTTTCTCCTGATTTGGGTTTCCACGTGATAAATCTGGTGTTGTTACTATTTGTGCGATTGCTATTTCTGTGATAGAATCTATTATACTTACATTTTTGGTTAGAGTATATCAGATTTAGTACTGAAGTTTTAGTGGGTGTTGATTCACCCCTCCCCTCTCAGCACCGGTTGGAACCATCACATTGCATATTCATTTCTTTATTGTAAAAAAATTAAAAATTGAAAATAAAAAGCAGGGTGGGCTTTTACACTCATTGTACAGGGACATAATTGTTAGCATTTGTGATTGTCTTCTCACACTCACTTAGGAGAACTCAAGCTGCTAGGAATGTTCTCTTAAATTCACTCATCAAAAATCTAAAGGCCCACATAATCCTTGGGATCTATCTTTATGGATCATTTGTACTTTCAAATTGCATCATGATCAAATTGGGATTTTATTATCCTTTTTGAATGAAATGGTAGCAATGAAGGGCTTATTTTGTTGGGGAATTCTTTGGTCAATAATGACTTTCTTTGCGAGATATAAACAAAGCTCAACTATTCATGTCAATATACAAAACAACTTAAGAGCTCTAAAGGACTGTTTCTAAAATACCATCTCTTCAAATCGTAATTATTAAGTGAAGGTTAGTATTAGAGGAATTGGAAGTGTAGCACCCAAAATCATTCTTCAACTATGAAAAAAATGACCTTTATAATCTAGTTAGAGGCTAATGCTATTTTCCCTCAATTGAACAAGGAAATCATTAGAAAGGAAAGAACCTCCCTCAAAAATTGTCTGATGGAATGACTAGTAATGCATTAAGAGTTATCTTTCAAAGCATGATTAAATAAAGTGTACATTGCAAAGAAGAAACTACAACATCTTCTTAACATGTTTAAGAGATAGGAATTTTTGTGGATGGTTACATGCTAGAGTCAATTTCCTTTACACTAACCCTCTCTTGGAGAAGAGCTCTTGGGGACTTCTTATCAGTCACGCCTCAATGCAAAATCCTATGGCATACAATTTGGTTGATAGTGATCAATTTTCTTTAGGGGACAAGATGCAAAGCCACTTTTATGGAATATACTTCCTTCCTCAATATGGGAAGTTGGACGAGATTTTACTTAGGAAGATCAGATAGAAAGCTACTTTCCAAGATCTAAAGCTACTTTTTCTGAAGATAATTCCTTTTTGAAAAGTATAACAGTCTGTACAACTGTCAAAGCATTCTTTGCTCAACGTATTAACATTTTATGCTGGTCTATTTCCACAGTTTTAAATCATGACCTTAAGTTCATTTTATACTTCTGGAATCTATGTTTTATTTTTTACTTGAGAATACAGCTTACCAGTTCATAATTTTCCATCAATCAAGGGATGATGAAACCGAAATTGTAGATAGAACTTTTTTCATACCTTATGTGTGCATAATCATGATTATTCACACACATGAGATGAAATCTTGGCATTCATTAAATGCTCTTACAATTGTGTTTTGCATCTCTTCATTCAACATGGCTCATTTCGTAGATCTTACTTTCATCTCATTGCAAGTAGTGTATCATAAATGTGATAATATTCAGAAAGCCAGCT
The DNA here is from genome assembly GCA_027943335.1 of Chamaecyparis obtusa. Classification (NCBI taxonomy): domain Eukaryota; kingdom Viridiplantae; phylum Streptophyta; class Pinopsida; order Cupressales; family Cupressaceae; genus Chamaecyparis; species Chamaecyparis obtusa. The sequence continues at coordinate 357,095 of BSBK01003727.1, read as the reverse complement.
ATATTTACAGCATCTTTATATCTAAATATTTCATTAGTGAATAGAAAGGTAGAGAACAAGAAGGTACTGTAGTATATTGTTTCCTCCAATTGATGAAGATAAATTATTCCTCCCACAAGTATTATGTTTTAGCTTATTTATGATGGTCTGCTTCAGATTTTCTGAATTGGCTAGACAATGTTTTATGAACTGATTTGAACTGTGTTACTCCCTTATTCTTTTCTAAAATATTCATGTGCAAAAGAATATTAAGAATGGTACTTATTCTAAAAAGATGGTGTGAAGTTGAACATATGTAGAACAGAAAATCTATTATGATATTATATACATTTGAAAAATTCAAATATTCAACACTTGGCTTAAATGATAAAATTCTTTCTCAAAATGAAGGATACAAGTTTATTCAAACAAATAGTTGCATTTTGGTGTGCTATAAAATGTTGCATTTGTAATATTCACAGATGAAAACAAGCGCAAATATAAAGAATAAACTATCAATATGAGAATGACTGCAAAACTTATCAAGCCTATGTTTGTTTGTTGTTATATTTCAAAAATAGTAGTTTCAAGGTGCAGTACATCAAACTTACAGTTGTTCCAACTTGGTCAGGTTACCAAGCTCTGGTGGTAATGTTCCATTAAGATTGTTCGATGAAAAGCTCCTGAATTGGGAAAAAACAATCATGAGAAATATTGGGAGTCTTCCATTTAGATACTACTTTGAACAATTGTAAAGCTAATTTCCTATAAAGAACATGAAACGGATAAGCATGCACAGAATTAATTAAGATTTTCAACTTCAACAGACTACAGCTTATGATATTTCTTCCGAAACAAACAGGGATATAATATATGCAATTCACTCAAAGAAAAATTAGTTGGAATAAATTATCAAATCAGATCTAGTAGGGATGTAATTTACTTCATCATTGTTGTATCTGTTTTGTTGTAGCAACTCTAAGAGGTTTTTATGATCCCTGGAGGATTATCTTTATGTAGTCTGATCAGTGCTAGCTTATATTAAACTGATGAAGAACTGTAAAGTATCTATGATGTGTTGGAACATGTGCGAATTATCTAGGAAGTAGTATAGAAGCTGAAATTTGTTTTTACAAATTCTGTTTTGAATTTTTGTTTGGAAAAATAGGTGTTAGAGACATGGTGTGCTGGACTGAAGCCATTCTAATTAGCACATGATGAACCCAATGATGATTGAAACAGTCCTAGAAAACTTGAAATGGTTTTGTTTAGAACCCAAATTGTCCTGAATAAGAAAAACTAGCATAATCATTTATATTGGAAGATAGACCAATTTGTATGTTGTCTATCGGGTTGTTATGTTGTTTGGAGGTTTCTATTGTTACTTTTTAAGTAATCTTTGGATAAAAGAGAATCCTGGATAGGAATTAAGCAATCATCTAGAGTTACAAGTCTGTTATTGTAGAGCATAGTGTGCCATATCCCCTTGTCAAGGTCAACGACTTGGTTATATTTTGGGACTCAATTTTGCTTGATTTGGGTGATTTAAGTTGTTTAATGAGGCCATCTAAATGAGAACTTGTGTCTTATATATTTAACATTTTTTAAAAGTAGCTCTTTTATTTATTTTGTAATGTCCCCAAATTGATAGAGTATAAATTACTTAAATTAATTAATTAATTAGTCCGAATTTAAAAGATATTATTAAGGACCTTTAATTAATTAATAAAAGGGGTCCATTTTTATTTTTTTGTCTGTAGGTGTTTGCCATGTCAGCATTCTTTTGTAAACCCTTGAGAGTTCTCGGAAGGGGTATTTATGACCGACATGTAGGAAGTTGTTGGTATGTGATTTTCGAATTATTTTATTGTATTGCGAATTCCAGTTGGAGTTTTGCTTTGTTCGCCATTTTGGAAGTGAAAGATCTTCCCTATTTGGCTAGTGCAATTTCGGTGGGATTCATCCCTCACCCTACTCGGCTCTACTTTGTTTGTTTCGGATTTGGCAAATCTGAAGCACCACCTTTGTATACATCTGTGAAATCTATTTGCATCTTTTGCATTAAGACAACTTGTGGCATTGTTGGTACTTGGTATTCATCGCTCTTCATCGCTCTGGTGTTCTGTGGCACTATTATTGTTTGAATCAAGAATTACTTCTGGCATCATTAGCATATGGCGTTCATCTCTAATTGTGCGATCTAGAGTTATATTATTTTCTGTGCATCCATTAATCTGGTCTAGCGAATACCCACACCCTTGTTGGCGATCCAAATGGCACCAAGGGAGATCAAATTACACACTAGGGCATTCCATCTCAGACATCACCCTAGCGTACAACATCCTCAGATCTCATCCACCATACGGAAAAAACAAACCGACTATACAGCTCAGCACATACCGCTAGCTAGCCCCCGTACGGACCTCCCACACACCATACGTTCCTGTAGACCCCCACCATACGTCCAACATACCACCACCATACGGACTCCATTTCCCCTGACCGTACAACATCCTTCTTACACTGTACGGACATCACCTCCGACCGCATTACGTTTTCTCCTTCCACACACATCTCCACACCATGACATAAACACCTCTGGGACCGAAATCACCTCCAAGGCCGAAATCACCTCCGGGACAGAAATCACCTCCAGACCAAAAACACCTCTGGGACAAAAGTCACCTCTAGACCGAAATCACCTCCAGTACAGAAAACACCTCCGGGACAGAAATCATCTCTGGGACAGAAATCACCTTCGGGATATTATAGTGGTATTAGAATTGGTGATCTTGCCAGCTTGTTGGGATGATTGAGAGATTTTGGGATTTGCATAACACTATGGTGCCCAATAGTGATGGACAGTGGTGGTTGAAGGCACTACAAAAGATTGGCAAAGAGCTCAGTGAGGGTGTTGATCTTCCATTAGATATATTGGAAGTATGTTTGTGTAAGGTGGACCAATTACCTTCAAGATTTATACAGAGGATCCTTTCTCCGATTAAGGATGCTTTAAGTCAACCTAGGCTATTGAGGCACCATGAAAAAGAAATGAAGTTGGCAGCTACATGTCTCAGTGAGATTTTGAGAATCTCGGCTCCTAGGGAACCATATGATGACAACACCATGATAGAGATATTGCATTTGATCATTGACCGCTTTCAGAGCCTTGATGACTTCAGTGCTGATCCTTTAGGCAGGAGATCTACAATATTGGAGAATTGTGCAAATGTCAAAATAAGTAACCTCCTCTTAGATCTAGAGTTTCAAGACTTGATCCATGATATGTTTCATCACTTCTTGGTCACAATGAAGGAGTGTCATGATACTAAGGTTTCGGTTGCTATTGAGAGCCTTATGATTTCATGCATTGAGGAGATGGATGAAATATCCCAACCTATCATATCTATGTTGTGGGTTGTTCATAATCTAGAATGTGTCCCTTCTATGGTACCATATAGATTGGTCAGTAATGTATTCAAGCATTGTGAAGAAAAACTAGTATCTCATTTGCACAAGTGGGAGAAAGTAGATGACAACGATAAGGGTGATGCATTACACGAGGATAAAGGCATGATTACTGTAAAGTCCCCTACTCAATAGGACCTCAAAACCACTTAACTTCTTACTTGGAATTTAGTCAAACACTTGTCATGCAATGTATATATGCTGCTGCTATGAAATTCCAGAATAGCAAACATACATCTAACCACTTATTTTCATTAAAAAATGTAGAAAGATACCATGATCATTGTGCTATATATATATATCATTGAATTAAGGCAAGAAGTACATTTCCAGCCAATAGCTTTTATCAATTACAAAACCCTTCCTTATTTACTATTGGCAATCAATGACTTTTACAATACTAAAATGCACAAGTGCTGAAATTACAAATTCACCTTCAGCTGAAACATATATTCTCAGTTACAATGCCAAATAAGATAAAAAATGATAGAACCTGATTGGATGAGTGCAGAAGATGAAATGTAGATGTCCTCAGAATAGGCTTATGCCTCAATGATGCCCTAGTGAAGTGACTGAAATATCACCTCCACAAATGCAACCCTTCAAGAGATATTTCACTCCCTCAGTTATGCAATCAATTGGGAGATTTCGTTCCCAATGACGAGCTGAAAATCTGCAAACCCCTTGGCTCCACAAATGCTCATGAAGAAAATAACAATAGTCAATATCAAGACTGGATGCTCCAAATGCCCTTTGACCCCCCTTTTATACTACTCCCAATGTTTCTAGTTACTTCTAGTTGCTAGAAGTTTCTACAAACCAGAGGCTTCTACAAGCTAGAAGTTTTTGACTTCTGGAAGTTTCCAACTTCTAGAATCTTCCGACTTCTGGAGGTTTCCGTCTTCTGGAAGCTTCCAACTTCTAGAACTTTCTGACTTCTAGAAGTTTCTAACTTCTGGAACTTTTTGACTTCTAGAAGTTTCTAACTTTTGGAACTTTTCGACTTCTAGAAGTTTCTAACTTCTGGAACTTTCTGACTTCTAGAAGTTTCTAACTTCTGGAACTTTCCGACTTCTAGAAGTTTCTACACGGAGTCAAATAATCACCAAATAATTGCCAGGTGACTCTCTCATCACCACCATTAGCCTACAAGAGCCATTAATAAGCTAATCCATTGAAAAAAGTCCATGTCAACTAAGAAGGGGACATGACAATCCACCCCTCCTGAAATTGCTTGTCCCCAAGCAAACTCAAAATTGGATGTTGCAAAATAGTCTCATCCTCCCAAGTAGCATCCTCCACAGGCAAGTCCTTACACTTCACCAAATACTCTCTAATGGTTCTCCTGCGAAGCTGCCTCTCCCTGCAATCAAGAATGGATTCCAGCACAAGAATCAATTTCCCCTCATCATCCAAGGGAGGTAAAACTGCTAAAGGCATGACATGTTGTCCCAATACCTTCTTGAGGCGTGATACATGAAAGACATTATGGATTCTGCTATCCGCTGGAAGCTCTAGCTCATAAGCCACCTCTCCAACACGCTTGATAATCTTGAAAGGACCATAGTATCGTGGCTTGAGCTTCTCTGCCCCACTCCTAAGAGTAGACTGTCTGTAAGGCTGCAGCATAAGGTACACCATATCATCAACCTCAAAAGTCTGCTCAGTCCTCTTCTGATCTGCATACTGCTTTTGCTGGTTTTGAGCTCTGGTGATGTTGTCTCTGAGAACCTCAACAATATTCTTGCTCTCCTGTAACAGTTCCCCTGCACTAGGTACTCTACTGTCACCCAAAAACAAATCCAAGAAACTAGGCGCCTCATAACCATATAATGCCATGAATGGTGTCATCTGAATAGTCATGTGATATGTGGTATTGTAACAATACTCACATAAGTAGATCCATCTAACCCATGCCTTCTGCTGCGCCACCACATAGTTCCTCAAGTATCCTTCCACCCATTTATTAACAATATCAGTCTACCCATCAGTCTATGGGTGGTAACTAGTGCTAGGTGTGAGCTCAGTGCCACATAGACGGAACACCTCTTGCCAAAAATGACTCAAGAAACGGCTGTCCCTGTCACTCACAATGCTTCGAGGCAATCCATGTAATCTAAAGATCTCCCTGAAAAACACCTCTGCCACCTGTGTAGCTATATGAGTAGTGGTAATCGAAAAGAAGTGTGCATACTTCGTCAATCTATCAACCACCACATATATGCAATCCCGCCCTTGGGTCTTAGGCAAGCTCGTAATGAAATCCATAGATATGCATTCCCACTTCCTATCAAGAATCGGAAGTGGCTGTAGGAGTCTTGCCGGAAAAGTGTGCTCTTGTTTGTTCTGCTGACAAACAGGGCACTCACGCACATATTGAAGCACATCTAACTTAAGCCCTTTCCAAGTAAAGCGCTCCCGTACCTGCCTGTATGTTTTAAAGTATCTCGGATGACCTATTGTAGGTGAATCATGGAGAGTCCTCATGATGATGCTCTTCACCTTCGATCCTAGGACTAAGAAAATCCTGTTCTTGTAAATGATCAACTCATTCACAAGTGTGTACCTGGTATCAATAATGGACCCATCTACAATACCTGATGCCCATGTATCTCTAGCATACTCTGCTATGATCAAATGCCTCCAATCCTCGGATATGTGCACCATGGAATTAAAATGAGGTCCCCGTGATAGAGCATCTGCTACCACATTCTGTGTCCCCCTCACATAGGTGATATCAAAATCATAAGCCTGTAGCTTAGTTACCCACTTTTGCTATCTATCATTCAGGTCTCTCTGCCCAAGGAAATGTCTCAAGCTATTGTGGTCAGTCTTGATGCAAAACTTACTGCCCACTAAGTACTGTCTGAATTTGGCCAAAGCATGCATAATGGCCAACATTTCCTTGTCATAGATGCTGAAAGTCCTCTCTGGCCCTCTGAGTTTTCGACTCTCATATGCAATAGGGTGCTTATCCTGCATAAGAACAACACCGATGCCCTCTCCTGAAGCATCACACTGAAGCTCAAATGGCTTCATGAAATCTGGTAAAGCCAACATAGGACATGTAGTCAAAATCTCCTTAAATCGCATAAAACACTCCTGTGCCTCAGGCGTCCAAACAAATGCTCCTTTTTTCATCAAATTAGTCATGGGTGCAGCATGACGTGAATATCCACTGACAAACCTATGGTAGAATCCACACAATCCAAGGAACCCCCTCAACTGCATAAGGTTCTCTAGAGTAGGCCAATCTATGATAGCACGGATCTTGTTAGGATCCATCCGTACTCCCTCTGCACTAATGATGTGGCCCAAGTACAGCAACTCTGTCATCCCTAAGTCACATTTGGACTCCTTGGCATACAAGGACTCCCTCTGCAAAATACCGAGCACTGTCTCCAAATGATCTAAGTGCTCCTGCCATGTCCTGCTATATATCAAAATATCATCAAAGAACACTAGAATGAACTTCCTCAACTGGGAATGGAAGACCCTGTTCATCGTGGACTGAAAAGTAGCGGGAGCATTGGTCAAGCCAAAAGGCATAACCACAAACTCAAAATGTCCGCAATGGCATCTGAAGGCAGTCTTCTCAATGTCTTGTTCTCTGACTCTGATCTGATGGTATCCCGATCTCAAATCTATCTTTGTAAAGTAGCAAGCCCCATGCAACTCATCAATCAATTCATCGATATGGGGAATAGGGTACCTGTTCTTAATTGTTCTCTTATTCAGCATTTTGTAGTCAATATACATCCATAATGTCCCATCCTTCTTCTTTACCAAAACTACAGAAGAAGCAAAGGGTGACTTACTAGGCCTGATGTGTCCCATGGCAAGTAATTCCTTAATAGTCTTTTCGATCTCATCCTTGAGCCGCTTAGGCTGTCTGTAAGGTGTAATCATGACGGGTTTGGCACCCTCCTCTAACTCTATAATGTGCTCAATACCCCTGTCTAGTGGCCTGCCTGGTGGAATGTCGCTGAAGACCTTATCATACTTAATTCTTAATCTCTGTATATCAGGATGGTATTCTGACTTATGCTGCTCCTCTTGTGTAGGCATCAAGATATAAACTGCTGCCCACCCAATGTCATCATGTCTAGCAAGGCTCTCTATCCATCTGAAAGAGATAGTCCTAATGTCACTATTCCTGATAGCTTTCAGCACATGTGTTTTACCATCTACCTCAAACCGTATCTCCATATCCTTCAATCGAAGGGTAACCTCCTCCAAAGAATGAAGCCACTTCATCCCAAGCACAATGTCCAAGTCACCCATGTTGACCACATGATAATCCGCCTTGAACTCATAATTGTTTAGGCTTAGAGGTAGATCTCTAACCATTCGGTCACATCTGAGAGTGTAACCATCAGCAACCTTGACCCGAAGGCCCTCGAACTCTTTGGTCATGATCCCACGTTTCTCCATGAATCGTGCATCAATGAAGTTGTGGGTGGCACCTGTATCTAGTAATGTGATAACCCTCTGACCAGCCAAGACTCCTCGGAGTCTAAAAGAACCCTCCTATTGAATGCTAGTCAAACGACCCTCCTGTATTTGTAACTCTGGCTCCTCCTTAGGCTCTAAAGCCTCTGCTTCTATCTCTATCTCCAACTCACTGGAATCACCATGCTGTTCGGAACTATCAGAATCTGAACCCTCATAGTATGCCCACATGACCCTATTGGCCTTCCCCTTAGGCCTCAAAGGACAATCATGATTCGGATCATAAGGACCCTTGCAGAAAAAACACAATTTCTTCCTGCGTAAGTCATTCAGTGTCTCTCTATCCAAGGGTACTGCTGTTTTTCCCTTTGAATCATTTACCTTGTCCTTGTTTCTGTTGAACCCCTTGTTGTCCCTGAATGAAGAAGTTCCTCTGGAATTGAACTTGCTGGATGGTACTGCAAGTTCCATGCTATGTGCCTTCCTCATTGCTTCCTGAAGTGTAGGGGAATCAAATGCCTTAACCCATCCCTTCAAGGGTTCTGATAATCCCTTTGTAAAGAGTATGATCAATGTCTTCTTTGAAATGTCGGGTACCATAACAGCCAGTCTCTGGAACTCACTGATGAAATGCTCTAAACTGCCTGTCTGTCTCAACTGCGCCAAATCTCAGAAGAAGACTTCTGGATCCTTTTTATCAAACCGTTCGACTAATCTGTCCACAAAGTCTTGGTATGTTGTCACCTGATTATGTTGAAGAGTGACCATCCCGCGAGACCACCAATCATGTGCTACTCCCTCCAAATGTAAAGTAGCGTACTTAATTGCTTCCACCTCTGTCATAGGTCTCAAGGCGAGGAAAGTGTCTAGCTTGTGAATCCAAGCCTGGGCAGTTATCTTATCGCTGCCATCAAAGGGTGGTAATGTGAGTTTACTGGCAACACGTTGAAGCTCATTATTTTGCCCTTTATTCCTCTTGTCCTGCCTGCTAGCTCTATAATGCTTTCTCCTCTGATTAACAAACTGCTCAAAGGTCATGAGCTCCCGAACATGTGGAGGTAACAACTCCCACTCATCATTCGCAGCCATGAGATCATCTATGAATAATTCCTCCCGTGCCTTAGCAACTGGTGCCTCCTGTGGCTCCTCTCTAACAAATGTAGGACGTGTAGGTCTATCAGCTGTCCAAGACCGTGTCCTCTGGACTCTCTGAGATCCTGCTACACTCCTATTATCCTGATCCTGATTTCTTCTATCCTGCGGAGTCAGGCGATCAACCAATACCTATAATGTTTGTGCCAACTGCTGTTGATCTGCCTCTAATGTCTGAATGATACACTGTTGACCTGCAGTCATACCGGCAAAGAAGTTTCTTGCCTCATCATCCTGGTCCCTCGGAACCCTAGGTGGGCTGTGTGAATGTCTCTCACCCATGGTGTCTAGTATCCTGTCTCCCTGATCATCTTCCAACAAAGCCCTCCTGCGTGTGTAGTATCTGTGAGAGCCAACTGCTAGTGGATGCATAAAAATTCTTACCCCCTTCAGGCTAGCAGGAAACCACTCTGATACCACTATAAAGTCCCCTACTCAATAGGACCTCAAAACCACTTAACTTCTTACTTGGAATTTAGTCAAACACTTGTCATGCAATGTATATATGCTGCTGCTATGAAAATTCCAGAATAGCAAACATACATCTAACCACTTATTTTCATTAAAAAATGTAGAAAGATACCATGATCATTGTGCTATATATATATATCATTGAATTAAGACAAGAAGTACATTTCCAGCCAATAGCTTTTATCAATTACAAAACCCTTCCTTCTTATTTACTATTGGCAATCAATGACTTTTACAATACTAAAATGCACAAGTGCTGAAACTACAAATTCACCTTCAGCTGAAACATATATTCTCAGTTACAATGCCAAATAAGATCGAAAATGATAGAACCTAATTGGATGAGTGCAGAAGATGAAATGTAGATGTCCTCAGAATAGGCTTATGCCTCAATGATGCCCTAGTGAAGTGACTGAAATATCACCTCCACAAATGCAACCCTTCAAGAGATATTTCACTCCCTCAGTTATGCAATCAATTGGGAGATTTCGTTCCCAATGACAAGCTGAAAATCTGCAGACCCCTTGGCTCCACAAATGCTCATGAAGAAAATAACAATAGTCAATATCAAGACTGGATGCTCCAAATGCCCCTTGACCCCCCTTTTATACTGCTCACAATGTTTCTAGTTACTTCTAGTTGCTAGAAGTTTCTACAAACCAGAGGCTTCTACAAGCTAGAAGTTTCTGACTTCTGGAAGTTTCCAACTTCTAGAATCTTCCGACTTCTGGAGGTTTCCATCTTCTGGAAGTTTCCAACTTCTGGAACTTTCTAACTTCTACAAGTTTCTAACTTCTGGAACTTTCTGACTTCTAGAAGTTTCTAACTTCTGGAACTTTCTGACTTCTAGAAGTTTCTAACTTCTGAAACTTTATGACTTCTAGAAGTTTCTAACTTCTAGAACTTTTCGACTTCTAGAAGTTTCTACACGGAGTCAAATAATCACCAAATAATTGCCAGGTGACTCTCTCATCACCACCATTAGCCTACGAGAGCCATTAATAGGCTAATCCACTAAAAAAGTCCATGTCAACTAAGAAGGGGACATGACAATTACAGGGCTACTCCAAGAGGATCTGCTAAATCTTGCTACTAAACCTACATGTGGAGAACACCTAAAAAATGAAGAGGTTGCTAGCATGGATCTTGCCAAGACAACATGGACAAATCAAGGTGACATAAGCTCTTCCACTACTCTGTTTCATGAGTCAGGACTTTAGTTTGTGGAGTATGGAGCGCTTCCTTGTGTGTAGCAAGTTGTGTCTGTCACCAAGGCTTTGTCCGCCGTCGAGGTCTTGTTTGTTGTCGGGGCTCTTTCTGCCTCTGAGGCTCTATCCGTCGTGGTTCTGTCCACCGACGCTCTCTCCATCGACGCTCTGTTCGCTAAGGTTTTGCCCTCTGCCGAGGCTCTGTCTTCCACCGAGGTTCTCTCCGTCGCCGTCGCCACCGAGGATCTATTCATTGCCGAGGCTCTGCCTGTTGCCGAGGTTCTATCCGCTGCAAAGGTTTTGTCCGTCCTCGTCGCTGCCAAAGCTCTGCTCCCTGCGGAGGCTGTGTGTCCATTGTAGAGGTTGTGTTTTTTATTGTTGTGTCTGTCTTTGTGTACCTTATCGTCATTATGTTCATGGTTGTGGTCGTGCTTGTGGCTAAGTTCGTGTCAGTGTTAGCGTCCGTGTTTGTGACCATACCAGAAGATATTGTTGAACATTATGGCGTGAAAGATTTCATCAATTGGTGTTGTTGGGATCCTGGTGAAGGGCATGAAAATGTTTATATTAGAGTGGTGCAGAGAAAGCTTGATGATGATTTACTTGTCCCAACTAAATCCAACTATGTGCATGTGATCTAGAAGTAGCACAGAGTTTTCAACGGATATTGCTACCAACGTCCGCACTTGGCCTGGGATCTGAGCATCGATGTGTTTGATGTTTTGTTTCAGTGGGACCCTGGTGACTTTGGGCATGGCAACAATTATATTAGACTGGAGTAGCCAAATCTTGATGGAGAGTTACTTTTCTCGCTTACTTCCAAGCGCATGTGCGTGGTCATGTTGCAGCTTGAAGGTTCCAGTGGATATAGTTATCAGTGTTCGCACCTAGTTTGGAATCCTGGAGTCTTGATGATGGATTGCTTGAGGGCAAGAAATCTTTGGGTGGCGAGGATTTGTAATGTCCCCAAATTGATAGAGAATAAATTAATTAAATCCATTGATTAATTGGTCCCAATTTAAAAGATATTATTAAGGACCTTTAATTAATTAATAAAAGGGGCCCATTTTTATATTGTTGTCCATAGGTGTTTTCCATGTCAGTGTTCTTTTGTAAACCCTCAGGAGTTCTCCAAATGGGTATTTATGACCGGCATGTAGGAAGTTGTCGATATGTGATTTTGGAATTATTTTATTGTATTACGAATTCCAATTGGAGTTCTACTTTGTTGGCCATTTCAAAAGTGAAAGATCTTCCCTATTTGGCTAGTACAGTTTCAGTGGGATTCATCCATCACCATACTTTGCTCTACTTTGTTTGTTTGGATCTGGCAAATTTGAAGCATCATCTTTGTATACATATACGAAATCTATTTGCATCTTGGACATTAGTACAACTTGTGACATCGTTGGTACTTGGCATTCATAGCTCCGGTGTTCTATGGCACTATTACTGTTTGAATCAAGAATTACTTGTGGCATCATTAGCATCTGGCGTTCATCTCTAATTGTGCGATCTAGGGTTATATTATTTTTTGTTCATCCATTAATCTGGTCTAACAAATACCCACATCCTTGTTGGCGATCCAAACGGCACCAAGGGAAATCAAATTACACCCTACGGCATTCCATCTCAAACATCACCCCAATGTACGACATCCTCATTGTTGACATAACTTAGTTGTCATTGGTAAAGTCAGAGGCAAACATCAATCCCACCGGAACACCAAAACATTGGTACTCATAACTTTGAACTGATAGACTAAAGGAGGAAGTAGTGTACCTTAACCGGTCACGATTATACCGGTCTAAGTGTTTTTCAACTGGTCATGGGAGACATACAGGGAAGGTATGACTAACTGGGTACAAGTTTATTGTCATGTCCCCATTTTGGCTGACATCGTTTTGCGTGCCGGATTTGCCTATTATCGACTCTCGTAGGCAAATGATTTGGAGAGAGAGTCATTGTGCTAATCATTTGATTGCATATTGCTGACAGAGCTTACATTCGATAGAGCCTACATCCAGTTTGAGGCCTACATGCAGTTGTAGTGGAGCCTACGTTCAATTATGAGACTTTTGGGGCCTACATTGTTATAATTTTAAGTTGAGATTGCACTTTTTTATATTATAAAGTTACTTTATTATAAAGTGCATTATAATATGATTTTATAAAGGATGTTTCTAGAAGTTCTTAGCAACTTCTCCAAAAAGTGAATAAATAGAGGGCTGGGCCTCTCATTTGAACATGCTTGGATTTGGGATTTTTTCTACTTCTTCATTGTGAAGCAATTTGTAGCCTTGTGGTCTGCAAATACTATTCGATCTTTGGGAACGAATCACTCCCCTAGATTGGCATAACTGAGGTAGTGAAATATCTACTGAAGGGTTGCAAATTTGGAGTTGGTACTCAGCCATCTCATTGGTACTTCATTGAGAATTTGATGTAAGGGTTTGTTTGTGATTGAAACAGCATTTCAGGAGGCATTTTTAGTAGGGCCGAAATTATAGGCGGCCGGAAAAGCAGGTCCGAAAAAGCAGTCCGAAAAAGCAAATCCGAAAAAGCAGTCCGAAAAAGCAGATCCGAAAAAGCAGTCCGAAAAAGCAGACCTGAAAAATTGATATTGAGGGTTTGTAACTGGTTGAATAAGGGTTTGGAATTCATCATTTAATTGGTGAATCATTTTGGTGATAGATTGAAGACATTTTGGCACATTTTCAGTCACTTCATACCAGGGCATGGATTCAGAATTTTGCTCATATCTCCCAACATACTTGGAGATAATTTTTATGCTCTTGGAGGAAGATTAATACATCATTGGCAGCCAAGTTAATACTATTTTGGGGTTCCAAAAACCCTGCATTTATTTTCTGCAGGAGCTGTGCATGTACAGCCTGGTACGGCTGGGCCTAGTTGCAGTGTTGGGGACGGATTTGGATCAGGCCTGGGTCTTCCTAGGAACGGTCAGCATCAGCATTCATAGCAGGTCTTTGGAAGCAGCTTCCAGGTGCATATGTTGATGTCATTGAATGCCATAATTTGCATATGAATTGTATGTCACAGTCCATTAATATATAAGTCTGAAAACTGTACTGTTCTTGCATCAATCTTGTCATTGTAATCAGTCACATAATATACATCTCTGCTGTAACAGCTAGTCTTCTAACATCAGATTTGGATATATGTTAGCAAGGGTATTGCCACATTGTCATAGCATTGTAATTCTGAATATTGTCACAGTCAATTATAATCTGAGAACAGTCATTGTATTCAGACATTGCCATTGGTTTAGTGTAGGAAAGTGCATTACTAGGACCTGTTCATGTAAGACAGTTCATATATTCCATGTCTTTGTTCATGTGCTGTAAACAGTCCACAATACAGTGCTCATATGTAATAGTTGCAACAGTCATACATTGCAATCAGAATTGGAGATGTTCATGATATGATGGCATTGATGTGATATTTAGGATTGCATTGTTGTTTATTTGTTAATTTCCTATATTGGTATTGTTATCTCAATAACATTTGGTGCTCAAAACAAATAAACATCTTGAAACACATCATTGCAAACAAGACCATTCAAGTGCATGCCAACTGTTTGACGAATTGACACGGATCAGATTTGGGGATTTTAGTGATCCTACTAGTGAGGGTCATTACAGTGGTATCAGAGCGGTTTCCTGCCAGCCTGATTGGGTTATTTCAGACTGAATTCAATTGTCAGCATGACTTTAACAGGAGACAAAGAATTGAAAGAGAGAATGCACACTGCATTGAAGAAACTAGATCATCCATTTCAGCGAACAAAGGACCTCCTAAGAATTTTGGAGTTGGAAACTTATTTAGGCAAGGTTGATCAGTCAGATTCCTATGCTATGCAAATAGTTTTATCTCCAGTATTTGGTTCTTTGGTGAAGCCCCGATTATTGAGACATCATGATGAGGTGGTAAGACTTGCAGCTCTCTCTTGCATTAGTGAAATCATGAGGATAATAGCTGGCTTTAATTCTTATGATGATCAGATTATGAGAGAGGTACTTCATGCCATGGTGAAAAGCTTCGAAAGGTTGGATGACATTAGGGACCCTCATTTCACAAAGAGAGCAAGATTACTTGAAGTATTTGCATGGTGTAGGTTTGAAAACATTATGTTGTCAATAGGTTGTATTGATGACATTCGCAGAATGTTTAACACATTTTGGAATATTTTGGATGAGTTTCATTCCAGCGATGTATTAGCATCAATGCACTCCATCATGTTCACAATCTTGTTTGAGGAGAAGGATGAAATTTCTAAACTTTTGGCAGAAGATTTATGGCATGTTTGGACAAAAGAGAGGAACGTGTCACCTATGGCATGTACGTGGTTAAAGAGCCTGATTAATAGGCCTAAGGATCGAAGTACCTTCCCTATGACAGGCAGAAACTTGTATGATGAGTTTGACAGACATGCTGATCCGGTATTGGGAGATGTTAGCACATCTTCACGTAATGATTTATTTGCATCATCTTCACAGGCAGAAGTGGTTACAGATGTTGTACAGGTTGAGCCAGTTGCATCAGAAGGTGATATCACAGGCACACCGGATGGCATGAGTGACACTGACAGTGATTGTGGTACAGTTGGTCTTGATGATGTCACAGGTGCTCAAAATAGTAACTACAGCACAGTGGATTCAGATGATGATTGTGAGGAGGTTGTTGTGCATGATGATGAGATACCTATCAGCGATGAGCAGACATTGAGTATTCAGGACTTTGCTGATAGAGAGTATCAGGCACAGTTAGATGCTACATCACACGAGGTTGAGGCACATAGTACTTCACATGTCTTGTCCAGTCAGCTTAGGGTAAGCGAGGATGGGATTGTGACTTCATTATCTCATCATGACAGGATGCGGGAGATGATAAAGGATCACATCCGGATGATTCAGTTACAAGACAGACATAAGGGAGTTCAGGCAGAGTCTTCTTGTGTTGACTTACAGGCGATCGGGGAAGGAATGGGAGCGATGAAGATGAGTTATTTACATCTTCTTTCAGATCGTGACCATCTTCTTAGCCTTGCCAGAGATCATTTAGATGCCTTGAGGAGGGAGGAGGAAGTTGGCAGGCTTTCTCGAGAGTTCGAGGACACTCGAGCCTCTTTGTTGAGTACTCCATTGGCATTACAGGACTGAGAGAGACATGTGGATGGGTATGGCGTGGAGTTGAGTTCAGCTTCATCTTACACACCTGATACTCAGCTTTCTGCGACATGCGGATCACATGTGGTTGTCGATAGTTGTGAGAGTTCACCTTGCATCCAGGATTCAGGGATAGTGTCAATTATGGCAGACATGGATGTGGGATCAGCTGATATTGGGATTGAGCAGGCTACTCAAGTACGAATTTTGCTTGAGGTGTCAGTCGGTTCCAGTTTACGGATGAGGACTCAGGATTGTTACATTGGTGTTTGGGATTCTGTTGACTGGAGATCTTTATCATCTATTGGTAGCAGTGATTGTTTGAGTGCTATCATGGATTTGATTAGCAGATTACACGGTGTTGTTCTCATTCATACCAGCAGCTTGTCAGATGTTGGTATTAGTCTTTATACACCGATGTTAGGAGTAGTGTACATTTCCAGTCGACCACTCAGGGTGCAGTGGGTTTGTGATAATTTAGGCACATCTGAGGTGTTAGTGATTACAGATGAGTCCCAGGATCGCACTGGCCTTGATGACATCCAGGAGTCTACTGCGGACAGTTTTGAGGATTTAGCTTCCTCGGCAGATTCATTTGTTACAGCGGAGTTGGGTAGTGATGCTACAGTTTTTGATGCTCCGTATGTTGGTATGAGCTTTGGAGTTGATTCGCAGAGTATGGATAGTAGTACTCCAGAGATCAGTGGTTTTGAGGATACTCCCTTGGACAATGCATCAGAGGAGGATTGTAGGAGACAGTCTAGCCAGCGCCATCACGTGTCTAGTCAGCTGAGAGTTAGTGAGCGAGACATTGCTATCGCTTGCCAGCATTTCGATGCTGCTCGTCAGTTGTTAGCAGTTTACGGATGGGGTTCTCCTACTTGTGACGAGCAGGGAGGCAGTTATCTTTCCTTGACAGAGATCCACTCTTTATGGGAGGCTATCCGGATTTTGAGACAGAATTATATGCAGTTGGTAGCTGATAGAGATTATCTTATGGAGTGGGGCAGTACAGCATATGATGCATTACTAGTCAAGGAAGATGAGGTGAGTGAGCTTACTCAGCAGCTCGAGGTGACTTCTGAGATTCTTGAGAGTACACAGTTGGCTTTCGAGGAGTCACAGTTTCATTTGGCTGAGGTGACCATGGAGTTAGAGCGACTACAGTCTTTACCAGATTCTGTACAGTCACGGGTTGTGGTGTCTGGTGATTCGAGGATGTCCATGGTCGAGATTGATAGAGGCAGTGGAGATGAGGATATATCTGTCCTCGATACTAGCATTGGCACATCGAGTTCCTTTCCACTACAGTCAGGTTCAGTGGAGTTGGGCGCTGAGCATTGTGGTATGTTTGACTTGGTGGTGGTCTCTACTACTGATGGCACGGAGACTAGTGATGTTGTACCAGGGATCATGTTTGATGTTGGTGAGCTGGCAGTTGGCTTGGTTCCTGTTTGTGATACTACTCCTTTGGAGGTGTCTTCGGAGGTAGTAGTTGGTTCGGGCTTGGTTAGTGATCAGTTGCAGTTAGTTTCATCTGGATTGCAGTCTGAGCCACTGACTGAGATTGACACATTCTATCAGCCTTACACTGTGAGGTATGCTCATCAGTTTACTTTTGATCCATATATTGATGAGATGATGATACGGAGATGTACTTTGGGCTCTAGTGTTTGTCATCAATTATGGTATGGTTTGACTCCACGGGTAGAGAGTTGCGAGGCATATGACGTGGTGTTGGGTTCTGTGAGCGACAACTGGATGATTCGTGACCAAGAGATTGGGGGTGATACTGATGTTGTTGATGATTCAGCCGTTGTTCTTGATTTCACTCCCTTGGCTATGTCATCTCCTGACTTAGCTAATGATCAGTCACAGTTGGTTGCATCACGTTTGCAGGATGAGCTGGTTGGTTCTCTTTACTGGCACTATATTTCAAGGTATGTTCATCGGCTTGCTTTTGATTCATGTATTGAGGAGTTGATGGCAGGCAGATTTGGTTTGATTTATTGCTATCTGTCGTATGATGCCTATTCGCCATCAACGGTGCATGGGAGTTATGGTTATGAGACAGTGGTCGGTGATCTGCAAAGTTGTGTTGACCGCAAGAGTTGTACAATGTGTGGATTTTCCATACTTGGTACAGTTTCATTCGGGAGTGTACACCATTGTTGCAGAGTTGGATTGAACATTCCGCATAAGCCAGTGGGATGCGTTGATGATATTTACTGTGTTGGCAGTTTGAGTTGTTCTCTTGACTTGGGGTTCTGATATTTTCAGAGTTGGTGTCTCGTGGGTTCCTGACTGTGGCTGTTATGGAGTTAGAGTTCGGTTGAGCAGTGGTTCACGATTCATTCGTGGATTCCTCTCGGTTATATTGCAGAGGATATTGCAGGAGCTTGCGTTGGTTGACAACAGTTCAGTTCATGACTACATTTGGGATCCAAGTGGATTGATTTCTCTATTGCTCAATCATTGCTTGGGGACAAGCAATTTCAGGAAGGGCGGACTGTCATGTCCCCATTTTGGCTGACATCGTTTTTCGTGCCGGATTTGCCTATTATCGACTCTCGTAGGCAAATGATTTGGAGAGAGAGTCATTGTGCTGATCATTTGATTGCATATTGCTGACAGAGCCTACATTCGATAGAGCCTACATCCAGTTTGAGGCCTACATGCAGTTGTAGTGGAGCCTACGTTCAATTATGAGACTTTTGGGGCCTACATTGTTATAATTTTAAGTTGAGATTGCACTTTTTTATATTATAAAGTTACTTTATTATAAAGTGCATTATAATATGATTTTATAAAGGATGTTTCTAGAAGTTCTTAGCAACTTCTCCAAAAAGTGAATAAATAGAGGGCTGGGCCTCTCATTTGAACATGCTTGGATTTGGGATTTTTTCTACTTCTTCATTGTGAAGCAATTTGTAGCCTTGTGGTCTGCAAATACTATTCGATCTTTGGGAACGAATCACTCCCCTAGATTGGCATAACTGAGGTAGTGAAATATCTACTGAAGGGTTGCAAATTTGGAGTTGGTACTCAGCCATCTCATTGGTACTTCATTGAGAATTTGATGTAAGGGTTTGTTTGTGATTGAAACAGCATTTTAGGAGGCATTTTTAGTAGGGCCGAAATTATAGGCGGCCGGAAAAGCAGGTCCGAAAAAGCAGTCCGAAAAAGCAAATCCGAAAAAGCAGTCTGAAAAAGCAGACCCGAAAAAGCAGTCCGAAAAAGCAGACCTGAAAAATTGATATTGAGGGTTTGTAACTGGTTGAATAAGGGTTTGGAATTCATCATTTAATTGGTGAATCATTTTGGTGATAGATTGAAGACATTTTGGCACATTTTCAGTCACTTCATACCAGGGCATGGATTCAGAATTTTGCTCATATCTCCCAACATACTTGGAGATAATTTTTATACTCTTGGAGGAAGATTAATACATCATTGGCAGCCAAGTTAATACTATTTTGGGGTTCCAAAAACCCTGCATTTATTTTCTGCAGGAGCTGTGCATGTACAGCCTGGTACGGCTGGGCCTAGTTGCAGTGTTGGGGACGGATTTGGATCAGGCCTGGGTCTTCCTAGGAACGGTCAGCATCAGCATTCATAGCAGGTCTTTGGAAGCAGCTTCCAGGTGCATATGTTGATGTCATTGAATGCCATAATTTGCATATGAATTGTATGTCACAGTCCATTAATATATAAGTCTGAAAACTGTACTGTTCTTGCATCAATCTTGTCATTGTAATCAGTCACATAATATACATCTCTGCTGTAACAGCTAGTCTTCTAACATCAGATTTGGATATATGTTAGCAAGGGTATTGCCACATTGTCATAGCATTGTAATTCTGAATATTGTCACAGTCAATTATAATCTGAGAACAGTCATTGTATTCAGACATTGCCATTGGTTTAGTGTAGGAAAGTGCATTACTAGGACCTGTTCATGTAAGACAGTTCATATATTCCATGTCTTTGTTCATGTGCTGTAAACAGTCCACAATACAATGCTCATATGTAATAGTTGCAACAGTCATACATTGCAATCAGAATTGGAGATGTTCATGATATGATGGCATTGATGTGATATTTAGGATTGCATTGTTGTTTATTTGTTAATTTCCTATATTGGTATTGTTATCTCAATAACATTTGGTGCTCAAAACAAATAAACATCTTGAAACACATCATTGCAAACAAGACCATTCAAGTGCATGCCAACTGTTTGACGAATTGACACGGATCAGATTTGGGGGTTTTAGTGATCCTACTAGTGAGGGTCATTACATTTATTACTGGTTAAGTGCATGATAATCCAAACCGGATTATACGGAGCATTCACAGTTGAAACTGAAGTTAGCTTTTTAACTGGAGTTAGCTTTATTTTATCTACAGGTGTTTCAAGGTAAACTCAGGATCAGTTTGCAAGCTTTTTATTCTTAAGGTCCTACATGCGTGATTAATGAGAGAGTTTACAGCTTGGAAGAACTATGAGATGTATTGTTCATAAGATTAGTTTCTTATAAATAAAGGTCATAGGATATGAAAGAAGTGTTGTTGAATATTAAGAGCAAGAGAGAGATATCTTCTAAGAGGAGCTACAGTCACGAGAAGTGAAAGACAGAGAAAGGTTCAACAGCCAAGCAGAGGAAAGGGTAACAAGTATGATCTAATCAGACAGAAAGTGTCATCATAGATCATTGCTTTAGATTGTGAAGCATATTCAAATCTCTTAAACAGGGTGAACCCTAATAGATTGTTTGTATAAATCCCTTAGCCGGGTAACATCTTTATTGGTGTTAAAAGTCCTCTTACTAGGCAACTCCTAACAAGGTCAAGATCCTAACAGGTCTTCTACCAAATCCCTTTACCGGGTAGCACTCTTACCAGTGCTTTGTAAGCCCCTAACAAGGCACCTTTATTACTGCAATAGTAAAGTTGTGGGTTCTGTCCCACCGTGGTTTTCTCCTTCTAACCGAGGGTTTCCACGTATATGTGTTGTGTTGACTTGTGTATTTCAATTTATGTTTATGATTGCTGTTATATTCTTTTAATATTGCAAGATTATATATATAAGGATAAATTGAAGTAGAAATTGTATTTACTGATTCACCCCCCCCCTCTCAATAACCGCTTAGGACTAACAATTGGTATCAGAGCATTTGGTTCTCAAAGATATAAAGCTTAACCATTTGAGTAAAAGATCATGGAGGGATAGAGGTATCAAAAGCAGCTTGAGGAAGCCAATGACATAATTGCCTCTCTTGAGAATAGACTGAGGAGGTCCCTTACAAAAAGAAAGGAGTTGGCTCTGCAACTAAGTGAGAGCAATGAAACAATTGAGGAACTCTCTGGGCAAAGTGGATCTGATGAAGCAGAAGAGGTGGTCTCAGATCTTATGGAAAAAATCAGAGTCTAACTGATCAGATCTCCAACCTGAAAAGGGAGCAGGAAAATAATGCTCTAAGAATGACTGAAATTATTGAAGAAAAGATGGAAGATGAAGATGAAAGGAACAATGCCGTAAAATCACTAGTGACCTCTGAAAGAGAAAGAAATCTGGTAGAAGGTGCAGTAAGGGAAAGTGATGTTTTACAACTTCAAGAAGACATGCAGATTGTAAGTCAAGAAAATGTTATTATGCAAAAGAACTTGCATGATAAAGATGATGCATGCAAAAGGCTGGCTATTGAATTGTATCATCTGAAGGAACAACTGAAGACTCTTGAAGAGAGAAATGAGACACTCAAAAGGTACAATGAAAGCTCAGAAAAGCTTCATGAGCAATTGAGGGCTCAAAGAAAGCACAAGGATCCCACAAGACTTGGGTACGCCGGTCAAAGCAATAATGAAACCGGTGAATCCTCTAAAGTCAAGAAGGGCAAGAAAGAAAAGAAGAAACAGGAAGAAGATAAAGGTAAGAAAACCTTCAAAACCTCTTGCAATCATTGTGATAAATCGGGTCATAAAACAAATGACTGCAGAAATGCACCGGTGAAACCATTTATTTCTAACAGTTACTGTAGCAACTGTTACAAGTATGGCCACAAGACTTTTGAATGTAGGTCACGTCCCAACAGTGTGTCTAGTGGAAGCAGGGGAAGCTTCAAAGGTTATTGCTATGCATGCAAAAAGTTTGGACACAAAGTAGATGAATGCAGGTCTAGAACTATGGCATTCAGATCCCCACCAAGACCGTTGTTCCCTAAGAGGAATGTAAATTGGAAAACAACCAACTATGCTAACTATGGAACATATGGCCATAGCAATTCTCGATGTCATTCACCTAAGAATAGGGATAGAAGGGTAAACCCATGGAAGGCAACTGGGATGGCTTGTTACAACTGTAACAAAGTTGGACATTTGGCCAAAGAGTGCAGGAACTGGCCAATGAACAAGAAAAGGGAACGTGCTAAACCGGTCAAAAGGAACTTGACTCCTAACCAAAAGGATAATAAGGGAAAAGAGACTGTAAAAGAAGTCAAGAAGATTTGGTTCAAGAAGGAATCAAAGAGCTTCGTTGAGGAGAAAACAAAAGGAAGATCATCATCTGCTGATGGTGATATCTTTTCAGCAAATTGAGCCTAAGGGCTTAAACGAAACCGGTAGTCTTCCTACCGTTCCCAGTAGAACCGGTGAGCAATGATCTCACACAGTCAAAAGGTGCAACCAAAAGAAGTTACCAATCTATCAGGTATAACAGAAAGGTAAGTGCTGACATCACAGCCGAGGATTGAATAACAAGTAAACTCATGAGAACCGGTCATCGTAAGAAAGATTAGGTATGGTAATTAATGTTGTAGCCATTAACAATTGTTACCATTTGGTAATTACCATTATACCCTAAATCTATTTAAGGGAAGGATGATTACTCATTTCACTTTACATTGCGAATTGTGATTTTTCATTTCTTATACTTGAGTAATCTTTTCTTGCTTTGATTTACGGTTTTTGCTAAGTAAACTCTGTAAATCCTATCAAGAATTCTCTATGTAAACCGGTCAGATACGATGGCATCATCTTCTGTTGTCAACCTAGTTCAAGGAAACCAATTTGATAGACTAGTTTACGACATCATACCAGTACAAAACCGAGAGAATGATATGACAGGTGCTCTATCATTGGTGCCTGATGGAGTTCTGCTGACTGAAGACATTATGACATTCATCCACTCCAAGCAAGAAGAACTGGATGAAACTTTCATCCAAAGCGAGTATCTCTCACTCTGTCAGGATGGAAAGCTTCAAGATAAGTATGCAAAGCTTGAGACTTCAGGCTTGATCAATGGAGTTAGGTATCCAACCATGTTTCGACCAGATTGGGTAAGACTGGTTCTGAGTAGGGTTCATCAACTACGGATGTGGCTAGCAAAAGGTGCAGTCACACTGATCACCAAGGATGATTTGCAAAGGGTTACTAGTTATAGCAACAAAGGGGAAGCTCTTACCCTTAGAACTATTGCGAATGCAGAAGTCGCAAGCTTAACAAAGTCGAAGTCCGACAGTCAGTTGATGACTGTTAACGACATAGAAGACGAGGGTGTTCAGTTTGCTTTTGCAGTCATCGCATATAAAAATCTATCAATCGAGCAACCTCAACAATGTATTGGGAGGAGCTATACATGCCGCACACCGGATCATGCATGACAACATAGTACGATATTCGCGCCATGCTAAGATGGCAAATTTTTGAAAATCTAAAGAAGCTCGATCTTGTGAAGAAAAAGTTTCTAAAATATGGAGCTCTACTGGTATTTTTGTTCTTTTACTATCAAAATTTCTTTCCGGGCATAGGAAAAGTAACCTGGCTAGTAGATAAACCAGTTATGATTCAAATAGGAGATATGGCTAACAAACTAGGAAATCAGTTTAATAAAGTAATGACCGATTACTTTGAGGCCTTCCAGCTTAGAATGCACGCCAGGGAAAGAATTCCTTTGTCCATTGTTGATCTATACAAGGATGAGCTATGTTTTCTGGTCAACACCGATCACTGTATAATTCAGGCTGTGGAGCCCAAAACTGAGTATGCACCGGAGCTTCGATATGAAATCTCTACCAAGGTAGCCAAGGCATTTGCAGATGCATTGCAAGAGAGTGACCTAGATCTCTCTGCATACTGGTTTGGGACTTATGAAGAAAGTCTGGAAAATTTGAAGAAAAAGTCATTAGTTAAGGAACCTAAAAAGGTGTATATAAAAAGGACTCCTACACCGAGGAAGAAGAAAACAAAAGCTTAAGAACCTAAGGTTCAGAGGAAAAGAACACGACAGGTGTCCAGTAAACAAGGGGAAGAACAGGAAGAAATAGAAACCGAAGATACAACTATTCTTCACCAGAAGAGAAAGTCTGCAAAATTGGTGAAAATGGATGCACCAAGAGGAAGGAAGCCAACCATTGAAGAAGTGGTTGAAGGAGTTAAGGAGACAGGTGGACTGGGAGTAGTTGGAAGGAGATATGGACCAAGCAACCAAGAGGATAAAAGAAAAATAGAAGAAGTTGTAGTTTACTGTCTCTACAAGTTCAATTACACTCCCACTGAACTTCACAAAATAATACCGGATGATTTACTTGAGATAATAGAAGGAAGATGGAAGTCTTCAATTGACAAGGAAAGAGAGCTAAGAATAAAAGCTCTACTTGAAGTCCAAAATCATCTCACTTTGGAAGAAGCAACCCAACAAGCTGACCTGCACAAACAAAGTTTCATGATAAGCAAAAGAATAAGTCAGGTGCTTATTGGAGAGGTGGACAAGGTGCATGAAGGAGTTACTACCTGGACAAATCTTCTTCAGCAACAACATCAGGCAGAGGCAGAATGCCAAAATACGACAGAGCCACCGGTGATAGATACAGGAAAAGGAAAAGGTATACTCGGAGCTGAGACTCCAATCAAGGCAAAAATTGTAAAAGAACTTGTCATTGTTGATATCACCGATGACAAAGTTGGTGATTTGACTCCACCAACTCTGCTTGCTTCCCCAATTAAAGGTAAAGCTAGAACCTTAACTGTAGATAATATAGTTGATGAAGTCATGGACTTTGGCGAAGTGTCGAATGTAGCTAAATGGTTCAGTGTGTTAGTAGAAGAGGATAAGCAGAAAATAGAGATTGCCCTGTTGGAAACTTTCTTAGATTTCAACAGAAGTCCTAGAGGCTATAGGGCTCAATTTCCTCCAGAATTAAACCAGAGAATAATGGCTAAATGGAGAACCGGTTTAGCAGCAAACTCAAAGATTGTCAAGGAGACATTGACACAAGTGAGACTAGGTCTCAGTGAAGAGACAACAAAACTTCTGATAGAAGCAGTGTCACTGAACTTGGATACAAAGAACAGGGTAGCAAAGATTATCAATGGATATGAAAAGGATGTATATAAACAGACACTGGAATTCTGTCAGAGTTATGACTTTAGTACCCTAAAAACAACAGGTCCTCAGGAAATCTCTCAAGAGGAACCTGAAAGAGTAGTGGTACCACAGGTACAATTGACAACTTGTGAAAAATCTTCAACCGGTGAACAAGTTCCAACTGAACCGTTCACATCCAGTGAACAAGTGAATCTGGGCGAACAAGTTCAACTAGAAGATCAAGTATAGGGAGAGTCATCAGAAAAGATGACTACTGATAAAGGAATAGGTGAAGAAGAAATTATTGTGAATGAACAAGTTGCTGAAGAGAAACAAATAGAGCAACCACCGGAAGATGAAGTACAACCTGAAGAGGAAGTTCATCTGGGAGGAGAAGTTCATCCAGAAGAAGTTCATCCAAAAGAGGAGGTATATCAAAAGGAAGCACCACAATAGGAAATTCCTCAACAACAGGAGGTACATGTTAATACAGAACAGGAGAAGCCTACAAAAGAGCAACCGGCACAGGAAAAACTGGTAGATATTCCCAGCTCATCTTCATTGAAAAGAAAACTAACTTTTGCCATAGATTCAAAATCAAAGAAAAGTAAAGTTAGTGATATAGTAGTTGACATAAGCAAGATGACAACTAGAAAATTGAAAGACCTCACTAAGAGGAAACAAGGTATGGTCCTCTCTAGTGTAAGAAACATCTTGCACAACTTCGTACCGGATGCAGATATTGATGAGGATGAACCTGTTATTGATCAATTGGAGATACTGGCACAAGCAATTGGAGAAGATGTCACCGATCCGGAGACAATAGCCATTGATCACTATGAGAAGAAGCGAGTTGATATTCTTCACAAACAGGTTGAAGAGTTAAAAACAACTGTATCTACAAATACCAAAGTACTCCAGCAACAGATATAGGATGCAGGAAGTCTAATAACAAGGACTTCAAACTTTGAAGACTTTGTTCAAGATATAGCTGAGAAGACATCCAAGACTTGAGAAGAGATAAAGGTTCTTTCATCCAAGTTTGATGCAAAGAACACTTCTACAACCGAATATAGCAAGGAAATGACAAGTCATGCTCTTATTCTGAGAAAGGCATCTGAAGAGAAAACAAAGCAAATTCAAGATCTTATTGGATTCCAATTGTTCATTGCCCCAACATTTGATCTAATGCAATCAACAACAAATGGGGCAATAAACTGATCCAAGAACCTGATTACAAGACAATGGAACACATGGAAAACATAATTGTCTCACTGCAAGCTGCACAGAAGAACTTGGAACATGTAACAGGTCTATGGAACCCATTCCTTCATACATCGAAGAAAATTTATAAAGATATCTTCACCAAGTTACAGTTGTGAAATGAGACATTGAAGAGATAACAACCCTTTGTCCTATGGAGGCAAAAAGGGGAAGAAGATTAGAATACTGGGAAGGTCAGATACCGGAGGAATTGAAGGATCAGGGATCAGATACAGAGGAAGAAAGATCAATGTGATAGTGTTATGGAAAATGGAAAAAGGAGGAGAATAGGGAAAGTCTACATGATAGGTGATGTGTGGATATGTTTTGCCACCAATGCCAAATGGGAAGATTGTTGACATAACTTAGTTGTCATTGGTAAAGTCAGAGGCAAACATCAATCCCACCGGAACACCGGTACTCATAACTATGAACCGGTAGACTAAAGGAGGAAGCAGTGTACCTTAACCGGTCACGATTATACCAGTCTAAGTGTTTTTCAACCGGTCATAAGAAACATATAGGGAAGGTATGACTAACTGGGTACAAGTTTATTACCAGTTAAGTGCATGATAATCCGAACCGGATTATACGGAGCATTCACAGTTGAAATTGAAGTTATCTTTTTAACTGGAGTTAGCTTTATTTTATCTACAGGTGTTTCAAGGTAAACTCAGGATCAGTTTGCAAGCTTTTTATTCTTAAGGTCTTGCATGCGTGATTAATGAGAGAGTTTACAGCTTGGTGGAACTATGAGATGTATTGTTAATAAGATTAGTTTCTTATAAATACAGGTCATAGGATATGAAAAAAGTGTTGTTGAATATTAAGAGCGGGAGAGAGATATCTTCTGAGAGGAGCTACAGTCACGAGAAGTGAAAGACAAAGAAAGGTTCAACAACCAAGCAGAGGAAAGGGTAACAGGTATGATCTAATCAGACAGAAAGTGTCATCATAGATCATTGCTTTAGATTGTGAAGCATATTCAAATCTCTTAAACAAGGTGAACCTTAATAGGTTCTTTGTATAAATCCCTTAACCGGGTAACATCTTTATTGGTGTTGAAAGTCCTCTTACCAATCGACTCCTAACAGGGTCAAGATCCTAACAGATCTTCGACCAAATCCCTTTACTGAGTAGCACTCTTACCAGTGCTTTGTAAGCCCCTAACAAGGCACCTTTATTACTGCAATAGTAAAGTTGTGGGTTCTATCCCACCATGATTTTCTCCTTCTAACTGAGGCTTTCCACGTATATATGTTGTGTTGACCTGTGTATTTCAATTTCTATTTATGAGTGTTGTTATATTCTTTTAATTTTGCAAGAATATATATATATATAAGGATAAATTGAAGTAGAAATTGTATTTTCAGATTCACCCCCCCTCTCAGTAACCGGTTAGGACTAACACTCATATCTCATCCATCGTACGGAAAGAACAAACCCACAGCACAGCCTAGAATATACCACGAGCTAGCCCCCGCACGAACAACCTCCCACACACCGTACATTCCTGTAGACCCCCTCCATATGTCCAACATACCACCACCGTACAGACTCCATTTCCTCTGACCATACAACATCCTTCTTGCACCGTACAGGCATCACTTCCTACCGCACAACGTCTTCTCCCCACCCCCACCGTACGCCATCTACTCCTTTTGTACACATCTCCACACCATATGACATAAACACCTCTTGGACAGAAATCACCTCCAGGACAGAAATCGCCTCAGGGGCCAAAAACACCTCCGAGATAGAAATCACCTTCAAACCGAAATCACCTCCGGGACAGAAAACACTTCTGGACCGAAACCACCTCCGGGATAGAAATCACCTTCAAGACATTACATATTTTTATTCTAAGGGAAAACCAATTATCAAAGGCACAATTCATAGCACATATAAAAGACAAAGCTAGCACCTTCCTTTGAGGATTCATTATTGTCTTTGCAAGTTCAAATTTTCAAAATTGAAGAAATCAAGGACAAAATCCTTGGCTTAAAAGTTCTGCGAACAAATTCTTTGTGGACTTGGGGATGAAAACCCTCTCATCTGATTGGGGTGATTCTACATCAAGGAACACAATTGTACTCATTGATTCGACTGAAACCGGTATGTCTCCTTCTCAGAAGTAAGTGTCAAAGAAGAAACTTAGCCTATTTAATTCTTGTAGGCTAACTGGGATGTTGGTAAGGGAATATTTAATGAATTGAATTGTCAATTCCTAACTTGCAAGATCCCTCAAGCAACTATGACACGAGCATTTTTAACACAAGAAGGAAGACCTAAATGTTATGATTCTGAATTTTTCCATGGGTCAATCCTAAACTATCATATGTAGGATGAATTATATCCACTTCTACGGCAGTAAAAAATGGAAGCACTACTTGTTGAATATGGAAACAATCATTCATAAAAACCACCAACCTCTCTAGCATTTGTAAGCACAAACAAAATTACAAGCGGCGAAGCATTATTGATGAATGAGTTTACTTCAAACTTTTCATTTGGTCATTTAGTATAAGAAAGATGTCACTAACAAGCTGATTGATATGTTGCAAGACCATCTTCAATGGAAACTTTGACAAATTTATCTAAATCAGATGCATTCCTACTTTTGAAATAAGGTGGACAACTAAGGGGAGGGGGAGAGTGAATCAGTTTTCACAAAACTCACACGACTTAAACTTATTCTCAGATCTGATAATTAAACATGGAAGCATAAATAAACAACACATAATGAACACACACAACACCAGGATTTTCTACGTGGAAACCTGGTCAAGGGAAAAATCACAATGGGGATGAACCCACAAGATAGGTACACTCTATTAAAAGTATTACAATGGGAAATGCACATGCATTCAAGCACACTGCCTAGAGCTCACTGCTCAAAATGTAAAAGGCTCATTGCCTAGGGAAGGCTGACTACCTGTACAAGAAAATTCAAATCACATCCAAAACTTATGAACTATATAATAGAATCTCCTCTATGCCTAGATCAGTTCCATTGAAGAACAAAACAACTTTATGCTACACACTTCTTCTCTGCCTTCAAAAGATATATACATTTAGCGCACATACATATTCACACATATCTCTCACATCCACTCATGAATACAAGATTATTACATTGATTTGTACATGACATCAACCTTGGAAAGATCATCAAGGTCAGCCCAACACTTACCACCTAATAAAAAAATAACAATACTCAATACAACATTACATACGGACCAAGCAATGTCGGCTAAGACATAGCACAGACCAAAATCGTTCGCCTTGAACCCGATATACCTCCAAGAACTACGCCTCAAACATACGCAACATGCTACAAGCATCTAGTCAGCCAAGAACATGAAGATCACCATCATACCAATGGAAAACATCAATTGCAGGTACAACGATCAATGTGGACCACCAACACAAAAGGCACATGATCCAAAAACATCCAAAAGCACCATGAATTACCATAAAAGTATCCACACCAACACAAATTACTGGAATCACCAGCATCATCATACTGAACCTCGGGAACACTCACAACAATGACTGTCCACCTTGAAAAATCACTTGCGAACCTGCAAACCATGAGCCACTTGAATTGAGGACACATATTAATGTCCCAAACATGCTTCACATATCCACAAAGCAAGATATTACAATGCAGAGCAATTCAGATCAAAATACTGTCACTCTATCACCACTGAACAACTGAAAAATCAGTCACAACAAAGATACTCATAACTCACTCAAATCTTCATGCGAACCTCTGAAACTTGAACTGAATCAACTACAGACAATCCTCTACAAACTCTTAACATCCGCAAACACTAATCTTCATCATACTTGCTACATTGATCAAACAAACTCACTGAACTTCTCTGTAACACTGTCACAGACAGTGAAATATGTTGACAACAATGACAACACATCTCTCAAACATCTCTCAAACACATATTTGCATATTCTTCCAACACCTACATGTGTCCTACGGGGATGATTAACATGCTTGGTGCAGATTTTAGTCATGTGCATAACAGATTTTGATGTGAAATAACACTACCACCTAAAATAGGGACTTCTCTACAAGATGGAAAAATGTCAACTATCTAAAAGTGCATGAAAGGAACTCACAATGAAAAAGCAAGTGGATACTCTGAAGTGGTAAAAACATTAGCAAAATGCAAAGGTATTTATGTTGAACTAAAACACAAGATGAGGTTTCTAAGTTCATAGTGGGATGCACATTATGTATCTTAAGTAAACCAAACAGTAAAAGTTGAGGTTGTATGTGCCTTCACTAATTCCTTTTAAAATATGGAAACGCATCTCCATATATCTTGTGGGAAAGTTTTCTCTATCAAAGAAAGGGCATGACCATTTGTTATATTTGGTCAACTTGATAAAATATGTGTTCTTATTCCATCTAAAATAAATTGAGCACAAATCATTTGAATTAGTTTTTCACTATTGTTTTTGTGCATTTTATTTTTCCAAACTCCAATGTTTCCAATAGAGATGCAAAATCTTTTGGAAGTTTTGGACCACTTTGTGGGAAAATATGTACACCGAGTTGAAGAGGGCGATAACTTTTCATTTACAAATCAGTGGTCTTACCAAAGTGATGAACAGTACACTGGTGTATCTCTTGAGAGGCTATAATATGAATTCAACATGTCTATAATACGATTATACATACACAACTATTATGTCTTTCTTAAAACATGCTTTAGATATTTACCACCTTGTAATTTTAATGTTGTGATGCTAAAAACAAGATGAAAAAATAATGGGAAGATTCAGGAATTCAAAGTGTAAATTCACTTGTGAATGCAAGATAAACTCAAGGAGTCATAAGTAGGGTACAAGGCAAGAAAGGAATAATCGATGTAGGACTGAGAATAAGTTCTAAATTGGGGACTAAATATGGTTGTATTCGAGCAAAGATTGCACTCCAAGGACAGGTAAGAAAGCTTAACCCCTTCTAATATGTTCAGGAGCAGGTGCAGATTTGAGACATACAAGAGAGTGAAACTTCTCTTAGAATAGACTTGCATCCACTCATGAAGATGTGTAGCATATTATCACTATAAATATCGAAATATAATGACTTTTTGACCCTTCTATGCTAGGTGAAGAAGAAACAAGTTTCACGCCATCTAAACTTGAAGAATTGGCACCTTGTTCATTAGAATAGTTTCAAGATGACATGGTGCTGCAGCAAAAGGTGTGGAAGAGAAGGATATGAGAGTAAGAATATTGGTAAGAGGCGTAGTTGCTAAGTAAAGCCAAATTGTACTCCAAGCAAGAAATGGGATACTTTAAACCTTATCTATTTTGGAGACCAATAGCCTCTTATAAGATATAATCTAAATCAACTTGGAATGTAACTCATATCACATTGTTACATCTATGTTTCTCTAAAAACTCATACCACTCCAAAGCTTGCAATATGCTAAGGCAGAATTGCACATGCACATGGAATGCATTGGAATGATCTGCAGAGTATCTAGAAAGGAGCAAGGAGGCCTAAGAAAAATTTGAAAACAATTTTTTTTTCAAAATAAAGCTTCAAAGATTGGATTGTACTAGATTGACCCTAACATAATGGATATGGTGAAGACCAGAACTGCAACTGAAAATCCACACACACAAAAAAAACTTGTGTAGAATTCAACAAATCCCAAGAACACTAGCAATGGGTTCCTCCAGCTTGGTAGACTGATTAGTATGCTATCTACTGTGTATGCATGTTGTTTGGAAGATTTTGTTTGCTGTAAAATGGGAATGCTACCTGTAGGACCAATGCTCCTTTTTATGGCACAATCCTTCATAACTACAATTTGACTACACTACCAAGATGACCATTTATTTACAACAAAATAAGTCAGTTAAAAGAAGGCAATTTATTAATAATAATAGTCAACAATTTTGTATTGATTTTCACCAGGCTTTGGGTAGAAAGAATCATAGAGGGGAACAGAATAGTGATCTAAGATTTGAATTCATTGCAGAGCATATAGGAAAAATAGCAACAAAGAACTTATTGGCAAATGTAAAACAAGCAAGATGGATTGTTGTTTGCATGTCATAGTCTTGTGAACTTGTAACCTTAAATTCCCTAGTGATAGTGAATTTGAGAAGCAATCCTAATTGCTAGATTTTTCTACTCAATTTCCCCAAAGTAAATCTTTTGTCACTCTTACATATGTACTGTGCATCTTCCTTTTCCACATTTACCTGACCACTTTTCAATTCATCATGTTATTCATGCAATATGGCTGCTCTAGGAATTTGCCTAAATAAAAATTTATGCACATAATCACATTATACGGTCATACGACTAATATTTTCTTAAAAGAATTAAGCATAACTCTAACCAGACAATTCATGAATTTATAACCTATGAAAGTAACCAGGCCATTCATGAATTTATAACCTATGAAAGTATGAATGAAAAAATAAATTTAAATTTTTTTAACCTTTTTCGTGTTTGGTATTCTATTCTGAATGATTACTCAAGTAAATATTTAACACACATGTATATGTACATGTACATGAATAGAGAGAGAGCACTTACAAGACTATCAAGTTCTGAAGATTTCCAAGCTCCTTTGGTACAGGGCCAGAAAAGTTATTAATGCCAAAGGTCCTGAGAAAATGAATGTTTTTTATTCTTTTAACATTGCATGGTGCAAGATATCTTTGAAATACAATTCAAAGTTCTGCTAGTAAATAAATTTGAATGAGCTGGCCCATTTGACAGAAATAAATCAAAGAAATTTAGTGCACTAAATTAAAAACAAAAGATTAGAGGAAGAGCCTCACAAGTATTTCAAGTTGGTGAGGTTCCCCAAGAAAGCAGGAATGCGACCATTCAAATAGTTCTGGTTCAGGTTTCTACCAACAAAATTCACAGATCCATATCACAGGATAATAGAGAGTAACAAAATATATCGAAGTATTACCCTTTTAAGTGGCATCAAAAGAACAAGGTAATCTTTCTAAGATATTATGATCAATTTATCTAACTTATGTTTTCTGATAGAGGATTTTGATCTGTCCTTCAGTAAGTTAATATTTCCGCATGGGTAATATCATTTTTATTATCCAAATAAGTGGAAGATAAACTCACAGAAAAACTAGATATACACTTACAGATTTGTGAGGTAAGTCAGATTAGCCAATTCTTCCGGAAGCTCCCCTGTTATATCCATAGCATAGACCTTCCTGGAAGAACAAAAGTCCTCGTTAACATATTATAGAGCACACTTCAAATTTTCTATTCCACTTTGTAAAAATGTTCTCAACCTCCTCTTAAAAAAATTAGAATAAATAACTAGTAACTAACCATTAATCTTTATGTTTTAACGGCATGATGTTGACAGAAAATTTCAAGTGTAAGTAAATTTAGCAAATTTGGACAGAGATATAAAGAATTTTTCAAGTCGAAATAGTAGCTGGATTAAAATTTGAGGAATTTTCACGATTGAAACAAATTCAACACAGCTGAGCTGATGTAAGAGAATGTTTATTAAGCTGAAGAGCTATTTCACAAGTTCTTAATCTGTCTCAGGATTCAATCTAGAAGAATTGAGGTAACTTACCACGGTTTATAATGTGGTAACATATTTAGATCTTCTTACTCCAATGTATCAGCCAACAGAAGATTAACTCAATTCTTGTTAGATACAAAAGTCTAATTGCTGACCACCGACTTCTGTATGGAGGTTGGAAGTTCGTTTTCAGAATACTAATGTAGCAAGATTTGGTAAACTATTTACAAAGTTCGTTAACTAATTGGAGTACAAAGTGCAATAAACACGTCAACTGGTAATTGAATGCGATTTCATCTATCTGGATATTACAATTTTTTTTGTCAATTGCCGTTGCGGTTTGGTTTCTTTTTTTGTTTCTCGTTTCTGATATATAGAAGCTAAATGAATAGTTACAAAGATTATCTATTTTGTTTCAGAATTTAATTCTGTACAATTTTTTAACATTAACATTTCAGATTGCACTCGCTTATAGAATGAAAGAACTATAAGAGAAAAATGAATAGATTGCAGACCAAGACAGATTTAAAAAGAAAAGAGTGGAGGAGAGAAGAAACATGAAGTTCAAAAAATAAGAAAAAGTTAAAAAACTAAGAACCCAAAAATAGAAAAGACAAATAAGGTCAAAGTCAAAAGATGAAAAAATAAGAAACTATGAACAACAAAAGAAAATTGTTAAAAATTAAATAAAAGAAAGTGAAAATAATTTTAAAGCATAAAAAAATGAAAAAGCATTGAGAAAACAGGAAAAACAAAGAAGATAATATATATAAAAATAAGAAACTAAGAACAATAAAAGAAAATTGTTAAAAATTAAATAAAAGAAAGTGAATAATTTTAAAGCATAAAAAAATGAAAAAAGATTGAGAAAACAGGAAAAACAAAGAAGATAATATATATATAAATAGATAGAATGCATGTATGTACATATACATACAAACACATAAATATATATGTATATGTACACGTTTGTGTATGTGTATGTTTTTGTATGTATTTCTGTATTTATTCATGTATATTTTTTTGTCTTTTTTATTTTTGTATTTTTCACTTTTTTAATTTTGTTCTGTTTTTTCAAATTTCATATTTTCTTTTAATCTCCATTCCCTTCTTTTAAATATGTCTTGGTCTGCAATCTATCTATTTTTCTCTTGTAGAAATTGCACACAATTGAATCGAGAAACAAAATAAATGATTGATTATGAACTGTGGAAATCTAATCTCTTTAATTACAAAAATTTTAACTTTTTCCTAAAAATAACTATGTACAAAATAAATAAAATTGAACCATTTATTCCAAGATGCTATTCTGACTCCCAAAATCTCCAATCTTAAACTAAAAAACTAATTCAGTCAACTTTTGAAAAGTAAAAGCACTGCCCATTTTGCATTTGTTCTTCAGTTGACTCACTAAAAAGCCAGACTTGGATTAAATGCAGATAACAGTCAAATGAATAATGGTCTATTTTATTCAGTTTTCATATGCATTTTGTGAGCAAAAAATTGGAGACAGGACAGGGCTCTGCACCAAGAGATCTCTTAAGAGCTAAGCTTGGCTTCAAATCCCCAAACCCCTGTAATTTGTAAAGGTATGGTGAGGTTATGGTGTAACTTTTGGGAAGAAACCCAAGCCTGTCACAATGTATTAATCAATTGAAATCCACTCCAGATGGAGTAGGCGGATAGCCTAAGTGCAGAATTATATTGGATGAACGGTTTTGAAGCTATTAAGCTATTAACTTGAAGGTTATAACCAGGGTTAATCATGAAGTTAGAACCAAGAATACAAAACTTGAATAATGTCTACAATAAATGGAAAGCAAACCCTTCTCTTTTTATTCTACAAACAAGTCTCAGAGACGAAGTTAACCTACCCGTTGGCGGTGAGTCACCACCCAAAAACCCTCTTTTTCTTTTAGTTCTACAACTACAACCGATATCCCAACTAAAACGTTAGGTACATATGATCTATGTTGCTTGAAGAGTTGGGAGAACACTTTGTTTTATTGGAAGAAAAAGGGACCAGTAAAGCCTCATCTTCATAATAGAGGTCCTAAGTAAGATTTAGTTGGTTCATGGAATTTAATAAATTATAAATTAATAATACAATCCATTGAGCAAGAAGGTTACTGTAAACATTACATTTCTGTAACATGACAGAGGGTTCCTGAGCAGTCACACTTGATGCCAGGATTTATATCTTCAATAGACGTAGTAGAATTGGCTATGCCAGAGCATGGGTCTGTGCGGTTCCATGTTTCAGAAGAATCAATATTCCACTTATCAGAAAGTGACCTTACTGCAGCAACTGTTATTCCAAACAACACAACTTGACAGAGTTAGAGATAGTCAATAAACAACATGCTACTAAAAAAACCAAAATCTTTCATAAACTAAACTTGCCTTCAATGGGATCTGTGACTGCTATCACTTGAGCTGCCTGTAGCCAACATCCAATGCTGTAAACACTACAGAGAAACCAAAATGATGAAACTGTAACTTCAATCCTTGACATGATGGAAGCAAAATTTATGTTGGGTTTGAGTGCTCCCCAATTAGATGACAGAGCTTGTGCAAACTCCCCAATACTTGAATTATATGAACTGAATTCATGAAGAGAAATCTAATGCAGACTATTGAGATGAAAATGAATTCAGGTTTTTAAGCATGGATGATCACATAGTTTGAATTTTTCGTATTAGTGCTCCTTGATGATGAAACTTGATGGAAAAGTCTAGAAGAGATAAAATTTCAGGTCTATTCTTTGCATCAACTTTTGAAATAATGTAAAATTGCGGAGTTGGGTAATGTCTTGTCAACTTGGGCCATTACAAGCTGACAAGTCGGGAAGAGTACGCAGCATTACCCACTATAGTATTCAATCAAACACTTACACCTGGTTATATGTAAATTGTTCAACCCTGGCTGGCGGCTAGATTGGAGATTCTGTATTACAATTGAACATCATTTATTCTGGTTTCATTACTGTTTATATTTTTAATCACTGTCCTTATCATGTAAACAATTGCCTGTGATTTAATAACTTCTGTCTAATAAGCGTGGATTGAAAGGGTAGAGTTCAATATTCTAAAGTTCAAATTGTTCCTTTTAAAGAGAAAATAATGAAAAAAATTAAATAGGTTAACTAAACATTAATTAAAAAATATATAGATTTAGAATTAATAATTGTAGAATTAATGGTAGATATTTAGATTTAAAATATATTAAGGATATTTAAATTGATCATTTTTATCATATTTTTTTATGTCTTTTATCTAAATTTGTCAAATACTTATTTTCGATGTCAATCTTCTTATCATAAGTTTGGGGATATCTTTTGGTTTACTTCACAATAAGCATTCTAATTGGCTTGTTGATGTTCTCCCTTCTTAAAATGATGAAGGGTGGACTATAGTTGGAAGGCATAAAAGGACCACCAAAACACTAAAAATAGCAGAGCTAATGTTGGGACCTTGCTATTAACCTACAAATTGGTGGGTATTCGAACCCTCAAAGAAAGAGGAAAGAGGAAAGAGATGACTTTCTTTAATGGTGAACATTCTACTTGGGCTACAATCACTAGAATGTTGCGATTGGCTTTTATGTTATCTTCTTAATCAAAGAGTATTATTTGTTTTTCTTCTTCTCTTGTGGTCTTGCATTGGTCTCACAATGCATTGAGGCATCTAGAAGAAGAAAATTTGTTGCAAAAAAAATTGCAAATTCCCAACATTTAGTTGGGTAGTTTCTCAAGTGAGATAAGTTTTCGCAAATCATTACTCCACTCTTGATGAGCAAGATAGCTATGCCATATCTCTTGATTCTAGTCTATGAATTTTGCCTCATAGAATGTTTGAGGCCTTATAGAGCTCCCTAAGAAGTATTCCATGAGTGATAAGTTTGTCAAAAATTTGTAGTTGTGGATATCCTTTGCTTATAGGAGGCTACGATTACTAACTTTTTATTCTTTTATACTTGTGGTGTTATTTGGGGAGCCAACTTATTTTATGTGGTAATCATGATTTACATCATAGAGGAGTTGTCACATTTCTCTCTACTAAGTAGTATCCCGACTTAATCAAACTATAAACAGTCTAAGTACTATTTCTCTCTATGTATTCTCATTGCTCTCTTGTGATTACATTTTTGTATTATTTGAAGCCTTCTTTGCAGTGAATTTGTTGTGTTTTATCATGCATGTGTTGTTTTGATTTTTGTTTCCTTTCATTGTTATTATTCTGAGGTTTTTTGCTTTTCTTTTTTGTCACTATTTTTGTTTTCTTTTGGAGCCTAGGATTTCCAAACCCTTTCATGTTTCATTTGTCTCAGTGGTAAGTTGTTTGTTCCTTTCACCTTGTCTTTCCTCTATGATTGGGCTTCTAGTTTCTGCTTGTTCATGCCTTTGCTTAGTAGTCGATGAGGTGAATCAAACATCAAAACTTGATTCACAAGTTCCCTATTTTTTTTTCATTTGCATGTCTTAGAGGTGAATTGTGTTTTGAAACTTGATTCACAACTCAAAATGTTTGGACCACATTTAATTTTGAACAATAATACTTGTTGTTTGGGTTTCAAAACCTGAATAACATACCAATTGTGTTGTCCATGCTTTTAAATCTGAATAACAAGTTCTTCCTTTGCATGATCTACAAACATGTAGATCAGGGTTTAAAACCTAATTTTCATAAGTGAACTTATCATTGTAGATCGGGTTTCAAACCCCAATCTACATCTCCTTTGCACTCCCAACATGTGTTGGTTGGATTTTAAACCCCTACCAACATCACCATTTGCATGTATAAGACATGTAAATAAGATTTCGAAACCCAATCAACATCATATCACTACCTCACTCAAAAATTTTAATCAAGTTTTGAAACCCGATTGACAAGATCATTTACTTAATTTTCATTTGGTTGTAAATCGGGTTTCAAAACCTAATTTTCAAAGTCGTACCTATACACACTTGTAAATATGGTTTTGAAACCTAATTTGTAGGTATTACAATTGTAATTCGGATTTTGAAACCTAAATTGCAATATTTCCTACACTTGTCTAATTTTTCCTCCTTGAGTGAAAACCAATCTTCTCCTTCCTTGCACACACATTTTACCATTTTTCATAAATTAGGGAATTTAACCTAGTTTTGCAACACTCCATTCAAAGGACATTTTGATGGAGCTTCCAATAATTGGTTCAAGATGTTTTAACATTGTGAAACTTTCATCTCAATAGTTCAAATAATATCTAAATGTCAATATACAACCACACCTAACAAGAAGATGAAGTACAAATAATAAGTACTAGAATGAGATAAAGTCATCTTCAATGTCATCCAATGTGGACAATATCAAGGATGCAAAAATTGGGCATGTTGATATGTCTAAATTCATAGGAAGAACCAAGAAGTAGCTAATGACTATTGGCATGCAGTTTCTTCTAAACAACAACATTCATCAGGTGGCTTCCTTCCCAACAACCACACTTAAGCCTTAATTTGTATAACTTGTGTTTCTCATTTTGATAAAGAGACTAGGACAATCAAGGATGTTGATGGTGAAGTTGTACCATGATGAGAGTGGATGCAAAGGGTTTTGATAGGATTTTTAAGGTTCCACAATCTCTTGAGTATTGTGACGTCTCCATGGAATCAACCAAGCCTATTATAATCAAAATAAGCATAAATGTAGGAAGACCATCGAGACTGTCATGACCCCCTGAATAGAGTTTAGCGATAATAAAAGATGATTATAAGATTAAAAAAATAATAAACAATATAATATATAATTCATTAAATAAATAATTCTATAATAAGATTACAAATGTTATTAAATAAACTCATAATAGGAAATCTACTGTTAAATAATAATAATATATTATTAGAATTATTAAGATAATAATATGATATAATTCAAATACAATTTTAATATAATAAATTCTTAATATATTAATAATATCTTAAATATATCAATATGTCTTCAAAGTTGTATATTAATAATATCTTAAATATAATAATATTATAATAATCAATTTGTTTTCAAAATGGTCTTCTGTCGTAATAAGAACATTGTATCGTTGACCCAGCGAGCAAATATTGTGGTTTGATGGTCCAAGTTGGAGGCCACGTAGCAAACTACACCATAGAATACATAAGATGAGATCGACGAAAATAACGAAGTATTCCCCTGGGTAAGGCATGCGCTGTAATTGTTGTTTAGATGTTTTCTCTCCACGTGGAAGTATAGACCGAACACAAAGAACTATTCAGCGACCAAGACATCGCAATACTCATGCTCAGCAAATATCGAGTTTAAGGAAGAAATAATATCATATAAAAATATAATATTATCATTAATGCGCTGTGGACTGCATCAAAAGAATATCAACTATAACACAGCGATTAGTAATGGATTAAAATATGAATCACAAACCTTGGAATTAAAACGATTTGATTAAAAAGTGCGTGATTGGAATGAAACGAGGTGATAATCAAGGGGACGCGTCCTGTTCTCAGGACTTCTCAAACATACGATATAAAGGGGCATTCGAATCCACTCTCATAGGGACAGGGAATTATATTTGCTTGGCAACCATTACCTCTTGGCATATATCATTCAGATAATTACCAACAAGATACTTATCGTCGTATACAACATTATATCAGATTACCGTCAATAGACTACAAAGGAAAAATACTGACAGTATCAAGAGGAAGTAACGTAAAAACAACAATCACTTGTACTTGTGATCATACACAAACTCATTTTTAAATCTGCAGCTATAATATCGACAGTAAAGAAGAGCATTGAGTTATCAATGTATTCGATGACTTCAGTTCTATATATATATATATAGGACAGTCATATTAATTGATCTTCTTATTCCTTTATAGTCAGTGGCATACCCAATAAATATACTCTCACATATATTTATATTCATTTAAGAAGTCCAAACGAATAACAGGAGAAAGGAAACTCAAGTTTATATTCATTTAAGAAGTCCAAATGAATTACAGGAGAAAGGAAACTCAAGTTAGTCTTGTAGGAACCATTTCAATCCCATCCCAAACCCAGAACTTTAGAGCAAACTGAATGAACCCTACGAGGGGGCATCACAAAGACCCACTGGCTTGCGATGCCTAAAGTTACCACAACTGTGTGGCCTTACCTCTACCGAAATAATTTCATTAAAAAAATAGATGATAGTATCACACTTCTCAATAGAATCAAAGGATTAAAGCAACCAAATGTCTTTGAGGAGTGGATGAATCCATACATTCTTATCATGAGAAAATGAAAGAAACAGATATTATGAGGTGAACAAATCAGTGATGCCCTATGTGAGTAACTCTCCCAAGTGTCTACTACTTGAAAGTTTCATATGAATTCTTACTTGGTTTATGCGGAAGTATCACCCAAAAAGTTCTCAGGTCCTTCTACAAAGGGTGATAAAAATAAGTCCTAGTATGGGAGTATTATACTCAGTAGACACTAAAAGAAAGTAGAGATCATTATAGAAGAGTTTATGATGTTTTTTTATTGTGCACTCAGGTATCGACTTGATACGAAGCTTCAAAAGATGAGAGTATCAGAGGTTGCATGGAAGAAAGTTACTTATTATGGTTGTTTGTTTTTATAATTTCCTACTTTTAGCTATGTTAGGGTGGCTTTCTTTGAAGGTATCCCTTATATGATCCCAAGTTACCCTACAAATAAGATTATTCTAGTGGAGATGAGCAAAAAAATGATGGTGGTGCATGGTAAATAGTCAAAGGCTCATAAGCATGGTTTTAAGTTCCCCCTAAAAATTGAGAGATATTCATTGACAACCTCCATCAAACTCAAGGCTATGGAGGATGAGATGATTGATATCACACTGAATAAGTTCAAGAGAAGAAAGGACTTCAATTATAGAGGTATGAAGGCAAAATTCAAGAAATATTTTACACTTGTACACAAGATTTAGGATGTATGGATTAACCTCTAAATTGATGAGGACATAAGGAAAATGGATTATAGTTGTCTCATCTTGTAGAAAATTATAGATCTTGACTTGCTAGATATTGTTGACGACATGGAAGATGATGGGAATATTCTCAATCTCATCTATGATTATCAAATTATTTGAAAAACACCTCTTCCTTCTATCAAATGGTCTTAGAAAGAATGTGTCTCAATCAGAGAAAGGTTCCAACCAATTATGGCCAACACCAACTTCTCATTATTGAGTAAGGGCATAAATCTTAAGGAATTCACAATAGGTTTTGAAGATGAAATAGTAGATCCTTTGGAAAATAAGGTTGAGCTAAGAAAGAAGAATAAAGAGGATGTGTCTTCTTCTAAGAAGGCCACCAAGATCATATTCATAGTGAGAAAAGAAAAAGGGAAATCTCAAGAGGAGGTGTCTATTAAAGGTAAAGAATAGATTGAGATGCATGATGAAGAGCAAAGTGATGACCCTCAGGAGAACAAAACAAAAGAACCTTCAATGGAAGTAGGACCCCCTCTAGAGGAAGCTCCTAAGGTATCAACTCCTACTACTATTCATGTGTTTCCTCTTGATACCAATGTAGATTCATTTTCCACTATGTCTATTGATCTTGTTACACATACAACCTCCACTCAGTCAATTCCATCTTCCTCTACCACTATGTTTTTCCTTCATACTCTTCATAACAATCTTGAGAATGTTTTTGACCATTTCTCTTCATATCTAGATTTTTCAAATGTGCCTACTAAAACCCTCGACAACACCATAGTTGAATTTCATAGGTTTATGTCATGTCTTATGCCTAATGTGTTAGTTATTGAAACCACCTTTGTGGTTCTAGCCGAAACCCCACTCATCATGTATACCATGGAACAAGGTAAATTTGGGTTTTCTCAAACTCTATTTGCAATCACACAAGAAGGTACTTCTAATCTTGCTCCATGGCTAGGGACAATTACATCCAAAAGAAAAAAGAAATATATCTCCCTGTATCACTGGTACATTATATCTTTGTTAATTCAAAAGTACAAATTCAAGTAATATCATTGTTGTTGTTGATTACAGAAAAAATGATATAGAATTGTGCTAAAAAGTATCATTAAATGTTTACCAAAATGTATCTTTACGTGTCACGAGCCTATGCTTGAACTTCATTGATAATAAACAAACATTTTTACATCTTATTGCATTTCTTTTAAGAATTCAGTTTTAGCATCAAAAGAGAATTATATTTAAGCCTGGTAATTTGTGCCAGTAAGTCTTAGAATGTTCTCTATTTTCAAGTATTGGATTCAAGTGCCAAAGTGATTGTGCCATCAAATGAATATAAATGGAAGCATGAATAAATGACTAAAAAGAAAGAATGACTGGTTTTTTCTAAGTGTGATAGTAGTAAGCATGACAACAATGAGTAAATATTTACAATATGGTTGAAACAGTGAGGTTTAAAGTGCATTCACAGCTGAGCTATAAAAGTTTAAATTTATCTACAAAGTTGTTGATTCTTTGTGTTTATGGGTTCAGTGAATAGAGAAAAAATAAAACTACTACTACTGACTAAGGAAGAGTGAGATTTATGTTGTGAGTTCAATAGTGTATAGTGAGCAAACATATGCAATATAATCAAGTTGGACTATGCATTCATTTATCAAGTTGTAAAGTTTAATACTTCTCTACAGATTTTCAAAGTCTAATATACATCTACAGCCGAACTATGGAAGTGACAATTTTAACATTTGGTAGGCTATAGGAGTTCAAAATAAAACAGTGAAGCATAAGTTTTCAGCATTTTATCAAATGTATATGTTCACAAGCAGAGTAAGGTGATTGGTGTTCAAAGCATAAATGACAGTGAAGATTTTATGAGTCAGCAAACTAACAAAATGGATTTTCATATTTTATGCCACAAAACATCATTTGTATATGCTATCAAGAAAAAATTTAAAAAAATAGAGAATACAAGATGTTTTAAGTTGCCTACAAGTAAACAACAGACAGAAAGGACTTATTTGCATTTTCATTCGAAACTTGTGTCTATTGTTCATTGATTGGTGTTCATCTTTTAGTCAAGTACCAGTCAAGCTCGATAGGGTCGAAGCTTATGACTGAAAGTTGGACATCATTTCATAAGACTTGTTACATTTTTCACAACTTTCAGTTACAGCTTTGGCTTTGCCGAGTAGATTGTAGTGAACCCTCACATGTTGGTATGCTGATAAAAGTCCAAGCATCTCGGTAAGAGTCTCAAGCTGAGACTGAGAGATGTCTTAGTTGAGGCCGAGTCCCATATCTCAATCCCATCTTGAACCTTGTCGAGGAAACTGAAGGGGATCCATAATGGTGGTGCACTATCAAAGAGAGAAAACCCACATCAAAGGTGGAAGAATAAACATAAGCTTCATGCTTAAAATTTGCCAATGGAAAAGAGTTTGAAGGCTTACTAGTTGAAATTCGAGCTACAGCCGAATGTGAACTCATAGTTCAAAGCTCATAAGCCAAGCTCATTATAAGTCACGGCTTCATACATACTGTCAAGATGTAGCTAGTTCACAGTCAAGCCATGAACTGAACCAAAGTCACAGTAAAAACCCACAAGCCAAGCTTCAACATTAGTTTAA
The DNA here is from genome assembly GCA_027943335.1 of Chamaecyparis obtusa. NCBI lineage: Eukaryota > Viridiplantae > Streptophyta > Pinopsida > Cupressales > Cupressaceae > Chamaecyparis > Chamaecyparis obtusa. Next base: position 312,383 of record BSBK01003727.1, on the reverse strand, counting down.
GATACATAACAAAAGCCAAAACGCATTCACAGTCAAGTGGTGAACTGAATGTAAGCTTCAGCTGAAGACCCACAAGCCTAAAAAGATTCATCAGTCTCGGCTTTACATATTCAAAGGTATTAGGAAGTTACAGTCAACCCATGACTTGTAATGAAAGGGATCTCAAACCACAGTCACAGTTTTTACTTCAAGTTCGAGCCTCAAAATGATAAGCCGTGAGCTGATACATTTGCAACTGTAAACCAAAAGGGAAGGCGAAAAAGGATTATCCGTCACAAAATACATAATGAAGCCTAATGTATACATCAGCCACAGTCACAAATGGAAACACACAGTGATTTACCTCTTAGAAGCCGAGAAGCTCGAGACCAAAGCCGAGTTCCTAGCTCGAAGATGAAGCAATAGTTGTATGCCAAGAATGACAAAATCAAAACTTAAGTTGACTGTAGAGAATCCAAGTTCTACAAGATCAAGCTCTCAGTATATATTTGATGCTAGTGAGAAAATAATACATGACAAAGAGCTCCATCTACAGTCAAGCTGAGCTTCATGAAATTTTTTAGCAGAGTTTCCTTAGGGTTTCATTTGTTTCCAGTTTCTTCTTTGCAAAGATAAACAATAAACACCAGTTTTCAAAAAATGAAATGACCCTTTGAGTTTTTGGGGTCTGCCAAGCAAGTGTCATTCAATACCATCAATACTGATGCAAACCTCGAGATTTTGAAATAGTGCCACTTCACCATTTTTTAGCTGAAGTTTTCGCATGGTATTGCAAATGGGTTGAGTGGTCATGTCGACCCTCCCCATGTTGTATTTTTTATACTTAGTGATATATTCCTAAGGTAAAGGCTATTAGATAGTGTAGGTTTATTTAGGTTGAGTTGTTATTCAATTTAAATAATTTGAATATTGGTAAATATTGTAAAAGGATTTTAAATCCTTAATTTAAGCCAATATTTTGGGCACTTATTAGAGTCTTCATAGGCTAAATTCTTGGCACTTATTTTGGCCAAATTAGGACAATTTGTAGAGGCTTTCATTTTCGGATTTGAAGCTAGGGCTTGGTATAAGACTGATATTTATGATCAATCAGGGGGTTGCAGATTTTGGAGAGAGGGCAATAGTGAACTTATTGTTCCTAAATGTTTTGGAGACCATTTTGTAACCACATTTTGTTAGATTTTGGTCAGGAATAAAGCTTATGATTCATTTGCCTCTATATTTTGAGTTTGATTTGTCAAGATCCTGTTTTCATCTTTTCTTGCTAGTGCTTATTTTATTGTTATCTAAGAGAAGTGAGTGTATCTTCATTCCTTCTCAAAGTGATCAATTATTCAGACCTAGTAAGAGATCTGTATGTTTGTTGATTGTTCAAACTATTCATGGTTTAACCCTGATAGCAAGATCTATCAGCCAATATGTTGGATAGTGATTTAAGGTATTAAAACTTTTGGTATAAGTGTTGAGATCACTGTTTTATTTTTCTAATCAAAAGTATGAACTCATTTTTGGTGTATCACCCCTATCTATTTCCCATTTTAAAGTTTCTTTCTTCCCTTTTCTGACTAAGTTACAAATCAGGTGGTGATCTTTCATATTTGATAGGAACCGGCCTAGAATCCGGAGACTCCTCCTTATTCAGAGTCCACCCACAACTTGAGGAGGTTTCTATTATTGGGATAGAGTTACCGTATAAGCCCTAATGCCTAAGTTGGGGTGGTAATTTTAAGCCTAAACAAGAACTTTTGCTCGAAAGTTTAAAATTAGGCTTTTTTGGCTAGGTTTTTAACCCGCCGAAAGTGACTTTCACTTTCACTTTCGGCGACAGTGAAACTTGTGGCTTGGCTTCCAATTTATCAAATGTCGCTTTCAAGTTTTTTATTTTTGTTTTTCATTATTTGAAGTTTTTGATATATAGATTTAGTATATATACATGTATATATGCATGTATACTTGTGTGTGTGTGTGTGTATATGTATATGTATATGTATATGTATGTATGTATATATATATATATATATATATATATATATATATATATATATATATATATATATATATATATATGCATGTATACATATACATGTATATATGCATGTATACATGTGTGTGTGTGTGTCTATACACATATATATATATATATATATATGTATGTATGTATGTATGTATGTATGTATGTATGTATGTATACATGCATATATACATGTATATATGCATATATGCATGTATATATGCATATATACATGTATATATATATACTTTTATTATTTGCAATTTTTGATATATATTTAGTATATATATGCATGTATATATGTATATATGCATATATACATGTATATATATAGATTTTTATTATTTAAAGTTTTTTATGTACATGTATATATATATATATATATATATATATATATATATATATATATATATATATATATATATATATATATATATATATATATATATATATGTATATATATACATGCATATATGTATTTATATGCATGTATATATATACATATATGCATGTATACATGCATATATACATGTATATATGTGTCTATATATGCATATATATATATGTATACATCCATATATACATTCATATATGTATATATACATGCATATATACATGTATATATGCATATATACATGCATGTATATATATGTATATATGCATGTATATATGCATATATATACATGTATATATATGTATATATATATATGCATGTATATATATATGTACATATATGTGTGTATATATATATATATATACATGACATATTATATATCTATATATATATATAATATGTCATATACATATATATATATATGTACATGACATATTCTATATATATATCTATATATATATATATATATATATATATATATATATATATATATATATATATGACATATATATCTCTATATATACATGTCATATACATACATGTACATGTGTATGTATATATGCATTTGTATGTATATATGCACCTATACATGTGTGTGTACATATGTACAGTACACGTTTATTTACATTTAAATATAATTTATGTAATTGATTTTACTTTGAAATAATGTAGCAAAATGTGCATACTTTAATTTTATTTTCAATTAAATTAGGAAAACGTACATATATTTAGACTTCATTTGATGGTAAATAAAATCTTTCAGGTATATATATTCTATCTATCAGACAAATTATTGCACATCACACATGGCAGATGCACCGATTCCCCCTCTGGAACTATTTTCATGCACTAATAGATAAATTGAACAGTTATAAGAATCCATAAATAATCTAACTAGCTCTAGTGTCTATAAGAGCACATGTCAATCCATCCTTACTAGATTGATTACCTTTAGGGATGACATTCATGGTACCACTCCCTATGCCCCAAATGTTATAGAGGCCATACTTGAGAGGAAGAGACAAGAGGTTGGCTCTGGTCTTTCTCTTAAGGAGGTACAGAATTTAGTGCCTAAAGTGACCCTAAAAAAGGGAATCTTTCCCATCTTATGCAGATTTAAATTATGTGAAGGGGTATCAGGTTACCAAGTATCAGGATCCTGCTATATCAGCATTGATCTACCCACAATTTCTAGGTACCCATGGTCGTTATCTGAATAATGACCAGATTCCACTGTACTTTACACAACATATTTTTGCTAAGGTTCATTTAGGGAGGGTTGTTAATTACACTGATTTGCCAGCACATCTAGGATAGGGGCGTGGTAGACTTGTTGATAAAGATGCTTTTCGTCGAGTTGATCGACAGAGACCAGTACACAGGGCCATTGTTGGTCAGAGGGCACCTGTTATAGCTCCTTCATTAGGTCCTATTATAGATGATGTTATTCGTAGCACCTAGCTTCCAACTGTGATTGATAGTGTGGGGGACATTGCACTAGTTGCCGCATCCATATCTAGTGATTAGGTTGGTCAATACCTGATGTCTCGATGACACTTTAGATCATTAGGTGGAGCACCCTCTAGTAGGGCCGCACATGACATGTATAGTGCAGCAGGCATCCCTTCACTTTCTATCTTGGAGGGACTTATAGGAGAGATGACACGTGTCACATTGACTAGTTTGGTTGAGGATCTATTGGATGCATATGCATTTATAGTAGCAGAGCATGATATCCCCATATTAGAGGTTAGATCTCATGTGGGTACTGTCAAATACGCTTAGCCACATCCTTCTCACCTAGATCGTGGCCATAGTGGCAGTGCTTGTGAAGATCCACCTACTGACCACTCTATTGCTACACAAGGAAAAGCACAACGTACAGACCCTTCAGTCAGTGTAGGACATCAGTTCTCTAATGTTGGCCTTAATGATGTTGAGTTCAGCATGACCACTACGGGTTATCTAGATTTGTTGACACATGATGATATGACTTCCATGCCATCTCATTTGGTTAGTCCATTGCATTCATCATTAGAGAGGTGTGTGTAGTCTACTCATGTTACAGATGCAGAGTTGAGCTTGGACGAGACGCAACAAAATCTTGTACCTTGGTTGATAGAATTGAGGATAGGGAATCTAAGTACTATCAGTTTCCACCACCTACACAATTATAAATCAAACTATATACATGTATTTAATGTTACAATTTAACTTAAATTTATTTTCAAAATTTTAATCAAAATTTATATATATATGTACATGTATATATATGATATATATTTTTTGTCTACTAGGATATGCCTCTTGTTACTCATTCTTTGAGCACTGATCGTGTACGTCGTTGGGACTCACTCGATGATGACTTCAATAGTGGACAAGTGAGTTTTTAATTTATTATCTATGTGTACACACTTTATAACATGTTTTCTTGTACAATATTTTAAATCAAACTTAAAATGTGTACAATATTTATATATCAATTTATCTATCTCTTTCTTTGTAGGGATCTACACATCCTTCACAACATGATAGTCACTCTGGGTCTAGCCACTTAGTGAGGAGTCATCATGATAAGTCCTAGGCACTTTCATATTTCATCTAGACATATTTTATATTACATATATATTCACATGTGTTTGATGAACTATATTTCATTTCTAGACTCTATAGGACCAATTGATGTGTTTGATGTTATATTTCATTTCTAGACCCATTTGATAGAATGTTTGACACCTGATTGATCCATATGTTTCATATTTACAGTACTTGATCTACACATGATTGATGTTTCATTCATGTTATATATATACTTTCACTCTAGATCTACATGTGCATGTGTGATGAACTTGTATACATGTTTGATTCTTCATGAGTTCATGTGATTTCAAATTTATAAATGTATATTTTCAATACTTTCAATAGATTACATACATGTGTTTAATTTAAATTTGATTACATGCACACGAATGATGTTTGATTTCAATAGATTACATACATGAATAATGTTTGATTGTACATGTTTATGAAAGTTATGAATGATGTAAATTTGACACACGTGAGCTATATAATTGAGGTCCCTAGATGTTTGATTGAATCTTACTTATATTTAAATGTACATTCGATAATAGTTGTGCACATACTTTTAATTTAATGTTGTTGTACTTCAAGTAGATTTTATATTTAAAACATGCATGTCCTAATGTAACACATGCAAATTCAATACATACAAACATTCATATGAACCAAAGTTAGAGTACTTCATATTTAGGTAGATAATTAATATATCATATCCACTTGTAAGACATTTTTTAGATCTATATTATAGATTTTTAATTTAATTCAAGCTCCATTCACTATGGGCACTATTAGGAAAGAATGGAGCTAAGAAAACCTCTGGTCTCGCCCATGAAAAATTTAGTTCAAATCATATTTCATGCGTAATTTAGTCCACATCAATTGGTTCATCTCTCTCTCTCTCTCTCATAACATTTAATATTCTCTCATGGTTGTCAGTATCAAGTCTCCACTTACAAATGCCACGTCCCGTCATAGGAACAAGAGATAGGACAGTGGCAATTACAAGATGGCTATACTGATAAACCTTATTGTTAGGTTGATAATCAACAAAATGAATCCCATGTTTAAGTATTTTGATTTGCTTCAAATATGTTCCTTGCACAACAATTGAACTTGCACAGACAAGTTCAACAATGTTAAATATGTGTGTGTGTGTGTGTGTGTGAAATTAACCATATAAACAAACGTATAAGAAAATTGGAAGTTGGAAGGTCTCACTTAAGTTAAATACAGGCTGTGAAACTTAAATATAGTACTAGAACCCGTGTGAAACATAATTCCATCGCTTGTTTCATTCTATGTTAGCTTCATCCTCTCCTTGCAACAACGTAATAAATAGTAACTAACACCTTCCACATTTCCAGGCTTTGCTACTACTGCAAAAATATGTCCTGCATTTAAAGTGAACTTTTAATTTTAGGTTTGTAAATATAAATTAAACAAATTTTATTTATGAATTGAGTTTATGAATCCTTTTTAAACATGTACATAAACACACACGTACCAATTTTGATCAAACCTGAAATATGGCCATAATCTGTAGAAATCAATGGAATGTCATCAAAGCTTTCATTCTGAACTTCATCATTTGTGTTTGTAACATCTAGTGGAACCAAATTCCATTCACTAACATATCCACATTTTTGGTTGATACATTCGTCATAGTTTTCAGAAATGCAGTCATAACAAAAGCATGAGTAATCTCTAATGTACAATGACCCCACATTACTATCTATACTCATAACTGAATGCAAGGATCTTGTTTTGTCTATGCTCTTGCATCCATGGATTGATCTTCTATCGACACCTAAACAATAGAGAGACACATGTAAAATCATGTATATATATAATGTACATAATAGGCCCTAATATGTCATATTGGTCCTAATTAGTCCTAATAGGTCATATTGGTCCTAATTAGTCCTAATTGGTCATGTAATAGGTCCTAATTGGTCTAGAATTAAGTCATAGTAGGTCATAATAGGTCATAATAGGTCCTAATTAGTCCTAATTGGTCTAATTAGGTCATAATTAGTTCTAATAGGTCATATTAGGTCCTAATTGGTTCTAATTGTGTCACATTAGGTCCTAATTAGTTATAATAGGTCATATTAGGTCCTAATTGAATCTAATTGGTTCTAATTGAATTTAATTAGGTCATAATTGGTTCTAATTAAGTCTAATTAGGTCCTAATTAGTCCTAATTGGTCCAATTAGGTCATAATTGGTTCTAATATGTCATATTAGGTCCTAGTTGGTTCTAGTTGAGTCACATTAGGTCCTAATTGGTTCTAATAGGTCATATTACGTCCTAATTGGATCTAATTGGTTTTAATTGAGTCTAATTAGGTCCTAATTGGTTCTAATTGAGTCTAATTAGGTCCTAATTGTGTGCTAAAATGTTGACACTCTTCTATGAGTCATTAAATCCAAGATTTCTCAAGAATGAGGTCTCAAATGGTGACTCATAGCTCTCTATTCATGGAGTGCAAGGATTTGTGATGAAGGCCCTCATATTAGACCTAGTTTGTGCCCATGCAAGTACACCATAAAATGAGAGATTCAAAGAGGAAAAACAAGAATTCTAGTCTCCATGATCAAGTATGCATGTAAATGAAAATGAAAGCTATTCTATATGATAACAATGCATGAAAACAAACTAATCTATGAAAGGAAATGCTTATGCAAGATTATTCTATAAAATGAAATATGAATCTAATCTAATATGAAAGTGCAATATTAATCTAAATGGATTGCCATGGAGGCATGCGAGAAGAAGACAAGAAAAGAGAAGTTGCAATGTCCAAGCTCAAGTGCTCCAAACTCTCCTCCACAATCGCTCTCTAAACCTGCATAACAATAACATAAATCTTGATTTCTAAAATCTCCATGCATAAATGAGAAGGAGAGGGCTCCTTATAAAGGATTTTAGAAATGAATGGATGGTCAAGATTAAGAGGCAAAAAGAAATGAGCAATGGTGGAGATTAAATCTTGGTTGATCCATGTGCTCAAGATTCTCAAGAGGCAAAATCAATGGACATGATTAAGAGGAAAAAAGATGTGTGGAAGTGATTAAGAGGCAAAAGGAGATTGCACTCATCTTGGAAAGTGTGCATTCAATGTGTAGACAAAAAGTCTTTTTCTTTTTATTTTTATTTTATTATTTTTAGCAAAGTGGTTTCCATTATTTAATTAAAAGATTTTTTATTTATTTAAAAGAGATTTTTTCTTTTAATTAAATGTGGCTTAGGATAAAGTGATTTTATTATTTAATTAAATGATATTTTTTATTTAATTAAAAGGGAGCATGTTCTCTTAATTAAAAAAAACTTAGGATAAAATGATCAAACCTTAGGAAATATTGAAATATTTGAATTAATTACGATTTGATCAAGGAAATTGATTTGAATTGAAAATATTGCAAAGCATTGATTCAGGAAATTGATAAATTGATGAATGGGGCCCAAAAGTCTAGGCGACCATTTTAGGGTGCATACACTAATTAGTCATAATTGGTTCTAATTAGTCCTAATTGGTTCTAATTGGTCCTAATTGGGTCTAATTGGTCCTAATTGGTCCTAATTGAGTCTAATTAGGTGCTAATTTATTCTAATTGAGTCTAATTGGTTCTAATTGAGTCTAAATAGGTCCTAATTAGTCCTAATTGGTCATAGTTGGTCAGAATAGGTCCTAATAGGTCATATTGGTCCTAATTAGTCATAATTGGTCATAATTGGTCATGTAGTAGGTCCTAATTGGTCTAGAATTAAGTCATAGTAGGTCATAATAGGTCCTAATTAGTCCTAATTGGTCTAATTAGATCATAATTGGTTCTAATAGGTCATATTAGGTCCTAATTGGTTCTAATTGGTTCTAATTGAGTCACATTAGGTCCTAATTGGTTCTAATAGGTCATATTAGGTCCTCATTAGATCTAATTAATTCTAATTAGTTTTAATTAAGTCTAATTATGTCATAATTGGTTCTAATTGGTTCTAATTAGGTCCTAATTAGTCTTAATTGGTCTAATTAGGTCACAATTGGTTCTAATATGTCATATTAGGTCCTAATTGGTTCTAATTGAGTCACATTAGGTCCTAATTGGTTCTAATAGGTCATAGTATGTCCTAATTGGATGTAATTGGTTCTAATTGAGTCTAATTAGGTCCTAATTAGTTCTAATTGAGTCTAATTAGGTCCTAATTAGTTCTAATTGGTTATAATTGGTCCTAATTGGTCCTAATTGGTCAGGTAATTAGTCCTAATTGGGTCTAATTGGTCCTAATTGAGTCTAATTAGGTGCTAATTTGTTCTAATAGAGTCTTATTAGGTTCTAATAGGTCATATTAGGTCCTAATTAGTCCTAATTGGTCATAGTTGGTCCTAATAGGTCCTAATAGGTCATATTGGTCCTAATTAGTCCTAATTGGTCATAATTGGTCATAATAGGTCTTAATTGGTCCTAATTAGTCTAGAGTTAAGTCATAATAGGTCATAATAGGTCCTAATTGGTCCTAATTGGTTCTAATAGGTCATATTTAGGTCCTAATTGGTTCTAATAGGTCATATTAGGTCCTATTTGGTTCTAATTGGTTCTAATTGAGTCTAACTAGGTCCTAATTAGTTCTAATTGGTCCTAATTAGTCCTAATTGGTCATAGTTGGTCATAATAGGTCCTAATGGGTCATATTGGTCCTAATTAGTCCTAATTGGTCATAATTGATCATATAATAGGTCCTAATTGGTCCTAATTGGTCTAGAATTAAGTCATAATAGGTCATGTAATAGGTCATAATAGGTCCTAATTAGTCCTAATTGGTCTAATTAAGTCTAATTGGGTCATAATAGGTCATCTTAGGTCCTAATTAGTTCTAATTAAGTCTAATCGGTCTAATTACTTGTCTAATTGGGTCCTAATTGGTTCTAATATGTCATATTAGGTTCTAATTAGATCGAAGTGGTTCTAATTGAGTCTAATTAGCTCCTAATTAGTTCTAATTGGTCCTAATTGGTTCTAATTAGCCCTAATTGGTCCTAATAGGTCTAATTGGGTCTAATTAGGTCCTAATTAGGTCTAATTGGTCCTAATAGGTCCTAGCCAAATCTAGTTAGGTCTAATAGGTACTAATAGGTCATAGTTAGGTCTAGTTAGGTCTAATAGGTCTTAATACCTATCTAGTTAGGTCTAATTAATAGATAGTTAAACCTCTAATTGGTCGAGGACTAATACCTATCTAATTGGTCTTAATACGTCCTAATAGGTCAGGTAATTGGTCCTAATTGGTCTAATAGGTCCTAATAAGTCCTAGTTAGGTAGATAGTTAGGTCGAATTGGTCCTAATTGGTTTAATAGGACCAAATAGGTCTACAGTTAGGTCTAGTTAAGTCTAATTGGTCCTAATAGGTCTAGCTAGGTATAGTTAGGTCTATTTGGACCTAATAGGTCCTAATACATCTAATTGGTCAGACTAACACGTCCTAATAGATTTAATTGGTAGGACTAATAGGTCCTAGTTAGGTCTACTTGGTCCTAATAGGTCTAGTTAGACCTCTAATTATTCTTAATAGGTCCTAATTACTAATAATTAGTCTTATTAGGTCTAATTAGCTCTAAAATTAGGTATTACAATATCACATTTACATGATGAACATTAAGACAAGTCTTGACCATCAACTTAAAATATCTAGAAAGAAACATCTTAGACATATCTTGTTTTTGACGATAATATCTTTTTTGAGATTCTTCACGTAGTCTTTGTTCAGTCTCTTCTGAATAATGTTGTGTACTTTTGTTTAGCCTTCTCTTTTTATTTCCCATCACAAATTAGAAAATTGTTCCGTGCCAAAATGTCTTCCTTCTCCTAAATGTGAATTATTTTACAGCTTTTGGATTAATGAAATGAAAAAAATATACATTTATTTATACCTAATCATTATTAACTGAAAATGACACCAAATAGGCCGACCTAGGTTTCTATCAAAAGTCAAAGTTGATTTTTGATCAAAACTAACTTACTTTCTATCGAAATTAGTTTAGTTATAGCTAGAAATTGCATTATCTATGAAAGTACTTTCGATCGAAACCCAAAAGTTTTGATCGAAAGTACCTAGTTTAGGCCATGGTTGCAAGCTATGAAGAAATTTTGAGAATTTCATGGCTTCGGGCCTCAAGTGCAGTGATCAAATGGAAGAATAAAAAGATGTCCTTTTTCATACAAAAAGTACACAGAAATAGCTTTCTAACGATTATATATTTGACTATTTTTTAATTTATTATGTGTATGGTTTTTAATGTTAATCGAATGTAGGTTTTTTATCAAATATAAACCTCTGAATTTGACATTCAATGAAAAATAGTAAAAAAGGGAATTTTTTTTTGAAAAATAACAGTGCCCTCTGTATTTGAGTCTACTTTCTATAAAAAAAAAAATTTGAAATTTGATAAATACACAAGTTATAAGCTATATAGTTAAGGTATGTCAAAATTATGGTTTAGTCAACTTCAAATGTTAATAAAATATGCAATAATCATGATAATGTCATCAAACCAATTGCATGCCCTCCATATGGATGTTACAAAACTAAATTTTGAAAGAATCACATTCATATCTATTTTACAAAAAAAATTATGCCCTATGGAAACAATGTTACTATTTGAAAATGACATTTTCAGCACCATACCAGTTCTCGTGGGAGAGAGAAAAAAGTATTCAAATAAATAAAAATATATATATTTAGAATCTAGATAGAAAATCCTAAAAGACTAATTTACTTCATCCTCTGATTTCGAACGGTTCAATGGAAATATGCATCCAAATCTAAAAGTTTTTCTCAAAAATGTAGAGTTCAGTGTTCACTCAGGCAAAAAAGTGTAACCCACTATTGTGGGTTCACCCTGGTTCATATAAGTAGTTTTACTATAATCTTATAATATTAAGATAATATCATGTATGGTGAATTAGGAAATTAGTATTTGCATAATTAGTTTATAATTGGTAAGATTTTATTTTTCTACTCATTTCATGTCTCCTTATATAAATTATCTCTTCTTTCAAAGTATTTTCTTTTACCCTTCTATTAGTAGAATCTTATTTCATTTCCAAATACACTTGATGATCTGATCCTATGCCTTATAATAATGGCAAGAATACACTATGAAAGGTTAAAAGATGTGATTTACCTATATGCATTATATTTGTATATTTTGGGATGACATATCCACCTCTCTAACCATATCTCATCATCCACCTCTTATTTTCTCCCTCCATACATCTTACTCCTCTCTTTCGCTATCTAGGTCTCTCATGTTTCTCTCCCACTCTAGGCTTGTCACCTCTCTATTTTTCCTCTGTCTAGTTATCTCCCTCCATCTATACCTCTCTCCCCTACCACTTACCCCTCTCCACTTCTCTCTCCTATAACTTCTTTATCTCTCCCTTTACCTCTTTGCATAGAGTTTAGGTTGTAATATTTATGATACAAAATTTAGGGTACATAAAATCATGTTGGAAAATATAATGTCTTTTTGGACTTGCACTAAAATACACATTTTAAGTCAACATAGAAGACATGGAATAAGTCTACATCACCATTTAAAATAAAATAATTTTGAAACCAAGATGAAATAAATCACAAACCAAAGTGATTCAATCATCTTCCTTCCCATACTTATATATTTATGTAAAGGACAATGATATTCATATTAATGAGTGGAAAAGTATTGGATTAGATGCAAACAATCATTTCCCTCTTGTATAAATATTTTTAATATGCATGTACTACAATTGGGTATAAACTTGAAAAGAAAAAACATCTAACCTACTAGGTACAAATATTTACAAACAAAAGATCAAACGAATCCATTAACTAGCTTGAAGAAATAGCTACCCTTTCTAACTAATTTCTTGTTCCTTTTATGCATATGGGAAACTGGTCAGGGGAAAAAAATGATAGAAATTTCACATATTGTTGGAATGCCCTTCCAATGTTGAGAACAAATGAGTTCTCCAACATTGGAAAAATCTCTATTTGAGCAAGAAACTCTTTCTCCTCATTGTGATACTTACCCTCACTTGCTTCTCTTATTGGTTCAAGAGCTCACAAAAATGAGTTTGAGATGAGAGGGAAAAGTGTTAATTATGCACCTTTAATATCCAATGGAATAATGTCATTTCATGATCAATTGACTAGAAAAATAGGAAAAACTTTGATCACTCTGATTCTCCTACCTTGTGATAGATTTCATCCCATGATAATGTATCTCAGATCGATTATCTATGATGAACTAATGGTGGAAAAAATAACCAACAATTTTTTTATTTTGAATGTTTATTAGTTTTATTATTTCTTGTTGCACCCATAAATATATTGTTTACACAACCTTACAAAAACATAAAATGAGAAATACAATTTTGGAGGGGTGCACATACCTCTCTTTCCTCCTTTCCCTCTCTCCCCAATCTCTCTCCCCTCCCCCTCTATATTTCTTGCCTCCACATTCGCCCTCTATCTATTTTCCATATCCCTTTCCACCTCTTTCTTTTCCTCTCTCTATTGGAGTTGATGAGAAAACAATCCATAACTCCCAAGAACACCTGCATACAAACACCTATCACCAAAAAGCGAGAAGAAAAAGCTATGGAGGCCTGAATGCAAGGATCTATGAAAGAGGAGACATTCTTGATGTGCAAAAACAAAAGTTGTGATCAAATAAAATAAATGTTTCTGTTTACAAGAGAGATCAATCCTTATAAAAGGAGATCAAAACCCTAAAAAGGAAACCTAGGTTGCATAATAATAATTTTAATTAAAATAATTAATCACTATATGCCTAAAGTTTATCTCAAGTCAAGAAAGATGTAATAAGTGACTTAATAATTAGATCGCTGTGATTTAATTAATAAGAAAAACAACTTATTACTCTAACACCCCCCCCCCTTAAGATAAACTTAGGGAGTAGCTAAAAACCTAGAACTACTACTGAAATAAAATGGGTCCCGACAACAAAGGCCTGATCAAGTACCCAAGTACAAAAGAGAGTCTTTATAAAGTAGAGAAATAGAGAAAACCACATGGGAAAAACTCTGCTCCAAAAAGAGATGAAGACTAGTGAAGGACTAAAGAAGCCTCCAAAACTAGAGAATGTTTCATAAAATAGGAACAAAGAAGGCTATGTGCAGGATCATGGTATACCAAACTATGGCCTTAAGTGGCAATGAAAAATCAGAAAATTAGGTTTAGTCAACTTGAGGTAAAAATTTGAACATCTTATCAACCTTATGTGAAAAAGTTGTAACAATAGAATCTGTAGGAAATTGAATGTGGTTTCTAAACTACTAGCCCTTGTTTGAAAAAAAATTAATCTAATTGTTCAAAATGTTAGATTTCAATGCAGTAGTACAAAAATTTCAGGGAAAAGATAAAAAGTACATGTATGTCTAACCACCTTAATCACAATCAAATGATGATATATTTTCACAAGCTTCTAGATATAAGTAGTAGACTTGTGCCTAGATGTGACACATATTTTTATGTAATTTTTTCCCAAATAAATAATTAATTATGAATTTTCTGCTACAACTTATTCAAAATAAAAAAATTATTGTGTTTGACCACCTTAACTTATTCTAAACTTTACAAAATTGACAACTATTTTTTTTCTTATAGTAGGTGAAGCATAGAATGTGACGCATGTTTCGGATTTCAAAAAGCTTAAACAGTTTGAAAGTTATAGTTATTTTTTAATTAGTATGTCAATTAGGACTTTAAGGATAACTCAATTAAAATTACTTACTGAACTTGAAATTTGACAACAATTATATTGATGGAAAGTTGATAATGTCTTTAAGAAACCCTTTTCGTTCATCAATTTCGAGTGAAAAAAAGGTCGTCAGCTATATGGTTGAAGTGTCAAGATAAAAAAAAATTTGGTGAACACGTCTTATGGGTTGACCATTCACGTTTGGCATTGCCCAAGGCAAATACCAAGCCTAATTGGATATCTAATAATTTTAGATATTCGATAATTTCAGATATCTGAAATCTCTTGCCTAATTCAACATTTCATTTTGACCATTTTTTCAATTTCAAGTTACATATTAAATTATTTTTTATGTTAATATTAAATGAGTTGAGTATTTTTTTCAATTTTAAGTTATATATTACAATTTTTTTTATATTAATATTAAATGATAATAACATAGCATTAGTATTATATAAATTTTTATATTAGTATTGTATTATATTATTATTATTTATTTCTCTATTGTATAATAGTATAATATTAGTATTAAATATTTATTAAAATATTTATATTATATGTTCAATAATACCTAAGGGAGAGAGAGAGACAGAGAGAGATTTTGCCAAAATTTGAGCAAGAGATTTCGGATATTTGATAATATTGGATATCTAATATTTTCGGCTATCTGATTGTTTTTACTAGCATTGAAAAACAAAAGTTATTCTCTAGGTCCCTCATCCCAAGAAGCATGTTTATCAGCATAGAATGATGGAATTGCAATTACATAGAAGCCAAAAATCCACTTTTTCCCCCCTTCTTGGTTGGAATTTCTCTATTATCAAAAGTTTTTGGATCACCTCTTTGGTTTTACTATGGGGAGTAGTAGTCGTCGAAAGCATAAATGGAAGAGGAAACTCACAAATGAAGAGATTGAAGTGTATAAACAAATGGATAGGGTTGCCCATCGGAATAAGAGACAAGGTATGTTAAATATTAATGAAGATGTGGGCATAGGCCCACCCTTAAATGTGGTTTCAAGTGAATAAGAACATGAATTTGAAATGATTTATGATAATAATATTGAAAATGAGAATGTAGGGATTGAAGATGAAAATGTAGGTTTTGAAAATGAACATGTAGATGTGGACGATGGAAGTGTGGACATTGACAATGACAATCGACCGATTGAATATGAAGGAATTGACAATGATAATGGTACACAAGAACCAAATCAACATAACATATCTCCAAATTATATGAGAAATGAAGTCCCTTGGGAGGAAGAAAGACAAAATTCAAAATTGAGACCTTCAAGAACAACAAAATGGTTACTTGAAATTGATGAGAACATAATGAGAAATTTCGATGGCAAGAGATCAGAAAGAACCGTTCAGTTGTGGGTTTCAAAACTTTTTGATCAATTTTTTAGCCAGAAGATGTTGGTTGAGCAATGTCAAATATTTGTGCAATTGTTAAAGATGCAGAAGATGAGACGTATACTAGTCAAATTGAAGATTAGTGTGAACAAGAAAAATGAGAGGAATGATATTATTGTGAGAAATATTTTTAGTGCTCTCAATTCTATTGGGAAGACTACCAAGGAAAAAGATAAGAAATCCACTAGGAGGGTTATTACAACCTCTTTAGTAAGTCATCGTTTGAGAAAGGCTTGTTTGATGAGACAAATTTGTGTTGACTTGAACCTAAATCGTAAAACTTTGGATAGAGCACTTGCAATAAGAGAAAGACTTGATGATCCTCTTCAACATGATACATGGGCTTATGGTGGGAGACTTTCACATTGTGATAAGAAGCGTACCGATGGTGTGAAGGAAAAAAATCAACTATTTTGGCAATCTAACTCAAGACTATTACCAAATGTGAAGGATGTCTTGAATTTGAGAATTGGCATTAGAGACCGCACCCCACATCACAAACATTATTTAGAGGTGATTCAAACAATGTTCAAAAAAATTTGTGAGACACATTCAACGTTGCAAATATCACAAAGAGTTTTTGAAGCCCTCAAGCCTTTTTTTTGTGTGCCTCTTAGGATTTGAAATACTTGTTGCAAATATCATGTGGATTATTCAATGCACTATGAACTGTTACGATCCCTCCATTCTACTTTGCATACTAGTGAAATGTTGGAGGAGTGTGGTGCAAGTGCTCTTCCAAAATCATTAAGAGACTTGCTAGATCATTTTTTATGTCCTAGAGATGATGGATGTTTCTTTTATAGAAAAGATTGCTTAAATGACAAGTGCTCAAAGTGAGGTGGGCTAGTGAAGTTTGTTGAATATTTTCATGAGGGATGCAAACATGATTTTGGAAAGACAATTGTCCACAAAAAGGTATATGAAACCATTAAATACATTGAAAAGTGGAGGTGAAGGCTCTAGATGTGAGTTGGTTACAAAAGAATGTAATGTAGCTGATTTTATTTTAGATTTCAGGAAGAATCTTTTTTACAAGTATGCAAGGCATAGTCACAGGTCTCAGTGGTTAGATCAATAATTCAGGATGTGTAAGGACACTTTGCCAATTGGCACTATTATATTGGTTGTTGACTTTTCAGAGAACTATACATTGCAGCTCCAAAATGAGTTGCAAGCTCAATATTACAATTCTATTCAGGTTACTATTTTTGTGCACATAACATATAGACATTCCCCTGATAGTACAGAAGATGAGTGAAAGATAATCAGAGAGTATCATTTTTATATAAGCGATGATAGATCTCACTCTCACGAGTATGTCCAACATTTCTTTGAGAATTATTTTGAGTGGGTGCAGGAAAATAATATTTCTATAGATAAACATCTCATTTGGTCAGATAACTGTACATGTTGATTCAAAAATGCTCGTATGTTTTATTGGTTATGTAGAATGCATGTAAAGAGAGGTGTACCTCATATTTGGGAGTTTTTTTTAGGTCGGACATGGAAAAGTGGAGCATGATGGAGCAGGTGCATGCATAAAGATAGCTCTAATTAAGGAGAAACTAAGGATTTCAGGTGTAGAACTCCTTGATACTCATTCTATTGGTGATTGGTGTACTTCAAAATTGTCACAGGGAGGGGAATCTTGAATCAGTGGTGCATAGATTCTTTTGGTTGGTTGAGTTGGGCACAATAAGAGATAGGTTGGATTGTCAAACTGTGAAAGATTCTTCAAAAATGCATTCATTTCGAAGTTCAGATGCTAGTGCATGGACCATTTGGACATGAGTGACAACCCTATTTTGACCATTGAGTCACTAGAAAATTTGCGAACATGCTGGACCAAACTGTCCCCAAGGTGCATTAAGCATGATTAGGCTGCGAACTTTTGATGCTCGTATATGGAACCCCATGAGAGGTATCAACAAACCATGAGATGCTACAGGACCATGTTTCTAAGGCGTACAATAACCTCTCTCCATTCTGGGAGATTCAAATTTGTTTTAATTTGGCATGCTAGTCTCGCTTGATGCCAAAACTTGTAGTGAGGGTCACTTGAAAGTTGCACCACTGGATTTCTTCCAAACCGTTAATCTTGGCACCAAATGGACTATTCCATTAGCTCTAGTTGGGTAGGTAAATGCTAGTTACAACCCTATTTTGACCACTAAGTCACTAGAACGTTCGTGACCATGCTGAACCAAAGTGTCCCCGAGGTGCACTAAGCGCGATTAGGCAGCGATCTTTCGAGGCTCGTATCTCAGACCTCGTCAGAGGTATCAACAAACTATGAGATGCTATAGGTAGGTGTTTCTAAGGCCTACAATAACCTCTCTCCATTTTGGGATATTCAAATTTGTTTGAATTTGGCATGCCAATCTCACTTGATGCCAAAACTTGTAGTGACGGTCAATTGAAAGTTGCACCTCTAGGTTTCTTCCAAATCGTTCATCCTAGCACCAAATGGACTATGCCATTAGCTCCAGTTGGGTGGGTAAACACTAGTGACAACCCCGTTTTGACCACTAAGTTACTAGAATGTTCATGACCATGCCGAACCAAAGTGTCCCCAAGGTGCACTTAGTATGATTGGGCAGTGATATTTTGAGGCTCATATCTTAGACCCCGTGAGAGGTATCAACCAACTGTGAGATGCTACATGACCATTTTTTTGAGGCCTACAATAATGTCTCTCCATTTTGGGAGATTTGAATTTGTTTGAATTTGGCATGCCAATCTCGCTTGATGCCAAAGCTTGCAGTGAGGTTTAATTGAAAATTGTACCACTGGGTTTCTTCCAAATTGTTCATCCTAGCACCAAATGGACTATGTCATTAGCTCCGGTTGGGTGGATAAATGCTAGTGACAACCTCATTTTGAATACTAAGTCACTAAAACATTCATGACCATGCCGGACCAAAGTGTCCCCAAGGTGCACTAAGCAGGATTGGGCAGTGATATTTCAAGGTTCGTATCTCAAACCTCATGAAAGGTATTGGAGAAACGTGAGATGCTACAGGACCATGTTTCTGATGCCTACAATAACCTCTCTCCATTCTGAGAGATTCAAATTTGTTTAAATTTGGCACGCCAGTCTCGCTTGATGCCAAAACTTAGAGTTGAGGGTCAACTGAAAGTTGCACCACTAGGTTTCTTCCAAACCATTCATCGTGGCACCGAATGGTCTATGACATTAGCTCCAGTTGGGTGGGTAAATGCTAGTGACAACCCCATTTCAACCACTGAGTCACTAGAACATTCGTGACCATGCCATACTAAAGTGTCCCCAAGGTGCACTAAGCACGATTGGGCAGTGATCTTTCAAGGCTCGTATCTCAAACCTCGTGAGAGGTATCAGTGAATTGTGAGATGCTACATGACCATGTTTTTGAGACCTACAATAACCTCTCTCCATTCTGGGAGATTTGAATTTGTTTAAATTTGGCACGCCAGTCTCGCTTGATGCCAAAACTTACAGTGAGGGTCAATTGAAAGTTGCACCACTAGGTTTTTTCTAAACCGTTCATCCCAACACTAAATGATCTATTCCATTAGCTCTTTTTGGGTGGTTAAACACTAGTGACAACCCATTTTTTACCATTGAGTCACTAGAACATTCGTGACCATGCTGGACCAAAGTGCCCCCAAGGTGCACAAAGCACGATTGAGCAGCGATCTTTCGAGGCTTGTATCTCGGACCTCATGAGAGGTATCAGCAATCTATGAGATGCTACAAGAACATGTTTTTGAGGCCTACAATAACCTCTCTCCATTTTGGGAGATTCAATTTTTTTTGAATTTAGCACGCCAATCTCACTTGATGCCAAAACTTGTAGTGAGGTTCAATTGAAAATTGCACCACTGGGTTTCTTCCAAACCATTTGTCCTGGCACTGAATGGTTTGCATCATTAGCTCTCATTGGGCGGGTAAATGCTAGTGACAACCTCATTTGAAACATGAATTCAGTAGAACATTCACGAACATGTTGGACTAAAGTGTTCCCAAGGTCCACTAAGCACCATTGCATATCTTGGCGAGTGTTTTGGTGTGTCAAGAGGCAAAGTGGGACCATTCCTAGGGTAAACCTACCCAACCAGACATGATGGAAGCATTGGTTTGTGCCCACAATGGACAAATGTTTCTGCTCCAAGGGAGATCGGGACATGACCATAAAGGATCATTGGCAAATGTAAAGAGACCAAGGATGGTCATTTGAATGCATTGTGGAATGTGTCTGTGATTTGAAATGGAGTAAATTGATTGTCTATTGTCTTGATATCACTTCCATGTCTAAATTGCATCATTTCATTTGCATTTGAAGGCAAGGAATTAACTAGTGTCTTCTATAATAGTGTTTGGTTGTAGGGATATGTAGGATATATGGTGGTGGAGAGACCACAAATGGTGGTAAATACTGATTGAAGGTGCATGAAGCAGCACCAGTCATTTTTGTGAGCATATACTCTAATGGACGAGTATATTTTTTGATGGATCTATGCTATTAGGGTCCATAGGGATGTGTTAGATCCATTGGAGGATCTAGAGAGACTTGCAAGAGTCTTTTTGAACAAGCCCTGGCCTACAAACCCTAGAAAGGAGGGTTTGGTACCTAGAATGATAGATCATTGTTTTCTCAATAACAATTTGACAAAATCTTGATGTAGAAGCATCATTCCATGAATGTGCTTACTGATTCTCATAGAATGATGTGTCTTTGACATGTATAACAGAGTTTTTTAACTTGATACATTGCATAAGAGTTGATTTGACAAGGTGATCACCGGATTTGAGAAGTGAAATTTGAAGGATTTGCTTGGTTGAGAGCATCAGATACACATGAATACAATGTAGCACATAAATTTTGAATTCACTTAAATGATAAATTACACATGTGAACACACGTATCACATAAAGCGTATACATAAATTTTCTTAAGTCGTGAAGCATACATGTAGCACCTAGATTATAAAGCATACACATGAATTCACTTAAGTCATGCACATAGCCCATACACATGAATTTAGGTTATGAAGAATGTACTTGAATATACATTCAAATATACTTAAGGCATAAATAGTACATATGAGTACATACACACAAGCATATTTACATACTAACAATGAATAAATGAACACACAATTAACAAATTAGATTGAATATCAAGTTTCATATATATAAAAATGAACAATTGATGAAGGGTGCTCCCCTTAATACCACAAACACATAACAGAAACAGAGAAACAACAACAATTTGCAAGAACAGAAAATGGCCTTCTTATTATCTCCACAAGTGTGGAATTACAAACTTTCAGAATTACAATATGCAAAGCCACATGGGCATTCCCTTACAATATTCTATAGGACTAAGCCTCGAATCAATACCCAAATCTACTACCCAGAACTGCCCTAGACAACACTACGGACCTTCTTTATATAGGCATTTTCCACCGCCTGAGAAGGTTCCAGAAATTTAGCCCTAAGGGCCAACCAAACTTAGAATTATTTTATTTTTCAATTTATTACATCAAAGTCGGCTCAAAATAAGTTTTGAAACCCGAACAGAAATTTTGAAGGAAAATTATTTTTCGCCATTTCAGGTGACCTGACTTCCGGAGACCATAAGTCATCACCAGTTGACCCGATTGACTATTATAACCCCATTTCAGAAATGCCACGAAGTGCTCTACAGGCTTGACTAGCATAAGTATTTGTCACCCAAATTTTCAACCTCATCTGGGGCTTCTAGAGCCTTCAAAACTGAGTTCAAAGTTTTTGTACCCTGCTGCCAATATCGAAAATCTTCAATATCTTCAAAACTAGACCTAATCTAGCCATGAAACTTTGCTGGCAGGCTGATATGACTGAGATGAACCTCCACATGTAAAATCAAAACATTTCGAGATTGTAAGACCAACTTACTAAAAATAACAAGTTTCCATAAATAGCAGCTCTGCACAAGATAGCCCTTATTAAATACAAAAATAGAAATATTTTTGGGTGATGCAAGATTTCTCTTACACCCAGGATGCTCCTGCACAACAATAATTCTATACATATTTACAAAATCAACATATCTAGATACAATGTGGCATACACCATCTCAAAATGTGTCATATGACATCTCAAAATAAGAAGTTCAACTACAAATGTTTCTAGGACATCCTATTCTACTAGTGGATCATCAAAATGTAGCCTCTTTGAAGTACTCTTTGGCTCTAATGGATCTTGCATTCAAACACAAAAGTGAAACCCCAAGTTAGATTACTTAATTTATATGATTTCTACAAATAAAAATTCAAAATTTAAAATCATAGTCAACAATAATAAATAATAAATCATAAAATTGAACTCTCATGTACCTCGCCTCTCCATCTCCTCACATGGACAGGAGAACTAATATATGTCCTTGGTAGCGAAGGAACAATGCCACCAATGTTGACTCTAACCTGTATATGTTTGCGAACATGAGATTGATCTACGAGTTGTGTACTATTTAATCTTAAATCCTTGGTAGCAAATATATGTTTACAAAATAAGTGAATTAACATTAAAACTTACCTATGTTGAACTTTCTTCGGGAAATGTCGGCTGAGTCATCAACGATACAAACCCTTGATGTTCTACCTCCCTCAAACTAGGGGTGACCTACAAAAGTCAAACAGATACTTCATACAATCATGACGTGATAATATTATATATACTTGATAGTAAAATGCATACAAATAACTTTAGAAATATATGTACCATTGGGCTATCACTGTGAATTGAGATGCATGTGACTCTATCATGGAGAAAGGGTCTCACGACATCATCAGACACCACCCTCTATCAAATAAACTATGTAAATTAAAAATGAGTACGCACAACTGACAAGTATACATGTATATATAAATAAACTAAATTACTTAATTACCTTCCCCTTGTCAACACCTGATGCCTAAACCCCCTCACATTGCCCCCCAATGGCAACTGATGACACCTGTATTAGTATGTAATACTTGATGATCATAAAAATTAGAAAACACATGTACATATACTATTATAATAATTAAAGGAAACCAATGAGTACATTAAAACATATGTACCATGGAAGTGTCAAGGCCAAATAATATGGCCTAAAGCGTGAACCCCTCCACCTGTGCCATCTCCTCCTCTGTCATCAACTGAACATAAATGTAACACATAAAAAAACATAAGTGAGAAATCATTATAAGAAAATTCTACTAAAAATATGAACATTTAAAATTAAATACAATGTAAAAATTGAATTGTTTACCCTTACCGTAATAGTAGGAGTCCATTGATCTCTGGTGTAGGAGCACTTAAGGAACACTTCTGACTCTTCACAAGTTTTAGATTGATAGGTTAAGTTTTAATAAGCCTACTTGTAAGACCTAGTCACCCTCGGTGTGATTATAAACCATGGGTTTTTTACTATGGTCCAAAGGAACATTTAGGATGTTAGGTTTCCTAGGTGTCTTTTAAGATGTTTACAATAATGTAAGGCATCAGGCCTATAGGATCATTAAGAGAAAGAATGCAACATTTTGTCAAAGTTGAAAATGTAAAAGAATGGTGTCGGCAACTTCCTTGAAAAGTTGCTACTGACCTGTTACACAACCGCCCAATGGTCACAACCTTTGAAAAATAGTTGAGTGTGTTGAGGCAAGTCTTCATATAGCCCTTTCAGGCAGGTGGAAGATGGCAGTGAATGAACAGTGGGGAAACTCTATGTAAATTTTGCATTCAATCAATAAAAGATCCCTATTTTTCTCTAATTCTAGATTGAAACATTTCGTGTATGGATTTGTACAAAAGTGGGAGGAAGAACACTAATTGATCCAACATATAGCATGAAGTAGGACTCCATTTCTCTTAGTCTTGAAGCAGTTTGGAGACCAGATTTGAAAAGTAGGAGGAATAAGTTCCGGGTTTTTAGGAAACTCTCCTGGACCAGGGTTTGGTCACAAAATGCCCTAACTTGTGTTTCCTTTGTGGGATTCCCATGAGAAGTTGGGAAATGCAAGTAGGGGAAATTTATTTTAGTTCCTCTAGAGCACAGGAGAAAGGGGATAGTTTGGAGAAGTTCATTTGCAGATTCTAGACCAAGCATCTCTATGTGCTTGGTTCAGGAAATGAAGAGCTAAAGTGATAGAAGCACTTTGGCGGTGGATAAAAGCAATCTGAAGGTAGATTGTTATCTCTGTAGGAATTCCAACACTATTGTATTTTACAGTCAACCTTGTATAACCATCCGATGAAGTTTTCTTTCATCAACCGAGTCGATTAGCCCTGTCGGGACTAGTAGACCAAGAGTCCCTATTACCTATTTAGTTTGCATACTAAATTGGTAAGTTGATTTCACCTTTAAATTCCAATAGGTACTTAACAATTGCTATCCTAAATTGTAGAATGGCTTTGATGCAAAAATGAAGTATATAAATGCAGAATGATAACCATAAACATCAAAAGAGTGCATAAAGGTACACTTCTTCAAAATTACTATTCAGTTTATGAAGATGAAGTATACATTGCAGTGCATTTACATTATCAGATTATGTACTCTAAGTATTGATCATGCTCAATTTTGCAAATTCATAGTGATCATTACATTGTGCATTCAAACTGAATGTAGTCAACAAGTGTTCCTTCCATAAGGTTTAAATCTTGCATACTGGAATTTAGAGAACATATGCAAAAAAGAAAGTTTCAAAGAGGCATGATGAGGTATAGGGGTCCATGCATTGCCTGTAAGAGGTCTTCTGCATTTTGGAGCTGATTGTCCACACTTTGTGAGTCTTCCTATCTTGAACCTTGTGTCTCTTTGTTCTGCATCTTAGGTCTTCTTTATGTCTTGTATCCTGCATCATGGAGGAAAATATGTTAGATCCAAATAGGATCTAAGAAAATACATGAAAACCTAAAAGCATCATACATCAATTAAACTTCTAGAATTGCACAGTTATCAATAACATCAATATAATGGGAAGATATCAGAAGAGAATAAACAATAAATTAGAATGTTGTTATGTATTTTCAGATAACAAATGCAGTGTGCACCAGGATTGAAAATCAAATAGTGTTGTTATTTCACATCTTCAGTGCATATTCAAAGAGAAATCAATAGGCAATGCTAGTGATAAATACAATATTTATGACAGAATGAAAGTGTATGTGCCAGAACAAAAGATCAAAGGACAATGCCATATTCTAAGGTCAAAATTAGTGTTTTGTGCAGGAATGAGGCAGCAGTACTATTTCATATATTTTCATGAAGGAAACATGTATCTTCATCAAGTAAAATAATGCAAGGCTCTCTATTTCTACAAAAAAAAATATGGTGACATTTAGACAATAGTCACTATCAGAGGGAGAAGACAGAAAATAAAATCATTTTTTATACTAATTATGTTTGCTTCATGTGCAAATTAAAGGCTAAATTTTTGCTGCAAGAACATACAATCATGACAGAATTATTTGCAGTGTTACAATTCAATAATAAAAAAGGAAAAAAACATGATCTTCCCAAGCTCTTTCAAATATCAAAAAGGCCAGTTATGGGTAGCGTGGGTTTGTATTACAATTCATAGCTAAGAGTTGTATGTTTTAAAAACTACTTATTCACAGTCAAGACAAAATATAGAAGCCGAGTTTGGAGGTTAAGTGCAACAGCTCATGAATATGCAGCTAAGAACAAGTCAAAAGTAGAGCTCTGTTAGCTCGTGTTCATCAAAGTTAAACATAGTTTGAAAAGAGGAAGAATCAGTACCAATTGAAGCTAAACTTTATATGGAGTTATCAGTTACAGCCAGTAAATAAAGCCCTAATTTACGCTAGTAGAAGAAAGATACAACCCATTTATGTGGTAAATTTCAGTCAAACACAATAAGTAATGTAAGCAAAAGTAAAGAAAGAGAAACACTTATCACAAGGTTGAGCTTCAATAAGATACAGCCTGAGAATTCCAAGAATGGCCCGTGATCAAGAGTCAAGTGCCACCAAACCTCAAGCATCATGATGGCAGATGCAAGCATAGCCTATGAATTCCCAGTAGATTTCTAAAGCTCACTATTCAAACCGAAAACAAGTTCAGATGACCGATCTTTGTAGGAATGCTTCAAGCTATTTGATTTAATTCATGTTCTTACCACTAACCATGGTACAATCAGTAGAATCACCAAAGAAGTCATTGAAGACTTTGTAGTAGAAAATGTGATTTATTTGGAGATAAAGACAACACCAAAGAAAAATGAGGCTGTAGGTATGAGTAAATGTTCATATATAGAAGCAGTTCTAGCTGGGGTTTGAGGCAGTGGAAATAGTGAAAGCAATACATCTTCCTTCAAATGAGAGTATTTAATGCCCTGGTGGAGTTATGCACAAAAATAGTACATCTGAAGGTCCCAGAATGTATCAAATATTTGTCCGCCTTCTTCTAAGTATTGACCATCGTGAGAGTCTAGATGGAGCAAAGCCACGAGCTCAAACTATAGTCATGGGTCGAGAACCAGAGATGAAATGTGCAAAGGAGGTGGCGGCTCAAACCCTAAGGTCTACTTCCAAAAGATGTAGAAAATACCTAATGTGGAATACAAATGAGATAAATGCCTTTGTCAAGGTTTGATAGACTTTGAAATCTGCCTGATAGAGAGAGTTAAGGCTCTGTCCAACATTAGTGCACGACAGCTTCTTCATATGCCACGATAGCTTCTTCACATGCCATTGTAATAAATAGATATATTTGGAGATAGAGTCATGTTGATTTAAATTCAAAGTGCATGTTAGGCATTTGAATTAGGTTGAGCTTGCACTTTAGGTTAGGTTTTGCATCTTAAGTTATTTTAGAATATAGTTTAGATATTTTAAATATATTCTTTAATATATTTTAAATATTTTATTATATTCTTTAATATATGTTGATATATAGTATGTAAAAGATGTAAATTATAAAAAAAAATATATCAACATTAGGAGACCTAAAGTTAAGGTCTAGTTTCATTTTCAAAATTAGCTTTTAGGGCTAGATTTTAGGCATGAATTATGCCTTAAATTCAGGGATTGAGTTAAAATGTTGGAGGGCTTGTTAGAAGCTACATGTAAGCATCAGTTGGGCCTAATTTTGAGGAGATCTATCTATTTTAGAGGCACTTTTTATGGGTGACTCTCATTTTCAGAATAAGCCTTGGAGGCTATTTATTCGAACTCAATATTCATTGTTAGGGGTTCAGAGTTTTGGAAAAAAGAGGTGTTAAGTGAGCAATTTGTTCCTTCACCTTTTTTCTATTATTTTGTAACCATTTTTACAAGTTTTGAAGGAAATAAAGCAAGCTTTTCTGATTTCATCATCTCTGAGTATCAAGTCCAGTCCCATTCTTCTTTTCTGCATAAAGTGTTGTATTCTATGTAATCGGGTAAAGTGAGTTGTTTTTGATTCCTTTCCTATCTTATTAAAAAATCAGGCCTTTTTGTAGAATATGTAAGTTGATAAGTAGGAGATATTTTCCACAGCAAGTCAAATTGTGATATTGCTATCAGGATTCAACTGTGTAGTTTTTTGAGTCAAACTCATTAACCCATGATTCATGAGTAGAGGTTTAATGAGTTTGACTCAAAAAACTACATAGTTGAATCCTGATAGCAATATCACGAATATGTAAGTTTGTTGTCAGTTTTTATTGTTTGTGGTTTAAACCCTAGCATTGAATTCTAGTCAACCTTTATATTGAGTAGAGAATGATAAATGTAGCTCAGTGATTTTGTAATTAGGAATGCTAGTTTGAAGATCCTGATAGATCTGTGCCAAGTTTTGGTGTATCACATAATTTCCCATTCAGTTTTAATCTTTCTCTCTTTTCCCCATCAAGTTTTCAATCAAGAGGTGATATTCCATATTTGATAGGAACCGGCCTAGAATTTGGAGGTTCGATCACCTTCATAGTTCACCCACAAACTTGTGATTGTTCCAATGTTCTCCAGAATTTCTAAGTGTTTAGGCACTTGGATTTAGGCTGCAAATTCTAGAGTTAACATTTTTTGGCACGCCCAATGGGACCTAACTATTTCATAGTTTGGTTGAGCTTCATATCATTGTTGTTTTGGTGTGGACAGTAGTGTTACAGCCTCTGGAGGTACAATTCAAACACATACCTGGCGACTCTGTACCAAGGATCTGCTGGTTTCAAAAGGTCAAGTGCTGGTATTTTTTAGATCATCTTTTTATTCAGATTTCCAGCTTATTACATGAATATAAATGTCATATGATTGTGAGCAACAAGAATACTCACCATCCTATCATGAGAATAGCGCTCAATGGGCTAATTATCAACCATGTGAAAGCCATCCTAAGACTATTTTTAGTCCAAGCTACCATACTTCAGGAGGCTATCAATATATTCAGTATGCTCCCGGTCAATATGCCCTCGTACAAGCTTATGAGCAGACTCTCCAACAAGAAGGATCATGGGCATGGGCTCAAAGGCATAAAATGTAGAGTTATAGTCAGTTTCAAGGAGACTATTTTATGGCTAATCAGCATGCAGATATTTCCAATCAGCCTCAAAATAGGGACTATATTAAAATAAAAAAGTCTTATGAGCCTAGCAAGCTTGTTCAGCCAAATTAGGAGCAAGGAAATGAGGATCAACCATATGAGTAGCAAATGAAACAATGGGAAGAAGAGGTTGATCATCAAATTGTTGTTAAGGAAGCAGAGATGAGATTGCAAATTTCTGTACAAAAGATTCCTAAGTGTAAAATTCCAAGCTTCATGCATGTTGGGCAAGGTGAGTCTCCCAAGTCTATTGAATGTAAAGTTCCAAGTTGGAGAACTCCCGTGTTTAGAAAACCTGTGAATCAAGAGCCAGTTAAGCCTTCATTCCCAAGTTTTAGTGATATCCTTCTAGCACAAACACCTATGATAGAGCAATTGCAGCCTTATGAAGAATTAAAGCCTCTCCTTATTCAAGAGCATAAAGGTAAATCAGATACAGTCGACCATGTAATTGTCAAGATGATTTCATGGGAGTCATCTCCAGATCAAGGAGCTGAAAGGGAGGTTATTGTTTCAAATCTGATAGAAAAAGAAGAAGAAGCTCAAGATCAGGGAGACTACTTTTTGGACTGGTAAGAGATGGTTGTACTTCTTTTTGGTGAGTTACCCTCTTTTGTTGATCATGAGAAGGGAGATGATATTCTGGTCACTTCAGTACAGCAAGGTGTTCAAGATCAAGGGGCTGCCCAAAGCTTAGAAGAGTGTTTTGATAACATTATTGCAGACTTCTGTGAAAAGCTTGTTGTTAAGGGGTCAGAATTAGGACCTATTCAAGACTGCTCTATTTTGGATGACATTTTTTCTAAAGATTATGTGCAGGAATGCAAGCTGGAATCAAGTGCTCCTGATTCCCAGTGGATCAATATTTTTGATGAGCTCCTAACTGACTTGACAGAAGATGATGATCCTTTGACCATGGAGGAGGAATTGACTTGGCTATCAATAGTGAATGATAGTCATGAGAAATCAAAGGAAAGTAAAGAAACCAGCAAGGAGAGCCCCAAGTTTATACTCTCAAGGCGCTGCCCAATCAGGCATCTTTCCAAAATGGAGCTTGTGCCTGAGTTCTCAGCCATTAATGAGTAGATGCAGCATATTTATTCATTTAAAATCCGCATTGATATTGATCAAGTCCAAGAAGTATGTGATCTAGTCCATTATTCTCATGATATGCTTCAGGAGTTTCAGATTCTTCAAGTTATATTGTATATCTTTTCAGTTGCATGTATGCATGCATCCCCGTTATTGGTGAGAAAAGGAAGCTATTTCAATCAATCTGTTAATGGATGTATCTGAGGCTTGGATGATTGGTTAACTTAGGGTAGGTTAGAATTTTTTAGTTTTAGCTTGCTTTCTCCAAGTGCTAGGCACATTTCAGTTTCAGTCAGTAGTTTGTTTCAGTTAGTAGTTAGTAGTTTTCTGAACGCAACAAGTTAGACAACTTCATGGTAGAACTGTTTAGAAATGTATACATTAATCCTAATGCGAAACATTGGATATTCCAAGATTTCAAATTAGGTGCAATGGCCACACTCCAAAATAGGTCATCCATGACCTTTCCTAATAGCTTGCAAAATTCATAAAGAAGACAAATTTTTAGGAGAAAGTGTTGACACAATTTAGAAAATGGACTCAAATTTTTTTTCTACTTCATGCTAGCTATTTACAAATCAATCAATGTATCCCATCAGCATCATCATACAGATGTACACCTCAGAACGAGGTAAAGACACTCACAGAACTGGCATATCACCAATATGATGATGCTGAAGGCGGGCAGATATAAACTTCCAAACAGCTAGCATGAGGTATTTTAGTTTCAGTTTCAATTTCAGTTTTCAGAGTGGTGTGTTTGAGTTTTCAAAGTTTCAATTTTTTCCAAAGTTTAATAAGGTTTAGATTTACCAAAGTTCAAGACTCTGGAGCCAAATGAATTGCATAAGGCAACTGGTCTGTTTTGTTCAGCAGGAAAACACCCCTGAGAGGTTGCCAAAAATGTTACCTATTTAGTTTGCATACTAAATTGGTAAGTTGATTTCACCTTTAAATTACAATAGGGACTTAACAGTTGTTGTCCTAAATTGCAGAATGGCTTTGATGCAAAAATGAAGTATATAAATGCAGAATGATAACCATAAACATCAAAAGAGTGCATAAAGGTACACCTCTTCAAAATTACTATTCAGTTTATGAAGATTAATTATACATTGCAGTGCATTTACATTATCAGATTATGTACTCTAAGTATTGATCATGCTCAATTTTGCAAATTCATAGTGATCATTACATTGTGCATTCAAATTGAATGTAGTCAACAAGTGTTCCTTCCATAAGGTTTACATCTTGCATACTAAAATTTAGAGAACATATGCAAAAAAGAAAGTTTGAGAGAGGCATGATGAGGTATAGGGGTCCATGCATTGCCTGTAAGAGGTCTTCTGCATTTTGGAGCTGATTGTCCGCACTTTGTGAGTTTTCCTATCTTGAACCTTGTGTCTCTTTGTTCTGCATCTTAGGTCTTCTTTATGTCTTGTATCCTACGTCATGGAGGAAAAGATGTTAGATCCAAATAGGATCTAAGAAAATACATGAAAACCTAAAAGCATCATACATCAATTAAACTTCCAGAATTGCACAATTATCAATAACATCAATATAATGGGAAGATATTAGAAGAGAATAAACAGTAAATTAGAATGTTGTTATGTATTTTCAGATAATAAATGCAGTGTGCACCAGGATTGAAAATCAAATAGTGTTGTTATTTCACATGGTCAGTGCATATTCAAAGAGAAATCAATAGGGAATGCTAGTGATAAATATAGTATTTATGACAGAATGAAAGTGTATGTGCCAGAACAAAAGATCAAAGGACAATGCCATGTTCTAAGGTCAAAATTAGTGTTTTGTGCAGGAATGAGGTAGTAGTACTATTTCATATAATTTCATGAAGGAAACATGTATCTTCATCAAGTAAAATAATGCAAGGCTCTCTATTTCTACAAAAAAAATATGGTGACATTTAGACAATAGTCACTATCAGAGGGAGAAGATAGAAAATAAAATCATTTTTTATAGTAATTTTGTTTGCTTCATGTGCAGATTAAAGGCTAAATTTTTGCTGCAAGAATATACAATCATGACATAATTATTTGTAGTGTTTCAATTCAATAATAAAAAAGGAAAAAACTGTGATCTTCCCAAGCTCTTTCAAATATCAAAAAGGCCAGTTACGGGTAGCGTGGGTTTGTATTACAATTCACAGCTAAGAGTTGTATGTATTAAAAATTGAGCCCTAATTTACGCTAGTAGAAGAAAGATACAACCCATTTATGTGGTAAATTTTAGTCAAACACAATAAGTAATGTAAGCAAAAGTAAAGCAAAAGAAACACTTATCACAAGGTTGAGCTTCAGTAAGATACAGCCCAAGAATTCCAAGGATGGCCTGTGATCAAGAGTCAAGTGCCGCCAAACCTCAAGCATCATGATGGTAGATGCAAGCACAGCCCGTGAATTCCCAGTAGAGTTCTAAAGCTCACTATTCAAACCAAAAATAAGTTCAGATGACTGATCTTTGCAGGAATGCTTCAAGCTATTTGATTTAATTCATGTTCTTACCACTAACCATGGTACCATCAGTAGAATCACCAAAGAAGTCATTTAAGACTTTGTAGCAAAAAATGTGATTTATTTGGAGATATGGACAACACCAAAGAAAAATGAGGCTGTAGGTATGATTAAACGTTCATATGTAGAAGTAGTTCTAGCTGGGTTCGAGGCAGTGGAAATAGTGAAAGTGATACATCTTCCTTCAGATGAGAGTATTTAATGCCCTGGTGGAGTTATGCACAAAAATAGTACATCTGAAGGTCCTAGAATGCATCAAATATTTGTCCGCCTTCTTCTAAGTATTGACCATCGTGAGAGTCCAGATGGAGCAAAGCCACGAGCTCAAACTATAGTCATGGGTTGAGAACCAAAGATGAAATGTGCAGAGGAGGTGGCAGCTCAAACCCTAAGGTCTCCTTCCAAAAGATGTAGAAAATACCTAATGCGGAATACAAATGAGATAAATGCCTTTGTCAAGGTTTGATAGACTTTGAAATCCACCTGATAGAGAGAGTTAAGGCTCTGTCCAACATTAGTGCATGATAGCTTCTTCATATGCCACAGTAGCTTCTTCACATGCCATTGTAATAAATAGATATATTTGGAGATAGAGTCATGTGGATTTAAATTCAAAGTGCATGTTAGGCCTTTGAATTAGGTCGCGGTTGCACTTTAGGTTAGGTTTTGCATCTTAAGTTATTTTAGAATATAGTTTAGATATTTTAAATATATTCTTTAATATTTCTTAAATATTTTATTATATTCTTTAATATATGTTGATATATAGTATGTAAAAGATGTAAATTATAAAAAAAAAATATCAACATTAGGAGACCTAAAGTTAAGGTCTAGTTTCATTTTCGAAATTAGCTTTTATGGCTAGATTTTAGGCATGAATTACGCCTTAAATTTAGGGATTGGGTTAAAATGTTGGAGGGCTTGTTAGAAGCTACATGTAAGCATCAGTTGGGCCTGATTTTGAGGAGATCTATCTATTTTAGAGGCACTTTTTAGGGGTGACTCTCATTTTCAGAATAAGCCTTGGAGGCTATTTATTTGAACTCAATATTCATTGTTAGGGGTTCAGAGTTTTGGAAAAAAGAGGTGTTAAGTGAGCAATTTGTTCCTTCACCTTTTTTTATTTATTTTGTAACCATTTTTATAGGTTTTGAAGGAAATAAAGTAGGCTTTTCTGATTTCATCATCTCTGAGTATCAAGTCCAATCCCATTCTTCTTTTCTGCATAAAGTGTCATATTCTATGTAATCGAGTAAAGTGAGTTGTTTCCGATTCCTTTCCTATCTTATTAGAAAATCAAGCCTTTTTGCAGAATATGTAAGTTTGTTGTCAGTTTTTATTGTTTGTGGTTTAAACCCTAGCAATTAATTATAGTCAACCTTTATGTTGAGTAGAGAATGATAAATGTAGCTCAGTGATTTTGTAATTAGGAATGTCGGTTTGAAGATCCTGATAGATATGTGCCAAGTTTTGGTGTATCACCCAATTTCCCATTCAGTTTTAATCTTTCTCTCTTTTCCCCATCAAGTTTTCAATCAGGAGGTGATATTCCATATTTGATAGGAATAGGCCTAGAATTCAGAGGTTCGATCACCTTCATAGTTCACCCACAAACTTGTGATTGTTCCCATGTTCTCCAGAATTTCTAATTGTTTAGGCGCTTAGATTTAGGGTGCAAATTCTAGAGTTAACAGTCCCTAAGCATTGATCTGTGTTTAGGATCTTAGAATCTTGAGGTTTGTTACAAGTCATTAAAGGGTGTTTGAGCATACTTTGTCTCCTTATATTTCTTTCAAAGAAGATGGAACTAGAACCCTTGAACCTCTTCAAAAGGCTACAAGCTTGGCAAGGTCTAAATTATTGGACTTTTTATTTATATCCTGTTGTGTTGCGGAAATCACTCCCATAGAAGACATTTTGGTCATGTATGGAACCTTTCCATCCCCTCATCAAATCTATAGGTTCCCATTTGAAAGACAAGTCAGGAAGGTGTTTTGCGGTAAGCATTACAGCGTCAGTAAACTACTCGGTAAAGCTACCAAACCCACTTGATTAACATAGACACCGAGCACCGACTGAGTATCAAACAAGAACCAGTAGAACTTGAGGGAGTTCAAGCCGGTTGAAGACACTGAATCCTCCAGTGAGGATAGTGTAATTATGTTTGTTGCGGGATCTTCTAAAGGTGTAGAGCACTCTCCTAAATCCACTCTGGGTTCAGAGTAACACCGAAGGTCTTACCATTTACCAAGCTGCCTAAATAGGGGAGAGCTCTACGTCAAGTGGTATTAGAGCATCTAAGATCCTTAGGGTAAAGATATACCAGCACCATGGAAGAAGATGATGGAGTATTGTCATCATGGATGACCAATGCAAAGATAGTAAGATTGCTAAAAGAGCAAAGGACATAGTGTGATGATCCAAGAGACACCGAGATGCAGCAGATGAGGCAAGAGATGGACAAGATGAGGGAAGAGCTTCAGAAGAGAGGTAGTGGAAACTCTGAGAATGTCGAAGCAAGGAGTGATGAAGAACCCCTTGAGCAGGAAGAAGAAGAATGTCCTGCAGACCAGAGGCTACTTATGAAGACTCTAAAATCTATGGAGATGAGAACCATGGATGCCAAGCTTGAATTACCTATATACAATGGGAAGATGGACCTAGACGCTGCAATGGATTGGGTGGATGCCCTAAATAGTTTCTTTGATTGTGAAGACATCCTTGAGAATAAAAGGGTGAAGATTGCTAATTCAAAGCTCAAAGGTTGTGCACTCACATGGTGGAACTTAACTCAAGATGATAGGGTGAAGAATAGAAAGAACCCAGTCACCACTTGCAAGAAGATGGTGACCCTGCTTAGGGAAACTTATGTCCCTAAAGATTATGAATTCAAACTTCATAAAAGGAGAATGAGTCTAAGACAAAAAGAGATGGACATCTCTAGCTATACTAAAGAATTTTAGAGATTGGTGATGAAATCCAAGCTTGCTGAACTAGAATGTGTAAAGCTTGCTCGGTATATGCAAGGCCTAAGGGTCTTAGTTCAAGATGAACTCAATTTGAAAAGCCCTACCATAGTGAATGAATGCTATCAATTGGCATTAAAATTTGAAGAAAAGTTCAAAAGGAGGAATGAACAAAGTGGTAGAGGAAAAGCTAAGAATGAAAGAGGCAGAGGGAACTTTGGAGGAAGAGGATAGAACAATAGACCGCAAGGAGAAGCTAATAAGGAGAAAGCAGTTCAAGAGGTGGATACCGAGGTAGAAGAGGAAATGGTAGAGGTAGAAATGGAGGAAGAAACAATGGATAGATCAGATGTTATAACTGCAATCAGACAGGGCACTACACCAATAGATGTTCGGACAGAGACAAGAAGAATAACCAAGGTGAAAGAAGAGCCAACCTAGTACAAGAAGATGATGTTGATAGTGTGAGAGACTATATGGGAGAAGATGGAGTAAGCCTCATGAAGAAGAGGACTTTGATCCAAGCACCAGTATCGATGGAACATCCCCAAAGGAAAGTCTTTTCAGAACCAACTGCAAGATCCATGGAAAGGTATGCAAGTTAGTAATTGATTCTGGTTCTACTGAAAATCTTGTATCTAGAGAAATGGTAGATAAATTAAAACTGGAAAAGATACCCCACCCAAACCCATCCCATGTATCTTGGTTGACAAAAGGGCAGGAGACCCTCATAAATGAACAAGTTTGGGTAGATTTCTCTAAAAAAGATTAAAGGATAGAGTTCTTTGTGATGTTGTAGACATGGATGTATGTCACCTTTTGTTAGGACGTCCATGGTAGTATGATTTGTAGGCTAAACATGATGGAGTCACAAAAAAATACCAAATTATTCAAAATGGTCACAAATAAAATCTACTCCCTCTCCCTGATCCTCCACAAGAAAAACCAAAAGAACAGCTAGTCATGCTTGCAGGAGAACAAGAAATGATAAGTACTATTCAAGATTCTAAGGTAGGATATGCCCTAGTCCTTAAGCCAAAGGAGAAAATAGTGCACAATAAAGTGTTGAAGGAAGTAGATAGTCTACTACAGAAATACAAAGGCATAGTTGCAGGAGACACACTAGATGAACTCCCACCATTGAGGGATATCTATCACCAAATAGATTTTATCCTAGGTGCTTCCCTACCCAACAAGGCTTCTTATAAGCTCACTCTTGATTAGAATGCTAAAGTTACCAAAGAAGTCGATTAATTGTTGACTAAAGGACTCATACAAAAGAGTCTCAACCCTTGTGTAGTCCCGAGTGTTTTGGCCCCTAAAAAGTAGCAAATGAAGACTATGCACCGACTCCAAGGCAATAAACAAAATTACAATCAGATATAGATTCCCTATACCCAAGATTGAAGATCTTCTAGACCAACTTGGAGGATCATGTTACTTCTCAAAAATTGACTTGAAATCTAGTTACCATCAGATAAGGATAAGGCCTGGTGATGAGTGGAAAACTGCATTTAAAACCACTAAAGGATTGTATGAATGGCTTGTGATGCCATTTGGCCTTAGCAATGCTCCTAGAACCTTCATGAGATTAATGAATGAAGTGCTTCAAGATTTCATTAGATTTTGTGGTGGTCTATTTAGATGAGATCTTAATCTTTAGTGGGACTCTGAAGAAACACATGAGACATTTGGAGCAAGTTCTCCAAAAACTACATGAGAAGAAACTATCTATCAACTTGGAAAAGTGTACATTCATGCAACAAGAGTTGATATTTTGGGGTTTTGTTATCTCAAAGTGCACATTGAAAATGGATCCTGAAAAGGTAGAGGCTATCAGTAATTGGCCCATACCAAAAACTCTAGGAGAAGTCAGGAGCTTTCATGGATTGGCTAGCTTTTATAGGAAATTTACCAAAAATTTCAATCACATTTGTGCACCTTTACTGGACACCATCAAGGGTGGTAGAAAAACAAAGTTTCAGTGGATAGCACAAGTAGATGAAGCTTTTAAATACTTGAAGGAAAGAGCAGCACAATATCCCTTTTTGGCACTACTGACCTTTGACAAACTATTCACAGTGGAAACCGATGCTAGCAATCTAGCCATAGGCGCAATCCTCAGTCAGGATGGAAGACCAGTGGCTTTTTTCTCTGAAAAACTAAATGAAGAAAAGAAGAAATACAACACATATGACTTGGAATTGTATGTGATGGTTCAAGCCCTCAAGAAATGGAGGCACTACTTGCTTCCTAAAGAATTTATTGTCTTTACATATAATCGTGCCTTGAGTTTTCTGAATAGTCAGGATAAGCTAAGCTACAGGCACATGAAATGGGTTGAACAACTCCAAGCATTCACATTTTCCATAAAGCATAAGAAAGGAACTTCAAATAAAGTGGCAGATGCTCTTAGTAGAAGAGTAATTTTGATTAAAGAAGTGCAGTTACAAAGCATAGGAATTGATGCCCTCAAACACCTATACAAGGATGATTCAGATTTCGGTGATATCTATCAGGTTTGCTCTACTCTATCAGATGCATACAATACTACTTATTCTGAATACTTATTGCAGAATGGCCTTTTGTTCAAAGGAGGTCAACTTTGTATTCCTAAATGCTCCATGAGAGAGAATCTAATTAGGGAGAAACATTGTGGTACACCAGGAGGTCACTTTGGCATAGATAAGACACTTGAACTTGTAAGGAGAAACAATCATTGGCCTCGGTTACTGACTGATGTCAGAAAATTTATTGAATCATGCACTATTTGTCAAAGGGCTAAAGGAGTCAGGACCAATCAGGGTCTTTATCAACCACTTCCTATTCCAACAAAACCATGGGACAGTGTGAGTATGGATTTTGTCTTAGGACTTCCAAGAACTAAACAAGGATTTGATAGTATGTTTGTTATAGTTGACAGATTTAGCAAAATGGCACACTTTGTTCCTTGTAAAGTCTCTAATGATGCTTCAAATATTGCTAACTTATTTTTTAAAGAAGTGGTCAGAATTCATGGATTACCAACATCCATTATCTCCGACAGAGATGTGAAATTCCAAGGACACTTTTGGAGAACCCTTTGGAAAAAGTTGGGGAAAAAATTATCATTCAGTTCTTCATACCATCCACAAACTGATGGGAAGACTGAAGTGGTAAATAGATCATTAGGAAACCTTTTAAGGTGTCTAACAAAACAATATGGAGACTTGGGATGTTATCCTTCCTCAAGTAGAATTTTCTTTCAACAATTCAGTAAACCGATCAACAGGGAAGACACCATTCCAAGTGAATTATGGACTCCATCCAAGAGGAGTTATGGAACTAACAGAGTTATCGACTGACTTTAAAGTCAGTGCACATGGAGAAGAACTGTCAGCATGGATCAAACAGATTCATGATCAAGTCTGAGATACATTGATACAAAATACTGCAAAGTACAAAGAATGAGAAGTTAAGAAGAAGAGACATGTTACTTTCAAAGTAGGAGATCAAGTATGGGCATACTTGAATAAGGCACGACTACCTAGGCGACATACCAAATTGCAGATGAGGAAAATTGGTCCCTGTCAAATACTTCATAAATTTGGGGATAATGCTTATGAAATTTCTTTACCCCCTACTCTTTCTATTTCTCCTATCTTTAACATTTGTGATCTCACTCCTTTTAAGGGTGATGCAGGATCTAATAACACTTTGTAGGGCACTGAAGATGATCAGGTTGAATGGATAAAGGACTTTCCACTGAGCCAACCTTTATAGTTGGAAAAGATTCTGGACTCTAAAGTTGTCAAACACACCAGGAAGAAGACCTACAAAGATTACTTGGTCAAATGGAAGGGGTTACCAAACATTAATGCTACATGGATGAGTGAAGAGTGAATCAAAAAGCATGGAACTTTGGTTCAGAAATTGCTCTCATGTGGGACTTGAGTTTTTAAAACACGGGAGTATGGTGCAGGAGCACCCAAGGAACACTTCCCACTCTTCACAAGTTTTAGATTGATAGGTTAAGTTTTAATAAGCCTACTTGTAAGTCCTAGTCACCCTCGATGTGATTATAAACCATGGGTTTTTTACTATGGTCCAAAGGCACATTTATGATGTTAGGTTTCCTAGGTGTCTTTTAAGATGTTTACAATAATGTAAGGCATTAGGCCTATAGGCTCATTAAGAGAAAGAATGCAACATTTTGTCAAAGTTGCAAATGTAAAAGAATGTTGTCGGCAACTTCCTTGAAAAATTGCTACCGACCTATTACACAACCGCCCAACAATCACAACCTTTGAAAAATGGTTGACTCTATTGAGGAAAGTCTTCATATAGCCCTTTCAAGTGGGTGGAAGATGGCGACGAATGAACAGTGAGGAAACTCTATGTAAATTTTGCATTCAATCAATAAAAGATCCCTATTTTTCTCTAATTCTAGATTAAAACATTTCATGTATGGATTTGTACGAAAGTATGAGGAAGAACAATGATCGATCTGACATATAGCATGAAGTA
This sequence comes from Chamaecyparis obtusa, assembly GCA_027943335.1. Lineage (NCBI taxonomy): Eukaryota > Viridiplantae > Streptophyta > Pinopsida > Cupressales > Cupressaceae > Chamaecyparis > Chamaecyparis obtusa. Next base: position 272,560 of record BSBK01003727.1, on the reverse strand, counting down.
GGACTCCATTTCTCTTAGTCTTGAAGCAGTTTGGAGACTGGAGTTGAAAAGTAGGAGGAATAAGTTTCAGGTTTTCAAGAAACTCTCCTAGACCAAGGTTTGGTCGCAAAATGTCCTAACTTGTGTTTCCTTTGTGGGATTCCCCTGCGAAGTTGGGAAATGAAAGTAGGGGCAATGTATTTTATTTCCTCTAGAGCACAAGAGAAAGGGGACAGTTTGGAGAAGTTTGTTTGTAGATTCTAGACCAAGCATCTCTATGTGCTTGGTTCAAGAAATGAAGAACTGAAGTGACAGAAGCACTTCGGGGGTGGATAAAAGCAATCTAAAGGTAGATTTTTATCTTTGTGGGAATTCCAACACCGTTGTATTTGACAGCCAACCTTTTATAACCAACTGGTGAAGTTTTTTTTCATCAACCAAGTCGATTAGCCCTGTCGGGACTAGTAGACCAGGAATCATTAAGCGTTGATCTATGTCTAGGATCTTAGGATCTTGAGGTTTGTTACAAGTCATTAAAGGGTGTATGAGCATACTTTGTCTCCTTATATTTCTTGCAAAGAAGGTGGAACTAGAACCCTTGAACCTCGTTGAAAGGATATAAGCTCGACAAGGTTTAAATTCTTGGACTTGTTATTTAAATCTTGTTGTGTTGCGGAAATCACTCCCATAGAAGACATTTTGGTCATGTATGGAACCTTTCCATCCCCTCATCAAATCTATAGATTCCCATTTGAAAGAAAAGTCAGGAAGGCATTTTGTGGTAAGCATTACCGAGCATCAGTAAACTACTCAGTAAAAGCTACCAAACCCACTCAGTTAACATAGACACCGAGCATCGGCCAAGTATCAACCGAGCACCAATAGAACCCAAGGGAGTTCAAGCCGGTTGAAGACATTGAATCCTCTAGTGAGGATAGTGTAATTGTGTTTTTTGCAGGATCTTCTAAAGGTGTAGAGCACTCTCCTAAACCCACTCTGGGTTCAGAGTAACACCGAAGGTCTCACCATTTACCAAGCTACCTAAATAGGGGAGAGATCTGCATCAATCTCTATGCTCCTAATGCACATCTTCATGAGGTGCTTCACTACTTGTAGTGTGCTGTGTAGTATCATCCACCTCAAAAATGTAGTTATATGCATCACTATCATTCAAGGGACCTAAGCACATATTCTTGCATATAATGCAAGTGTGGGGAACACAAACATTTGACCACGTGGAGGATGTGGAAGGGCCAGAAGCATCAACATGAGGAGGCAACAATGTTGTGCTCTGCGTACCAGTAGAGGTGTGAATGGCTTGAATAGTTTGTGAGTCAGCCTAAATAATAATATCAAGATGTTGCACTATAGGAGGTGGTGAAATCTCAAGAGGGGGGACATATATGCAGGATTTCACCTAGTGTGCCCATGGCCTATCCTAAGGAGCGCTTAAGCCTACACCCTGGTTCGGTCTCATACTCTAATAATTTACCTTGTGACTGAGTACAAATTCAACATACAATTTTTTAATGAAATAAAATGGGACATAAATTGTTGTGAGGTGGTCTATCAAAAACCATCCACCAGCGGTCCCAAAAGTTCTCACATATTGCATCATTTGTGCACCATTTAATTGACAACTTGGGTTTTTTAGGGTCCACTTTTAAGCCAGTTTTGGAATCCATAAAAAGATTACATATGTCATGTTTTGTTATGTTTAGGTTCATAACTTGATCATATTCAAGCTCATCGTCAAAGTGGGTGTGCATGGAATCGCACCAAAGAAGTGCAACATTATGTTGCTCTGTAAGTTTCTCCATGTTTTTAATAATGGAGTTCAATGTGGAAAACATGGGGTGCAATGTGGGGATATTATCATGTGGTGTTTGATATTCTCAAGCTAATTTAGATTGTCTCCTATGAGATCCTCTAAACGATGAGGGTTTGAGATTGGTTCATCTTCTGAAAGTGGGGGATTGTTTGGAGGTGATTCTAGATTATTTGCAGGATCATTGGGAGGGTTTTCTGATTGATTTGAGTCCATGTCTGATTACAACTAGAACCCAAATAGATAATTACAATCAATTTTTTTTATAAAAAAAAAAAATTGATTTAAACCCTAATGTTTATATAAAAAACTATAAATTTTAATTAAAAAACAATAAAAACAATAAAAAGTTAAAAATTTAACTTACCTTTTCTTGTTGAGAAAATCGAATGTGAGAAAAGATCAGATATTCGAAACCAGAGTTGTGATCAATGTTTTCACAATGAAAATGTTGAACGTAGCTGCGGGCTAGAAACATAATTTTCTGGCAAAAATTGAATATCCGATTAGGCCTCTACTTTGGATTTTGGCTTGGCCAAGTGTACTAACACCCATGCCTACTAAAAAATCAACAAACTTTTTAGTGCACTTTTGGATGAGTGAAAAGTTTTTTTTCACATCGCCACTTTTTGGCATACCATGATCCTGCACAAACCCATAATGAACATGCAAAACATTATTGAAGCAAGAAGCTCCAAACTCTGTCAAGAAATAATTGTTGATCTGAAGAAACTCCACTGAAATAGAAGATGACTAGGTAGAGAAGATTTTAATCTACATGAGTTCCCTCAAATGACACTACTTGAATCAAGAGGAAAACAAAGGGAAAAAATTGAAGTTGAATATACAAATAGCATAAAACACCAAAGCCTGAAGAGCTGATCAATCAAAGATGGAAGTGTGCCTCCAAAAATAGGCTTGAAAGAGTTTCCATATGGTAAATGATCCATCTCACCAAAATGCATAGGTATCCACCCACTGCATCTGCCTAGTACATAGGAACAAATACTAAATACATAGCTCACTCCATAGAACCAAGGAAGTAGAAGAACCAATAGTATAAACCCACCCATAATGCTGACAAGGGAGAGGTGACAGGTACACTAAAAATATTGGCCAATAAGAACTTATACATCATGAAGAACTAGGAACATAGATGGTGAAGAGAAAGTATAGACACATATAAGGAAATCTTGAGGCTAATGTCATGGAAGGAACACTTGCATGACAAAGGTATCTGGAAAACAAAGGCAAACATCAAACCCCATTGGCACTTTATAATGGAGTATGAGTACAAAAAGTACAAACATGTGCAAGATCCCAAGCATGCAATAGAATGTCACTTTATCTTAGTGTGTTTGCATAAAAAATGCTTAAAAATAATTTATATAATGCTCAAAGAAGAGCTAAGGCTATTGAAACAAAAAGAACAATGAAAGAAGAGCCATCTCATACAAGGAAGAGATCCCAAGACCTGAAACATCCAAGCTAAGATATACCTAGAGAAGAATCTAGAAAAATGACTCACATCATTGCAAAGTTCACAAAATAAGCTTTCAAATGATATATCATTTGCCAAAAACATAGTTCTGATGTGCAAGATATTGCTCTTGGAGTGCAAAAAGGAACTTCTAGCTTTGACAGAAAAAAACACAATTAAAAAAAATAAAAAATAAAAAATTCAAACCTCCAGATTTGGATAGATCTCGGAAAGAGATTTCTAACAATATCTTATTTTCCCGATTTTGACACCATATGCTCAAGTTATGAGAAATAACCCGACAAGTACTCCAAAAGGCCAAAAATAGTGCATGAAATTGTTGACATGTGTTGACGTCAGCAAACTGGGTATGTGCAGGATCATGGTATACCAAACTATGGCCTTAAGTGGCAATGAAAAATTAGAAAATCAGGGTTAGTCAACTTGATGTAAAAAGTTGAACATCTTATGAACCTTATGTGAAAAAATTGTAAGAATAGAATCTGTAGGAAATTGAATGTAGTTTCTAAACTACTAGCCCTTGTCTAAAAATTTTTTTATCTAATTGTTCAAAATTTTAGATTTCAATGCAGTAGTACAAAAATTTTAGGGAAAAGATAAAAAGTACATGTATGTTAGACCACCTTAATCACAATCAAATGAGGATATATTTCCCCAAGATTCTAGATATAAGTAGTAGACTCATTCATGAAAGTGACACATTTTTTTGTAATTTTTTGCCAAATAAATAATTAATTATGAATTTTCTGCTACAACTTTTTTAGAATAAAAAACCTCTTGTGTCTGATCACGTTAACTAATTCTAAACTTTACAAAATTGAAAAAAAAATTCCTTATAGTAGCTAAAGCATAGAATGCGATGCATGTTTTGGATTTCAAAAAGGTTAAATGGTTTGAAAGTTATAGTTGTTTTTCAATCACTATGTCAATTATGACTTTAAAGATAATTCAATTGAAAAATAAGTAATAATTACTTGCCGAACTCAAAATTTGACAGCAATTATGTTGATGGAAAGCTGATAATGTCTTTAAGAAACCCTTTTTGTTTCATCAATTTTGGGTGAAAAAATAGTCATCAACTACATGGTCGAAGTCTCGATATTAGAAACTATCTCCTGAAACATGCCTAAAGGGTTGACCACCCACCTTTGGTATTGTCCAAGAAAATACCAAGCCTAATCAGATATCTAATAAGATCAGATATCAAAAATTTTCGGATATCCAATAATATCGGATATCCGAAACTTCTCACCTATTTTGAAATTTCAATTGCACTACTTTTCTCAAATTCAAGTTTCATATTAAATGTATTTTTTTTATGTTAATATTAATTGTGTTATATTAAATTGTATTTTTTTTATGTTAATATTAATTCAATTTAGTATTTTTTCAATTTTAAGTTATATATTATAAATTATTATTTTTAATATTAATATTAAATAATAATAGCATAGCATTTAATAATGGGAACTCAAAACTAGAATATTTACCTATCTTAATGACCACCTTAAAATATTTTGACTACCGATGGCATCAACTTTAGGGTTTCATTATAGAGCATTACTATTATAATATAAATTTTTATAATAGAAAGTATTATATTATTATTATTTATCTCTATTGTATAATAGTATAATATTAACTTATTGAATATTTATATTATATGTTCAATATTATACCTAAGGGGGAGAGAGAGAGAGAGAGAGAGAGAGAGAGAGAGAGAGAGAGAGAGAGAGATTTTGGCAAAATTTTGGCGGGAGATATCAGATATCCGATAGTTTCAGATATCCGATATTATCAGATATCCAATTATTTGTATTGGTGTAAAGTAAAAATAATATTCTCTGGGTCCCTCCAGAGAGTCACATTTTTTTGCTGAATTACAGGATTCAACTTGCAGCGAATCACGTTTTGTCTCTAGAGAAGACAAAAATCCACTTTTTGGTTGGATTTTCTCTATTACCAAAAGTATTTGCATCACAGTTTTGGTCTATCTATGGGGAGTAGTAGTCATCGAAAGCATAAACAAAAGAGGAGACTCACAAATGAAGATGTTTAAGTGTATAGAGAAATGGATAGGGTTGCCCATCGAAACAAGAGACAACGTATGTTAAATATTAATGAAGATGTTGGCATAGACCCACTTTTGAATGTGGTTTCAAGTGAAGAACATGAATTTGAAGATGAAAATGTAGGTTTTGAAAATGACCATGTAGATGTGGCCAATGAAAGTGTGGACATTGTCAATGATAATCCACTTATTGAATATGAAGGAATTGACAATAATAATGGTGCAGAAGAACCAAATCAACATTCCACATCTCCAAATTATATGAGAAATGAAGTCCCTTCAGAGGAAGAAAGAAAAACTTCAAAATTGAGACCTTCCAGAAGAACTAAATGGTTACTTGAAATTGATGATAACATAATGAGCAATTTTGATGGCAAGAGATTAGAAAGAACCATTCGGTTATGGGTTTCAAAACTTTTTGATCAATTTTTTAGCCACAAGACGTTGGTTGAGAAATGTCAAATATTTGTGCAATTGTTAAAGATGCAGAAGATGAGATGTATACTAGTCAAATTGAAGATTAGTGTGAATAAGCAAAAGGAGCAGAATGCTATTATTGTGAGAAATATTTTTAGTGCTCTCAATTCCATTGGGAAGATACTACCAAGCAAAAAGATAAGAGAGCCGCTCGGAGGGTTATTACCACCTCCTTAGTAAGTCATCATTTGAGAAAGGCTCGTTTGATGAGACAAACTTGTGTTGACTTGAATCTAAATTGTAAAACTCTGGATAGAGAACTTGCAAGAAGAGAAAGACTTGATGATCCTCTTCAAAATTATACATGGGCTTATGGTGGGAGACTTTCACATTGTGATAAGAAGCTTACCGATGCTATGAAGGATCAAATTCAACTATTTTGGAAATCTAACTCAAGAGTGTCACCAAATGTGAAGGATGTCTTGAAGTTGAAAATTGGCATTCGAGACCGCACCCCGCATCCCAAACATTGATTAGAGGTGAGTCAAATAATGTAATTCAAAAAAAATTGTCAGACACATCTAACATTGCAAATATCACAAAGAGCTTTTGAAGCCCTAAAGCCCTGAAGCCTTTTTTTTGTGTGCCTCTTAAGATTCGAAATACTTGTTGTTGCAAATATCATGTGGAGTTTTCAATGCACCATGAATTGTTATGATCCATTCATTCTACTTTCTATAGTAGTTAAATGTTGGAGGAGTGTGGTGCAAGTTCTCTTCCAAAATCATCAAGAGACTTGCTAGATCATTTTTTATGTCCTAGAGATGATGGATGTTTCTTTTATAGAAAATATTTCTTAAATGACAAGTGCTCAGAGTGTGGTGGGCTAGTGAAGTTTGTTGAATGTTTTCATGAGGGCTACAAACACAATTTTGGAAAGACAATTGTCCACAAAAAGGTATATGAAACCATTAAATATACATTAAAAAGTGGAGGTGAAGGCTCTAGTTGTGAGTTGGTTACTAAAGAATGCAATGTAGCTAATTTTATTTCAGATTTCAGGAAGAATCTTTTTTACAAGTATGCAAGGCATAGTCACAGGTCTCAGTGGTTGGATCAACAATTTAGGATGTGTAAGGACACTTTCCCAATTGGCACTATTATATCATTTGTTGACTTTTCAGAGAACTATACATTGCAGCCCCAAAACGAGTTGCAAGCTCAATATTACAATTCTATTTAGGTTTCTATTTTTGTGCACATAACATATAGACATTCCCATGATAGTATAGAAGATGAGTGGAAGATAATCAGAGAGTACCATTTTTACATGAGCGATGATAGATCGCACTCATCTGAGTTTGTCCAACATTGCTTTGAGAATTATTTTGAGTGGGTGCGGGAAAATAATATTGCTATGGATAGATATCTCATTTGGTCAGATAACTACATAGGTCAATTCAAAAATACTTGTATGTTTTATTGGTTATGTAGAATGCATGTAGAGAGAGGTGTACCTCATATTTGGAGTTTTTTTTAGGCCGGTCATGGAAAAGGGGAGCATGATGGAGCAGGTGCATGAGTAAAGAGAGCTCTAGTTAAGGAGCAATTGTGGATTTCAGATGCAGAAATCATTGATGCTCATTCTATTGTTCATTGGTGTACTTCAGCATTGTCACAGGGGGACTCTTAATTCAACGATGCATAGATTCTTTTGGTTCGTTGAGTTGGGCACAATAGGAGATAGGTTGAATTGTCAAACTATGAAAGATTCTTCAAAAATACATTCATTTTGATGCTCAAATGCTAGTACATGGACCATTTGGACATGAGAGTTGGCTTGTTATTGCCTGAGTTGTCTTTAGTGTGATTGGGATCAATGTGAGTCAAGTGAGTGGGTTGATACATGGGTTCCACATTATCTTACTCCTTTATCTCTCACAGTCTCTGTAATAAATGATGACATAGATTGTTCATTGGACTACAACCATATTTTAGATCTTCTACAACTAGGACATGTTTTTGCATTGGTTGCACCACAAGGGAATGATGAGATATTGGATCACCAGTTAGCACATTGTATAAGAGGAAAGTAGAAACTTGCACAACTGACGATAGATGATGATATGTTCACATATCCAGTAGGATCACATGTTGTTGTAGGAACATGGTTGCGCACATATATGATTAGAAATAATGTCATTCCTGCATTTGAAGACTATCAGAAGCACAAAACCATTGTCATGTATTCACACCTTGTTATAGCAGCCAATGTTAAGTTGTTGAAACATCAAGGAAAACCAAAGACAAAGGAACTTTGGACTATTAGTACTGTTGATCATGAAACAATATTGAATACTCTCAAGCACGGAGATGATCCTTTAGACACACTTCAGTAGGTAAGTTCAACTCAAGTTGCAAGGTTTTCCATGTTTATTACGATTACATTCAATAAATTAATTGTAGTTTTTTGCTTTATTTGTTTGAGCCAATAAACTTGGTTTTGTATGTGGATTGTAAATGCAATTGGATACATATATGATAGATATAGAAGATTGAGGTGTGCATTTGATTAACCCATCTTTTATGACCGTAAACTTCACTATGCATTATCTAGTCATGTTATTTGGTTCATTTAGTTACTTATACATGTTCATAATCTTTTTCTCAAACCTATATAAACTTCATGTATTCTCTATTAACTTTTCTTCTACCTTCTGAATGCAGGGATTGGAGTGAAAATGACACTTATTTTTTATATATAGTTGTGTAATTTGCATATTTAGATGCCAAATTTTGTATATAAAACCAACAATCGAATGTAATGCGCATAGTTGGATGCCAAATTTTGTATATAAAAGCAACAATCGAATGTAATGTGCATATTTAGATGCCAAATTTTGTATATAAAAACAACAATCGAATGTAATGTGCATACTTAGATGCCAAATTTTGTATATAAAAAATTTGATGCAAAATTTGAAATATAAAAGAGCCCATGGGGTTGATTTGCAAATATTAAGAGCCCACATTTGTATCATCTTAATGCCATGTGAAGTGCAAACAATGTGTCTCCTTACTATGAATGTTGTATCCTTATATAATTTATATCATCTTAATTTTATATCCTTACATTTGTATTGTCTTAATTCCATGTACATTTGTATCATCAAATGATGTAATAGTTGGATTCATTGAGTCAAAATTGGTCAAATGTGTCCAAAGTAAAATCATGATTCCCTGGGGTGAAGGGATAGTGTTCAAGGATTGCATCATGGCACCAAATGGACTATTCCATTATCTCTGATTGGGTGGGTAAATGCTAGGGACAACCCCATTTCAACCACTGAGTCAATAGAACATTCTGGACCATGCTAGACCAAAGTGTCCCCAAGGTGCACTAAGCACAATTGGGCAGTGAACTTTCGAGGCTCGGTTCTCGAACTCTATGAGAGGTATCGGTGATCCATGAGATGCTACAAAATTGCATTTCTAAGGCCTATAATAACCTCTCTCTATTCTAGGAGATTAAAATTTGTTTGAATTTGGCATGCCAGTCTCGCTTGATGCCAAAACTTACAGTGAGGGTCAGTTGAAAGTTTCACCAATGGGTTTCTTCCAAACCATATGTCCCAGCACCAAATGGACTATGCCATTAGCTCTAGTTGGATAGGTAAACACTAGGAATAACCTCATTTTGACCATTGAGTCAGTAGAACGTTCCGGACCATGCCGGACCAAAGTTTCCTCAAGGTGCACTAAGCATGATTGGGCAGCGAACTTTCGAGGCTCGATTCTCAGACTCCGTGAGAGGTATCGACAATCCATGAGATGCTACAGAACCATGTTTCTGAGACCTACAATAACCTCTCTCTATTCTAGGAGATTCAAATTTATTTGAATTTGGCGTGCCAGTCTCACTCGATGTCAAAACTTGCAGTGAGGGTCAGTTGAAAGTTGCACCAATGGGTTTCTTCCAAACCATTCATCCCGGCACCGAATGGACTATTTCATTAGCTCTGATTTGACGAGTAAACATTAGGGACAACTTTTTTTTGATCACTGAGTCAGTAGAATGTTCTAGACCATGATGGACCAAAATGTCCCCAAGGTGCACTAAGCACGATTGGGCAACAAACTTTTTAGGTTCATATCTCGGACTCTGTGAGAGGTATCAGTGATCCATGACATGCTACAGGACCATGTTTCTAAAGCTTACAATATCATCTCTCTCTGTTCTAGGATATTTAAATTTATTTAAATTTGGCACGCCAGTCTCGCTCGATGCCAAAACTTGCAGTGAGGGTCAGTTGAAAGTTGCACCAATGGGTTTCTTCCAAACTGTTCATCCTGACATTGAATGGACTGTGTCATTAGCTCTGATTGGGTGAGTAAACACTAGGAACAACCCAATTTTGACCATTGAGTTAGTAAAACATTCTGGACCATGCCAGACCAAAGTGTCCCCAAAGTGCACTAAGCACGATTAGGCAGTGAACTTTCGAGGTTCGGTTCTAGGACTCCATTAGAGGTATAAGTGATCTGTGAGATGCTATAGGACTATGTTTCTAAGGCCTACAATAACCTCTCTCCATTCTGGGAGATTCAAATTTATTTGAATTTGGCACGCGAGTCTTGCTCGATGCGAAAACTTGTAGTGAGGGTCAGTTGAAAGTTGCACCAATGGATTTTTTCCAAACCATTCATCCTAGCACCGAATGGACTGTTCCATTAGCTTTGTTTGGGTGGGTAAGCGCTAGGGACAACCCCATTTCAACCACTGAGTTAGTAGAATGTTCCAAACCATGCTGAACCAAAGTGTCCCCAAGGTGCACTAAGCGTAATTGGGTAGTGAACTTTTGAGGCTTGTATCTTGGGCTTCATGAGAGCTATCGATGATCTTTGAGATGCTATAGGACCACATTTTTTAGGCCTACAATAACCTCTCTCCATTCTGGGAGATTCAAATTTTTTTGAATTTGGCGCGCCAGTCTTGTTCGATGCTAAAACTTACAGTGAGGGTCAGTTAAAAGTTGCACCAATGGGTTTCTTCCAAACCATTCATCCCATCACCAAATGAACTATGCCATTAGCTCTAGTTGGGTGGGTAAATGCTAGGGACAACCCCATTTCAACCACTGAGTCAGTAGAACGTTTCGGACCATGCTAGACCAGTGTCCCCAAGGTGCACTAAGCACGATTGGGTAGCAAACTTTTGAGGCTAGTATCTCAGACTTTGTGAGAGGCATCGATGATCTATGAGATGCTACAAGACCACATTTTTTAGGCTTACAATAACCTCTCTCTATTTTGGGAGATTCAAATTTGTTTGAATTTGGCGCACTAGTCTCACTCGATGCCAAAACTTGCAGTGAGGGTCAATTGAAAGTTGCACCAATGGGTTTCTTCCAAACCATTTATCCTAGCACTAAATGGACTATGCCATTAGCTCCGGTTGGGTGGGTAAACATTAGGAACAACCTCATTTCGACCACTGAGTTAGTAGAACATTTCGGACCATGCCGGACCAAAGTGTCCCCAAGGTGCACTAAGCATGATTAGATAGTGAACTTTCAAGGCTCAGTTCTCAAACTCAGTGAGACATATTGGTGATCTGTGAGATGCTATAGTACCACATTTTTTAGGCCTACAATAACCTCTCTTTGTTATAGGAGATTCAAATTTGTTTGAATTTGGCACACCAGTCTTGCTCGATGCCAAAACTTGCAGTGAGGGTCAGTTGAAAGTTGCACTAATGGATTTTTTCCAAACTGTTCATTTCGGCACCAAATGGACTATGCCATTAGCTCCAGTTGGGTAGGTAAACACTAGGGACAACCCCATTTCAACCACTAAGTCGATAGAACGTTCCATACCATGCCAGACCAAAGTGTCCCCGAGGTGCACTAAGCACAATTGGGCAACGAACTTTCGAGGCTTGTATATCAGACTCCATGAGAGGTATCAACAATTTGTGAGATGTTACAAGACCATGTTTCTAAGGCCTACAATAACCTCTCTCTGTTATGGGATATTCAAATTTGTTTGAATTTGGCACACCAGTCTCGCTTGATGCCAAAACTTGCAGTGAGGGTCAGTTGAAAGTTGCACCAATAAGTTTTTTCCAAACCGTTCATCCTGGCATCGAATGGATTGTGCCATTAGCTCTAGTTGGGTGGGTAAACGCTAGGGAAAACTCTGTTTCAACCACTGAGTCAATAGAAAGTTCTAGACCATGCCAGACCAAAGTGTCCCCAAGGTGCACTAAGCACGATTGGGCAGTGAACTTTCAAGGCTCGTATCTCAGACTCCGTGAGAGGTATCAGCAATTTGTGAGATGTTACAGGACCAAATTTTTGAGGCCTACAATAACCTCTCTCTATTCTAGGAGATTCAAATTTATTTTAATTTGGCACGCCAATCTCGCTTGATGCCAAAACTTGTAGTGAGGGTCAATTGAAAGTTGCACCACTCGATTTCTTCCAAACCGTTCATCCCAACACTGAATGGACTACGCCATTAGCTCTGTTTGGATGAGTAAATTTTAGGGAATAGTAATGGTTGAAGTTTGTAATCGAATCAATCAATGAAAATAAAGTTCTCTGCATTTCTATAGTTCTCTATCCCATGAAACAGTCCAGGCAACAGTGAATTGATTAGAATAAATCTAATATTATCTTGGCTTGGTTGTGATATAGGAACAATGTCTTGTGTTTGTTTACAAGTTTATGTAACTATTTCATTTTTTGGAATATCATTCTGATATTAGAATTGACTGATGTCGAGGATAGGACTGGCATTGTAGGCACACATGAATACAATGTAGCACATAAATTTTTAATTCACTTAAATGATGAATTACACGTGTGAACACACATAGCACATAAAGCATACACATAAATTTGATAAAGTCATGAAGCATACATGTAGCACATATTTTATAAAACATACAACATGAATTCACTTAAGTCATGCACGTAGCCCATACACGTGAATTTAGGTTATGAAGAATGTACTTGAATATATATGAATATACTTAAGGCATAAATCATACACATGAGTACATACACACAAGCATATTTACATACTAACAATGAATAAATGAACACACAATTAACAAATTGGATCGAATATCAAGTTTCATATATATCAAAATGAACAATAATTATGTACATATTTACATGTCAACATATCTAGATACAATGTGGCATACGCCATCTCAAAATGTGTCATATGACATCTCAAACTAAGAATTTAAACTACAAAAGTTTCTAGGACATCCTATTCTACTAGTGGATCATCAAAATGCAGCCTCTTTGAAGTACTCTTTGGCTCTGATGGACCCTGCATTTAAACACAAAAGTGAAACCCCAAGTTAGATTAAAATTCAAAATCATAGTCAACAATAATAAATAAAATTTAAGCTAAAATTGAACTCTCATATACCTCACCTCTCTGTCTCCTCCTGCGGACAAGAGACCTAATATATGTCCTTGGTAGCGCAAGAACAATGCCACCAATGTCGACTTTGACCTGTATATATTTTCAAACATGAGATTGATCTACGCATTATATTATTTAATGTTAAATACTTCCAATAGAAAATATATATTTACAAAATAATTGAATTAACATTAAAAATTACCTGAGTTGAACTTTCTTCAGGAAATGTTGGCTGAGTCATCAGCGATACAAACCCTTGGCGTTCTACCTCCCTCAAACTAGGAGTGACCTGCAAAAGTCAAACAGATAATTCATACTATCATAACTTGATCATATTATATATACTTGATAGTAAAATAAACATAAATAACTTTAGAAATATATGTACCATAGGGCTATCAATGTGAATGGATGTGTCTGTGACTCTATCATGACGATAGGGTCTCATGACATCATCAGATGCCACTCTCTATCAAATAAACCATGTAAATTAAAAATGATTACGCACAAGTGACAAGTATACATGTATGCATAAACAAACTAAATTACTTAATTATCTTTCCCTTGTCAATTCCAAACACCTGCACCCCCTCACATTGCCCCCCGGTGGCAACTGGTGACACCTGCATCAGTATGTAAAAGATGATCATAAAAATTAGAAAAAAATGTACATATACTATTATACTAATTTAAAAGGAAACCAATGAGTACATTAAAACATATGTACCATGGAAGTGTCAAGACCAAATGATATGGCCGAAAGCATGGACCCCTCCACCTGTGCCATCTCCTCCTCTGTCATCAACTAAACATAAATGTAACACATAAAAAGACATAAGTGGGAAATTATTATAAGGAAATTCTACTAAAAATACGAACAATAAAATTTAAATACAATGTAAAAAGTGAATTCTTTACCCTTACCATAACAGTGGGAGTCCATGGATCTGTAGGCTCTCGATGTACATCTCCATGAGCTCCTTCAGTGCCTGTAGTGTGCTATGTAGAATTGTCCACATTGAAGGCAAAATTATATGCATCATTGTTAGTCAGGGGACCTAAGCACATATTCTTGCATATAATGCAAGTCTGGGGCACACAAACATGTGAGCTCGTAGAGGATGTGGAAGCACCAAAAGCATGAAGACAAGGAGGCAACAATTTCATGCTCTACGTAATCAATAGATCACTCAAGGTGTGAATGGCTCAAATAGTCTGTGAGTCGGCCTTGGCAATAATTTCAGGATGCTGCACTGTGGGAGGTGGTGAAATCTTAGGAGGGGGGACATATGTGTAGGATTTCATTCGTTGTGTCCATGGCCTATCCTGAGGAGTGCCTAAACCTACACCCTGGTTCTCTCTCATACTCCAATAATTCACCTTGTGACCGAGCACAAATTCAACATACAATTTTTTAATGAAATAAAATGGGACATCCAAATTGTTGTGAGGTGGTCTATCAAAACCCATCCACCAACAGTCCCAAAATTTGTCACGTATTGTACTATTTATGCACCATTTAATTGACAACTTGGTTTTTTTATGGTCTACTTTTAGACCGGTTTTAGGATCCACAAAAATATTATCTATGTCATATTTTTTTTATATTTAGGTTCATGACTTGACCATAATCAAGCCCATCATCAAACTAGGCATGCATGGAATCGTGCCAAAGAAGTGCATCACTATATTGTTGTGTGAGTTTCTCCATGTTTTCAATAATTGAGTTCAATGTCATAAACATGGGGCGCAATGTGGAGATATTGGCATAGGTGGTTTGAAATCCTCTAAGTTCATTTAGATTATCTCCTATTAGATCTTCTAAACGGTGAGGGTTTGTGACAGGTACATCTTCTGGAGGTGGGTATTGTTGGGAGGTGGTTCTAGATTGTTTACGGGATCATTAGGAGGGTTTTCTGATTCCATGTCTAATAATAATGAAAAAATGAATAGATAATTACAATGAATTTTAAAAAACAATAAAAAAACTCATTGCTACCCTAATTTTTATATTAAAAACTATAAATTTCTATTTAAAACCAATAAAAAAAATAAAAATTAGAAGCTTTCACATACCTTGGGATTTAAGCAAAATCAGATAGGGGATTTGAAAGCCAATATCCATTTACCCTAGCTGCATTCACGTTTTCACAATGAGAAAATGTTGAACGCGGCTAGAGTATAGAGTTATATATTTACTGGAAAATATCAAATTTTTGATATTATTGGATATCCAATATTATCAGATATCCGATTAATCCTTTTTCTTTGGCTTTTGGCTTGGCTAGGTGTACTGACACCCAGGCCTACCAAAAATTCAACATATGCATTTGTGCACTTTTGGACAAGTGAAAATAAGTTTTTTCACATTGCCACTTTTTGGCATACCATGATCCTACACATACCCAATTGTGGGTGATCTAAATTTGATGATCGGATGCCTATCACCTTAAAAAACCAATAGGCTCTTAGGGTGAAAAAAATTTGGCCCCTGGTCATGTGGTGACCAGGGGTTTTGGTGTAAGGGGCTAGGCGGAAAAGGCACCTGGGCACCCATGTGATCATGGCTTGATTGGTGACGGTTAATTTGGTGATCAATCTAGTGCTCACCATTGCGATAATCACAGCGGTAACCACTAGTAGAGCCCGCTAGCGTTGCCGCTAGTAAAAAATTTGTATTAGATTGTGTACTAGTGTCATACGACCCTGGTATGCAATTTCTTTTTGTCACAGATTACAAAGTTATCCAAATTAGACAAATTTTATATGGAAATAGGGATTCTTGGGCCTTCTAAGCTCATCAATGATGTTTGTTTGAGAACAAAATGACCAAAAAAAGAGGTCTTCCCAGATCTGATAGAAAATCCTCTAAAAATTGTAGATCTGACGAATAAGGCCGAATCTCTCAAGAAGAGGACAGGGGCATAAAGATCTAAAGCTTTGATACCGTGTTAGATTTGATGAGAAAAAAACCCATGACTCCCAAGAACACGTGCATGAAAACACTTGTCACAAAAAGAGAGAAGAAAAAGCTATGGAAGCCTAAACGCAAGAATCCATGGGTGATCCCACAAAGCTATGTCCCACTTTTAGGGATGAACAAAATTGGCGCCATGGGAAAAAATAAAATTTTAGTGTCTTCGTGCGAAGTTTTTACTTTGGGCAAAGTGGTGGAACCACTTCGCGTGAAGTACCCTAGACAAGGGGCTCTGCGCAAAGACCCCCCTTCACTCAAAGTACCCTATGCAAGGTACTTCAAGCGAAGGGGGTCTTCGCTCGAAGCCCCTTTGTGTCGGATTCTGTTATATATTTTCAGCGCTTGTTTTTTATTAGTCATTGTCACTGTTAGATTTTGTGGACCCCAGGCCTTCGAGCAAAGCACCTTAGCACATCAGCACGTTAGTACCTCTCAAGATTTTTCAACATCTTTAGATTGTTAGCAGTATCAGGTACATGGATTTTTCTCATTTTTTTATTGTAAATTATATGTTTAATATTTATTTGTTAGTTATTTGTTTTAAATAATTTTTTATTTGTAGAAATATTAGAAAATCGTAGTTAAATATTATCTAATATGTTAGAAATTGATAGTAGAATGTTAGAAAATCGTAATTAAATATTAGAAAATGATAGAAATATTAAAAATCATAGTATAAATGTTAGAATATGTTAGAAAATGGTAGAAAATCATAGTAGTTTGTTAGCAACTATTAGAAAATATTTACAAAACATTAGAAACTATAGTAGAAATGTTAGAAAACATTAAGATCTTATACAAATTATTAAAAATATTTTTTTTTAAATTTCAAGTTCAAAGTTGTAAATATAAGGAATCTCTCTCTCTCTCACACATGTACACATATTTTTAGTAAATTTAGTAAATATTAGTTAGTTATTTATTTTAAATAATTTTTAGTTTGTAGAAATCTTAGAAAATCGTAGTTAAATTTTTGAAAATGATCTAGTAGTATGTTATAAAACATTAAAAAATTATAGTACAGTAAGTTTATAGGACCCTTATTCCTCCCTTACAACATATTAAGACACTTAGGATCCCTTAGGATTCTCAAGATCTTATAGTACATATTAGGATGTCCTATGACCCATTGATGTACATGTTAGGCTCCATTGCTACATACAAGGACTCATTGTTTCCCTGAAGGCTCCTTAAGACATATTCTAGGATGAATTAATGTAACCTATGATCTCTTAGGACCTATTATGAGGCCTACAACCCCTTAAGACATTTGAGGACCATTACGTATCGCTTATGACATCTTAAGACACATAGGACCCCTTAGGATCCATACGACCCATTATTATCTCTTAAAATGTCCTAGGACACATTCATCTATCTTAGCTTCTGTTAATATATATTTGAACCCATCATTGCCCACAAGAACCTTGAAGACATACTAGTATCAATTAATGTAACCTAAGATCCCTTAGACCACTTATCACATCTACGACCCATTAACATTGTTGGACCATTATACATCCCTTACAACATTCTAGGACATATATGACCCATTTAGATCATCAAGACCCAGTAACATATCTTAGGTAGTCCTAGGACACATTTATGTATCTTAGATTCAATTAATATCATACGAGGATCAACTAATGTAACATAGGACCCCTTAGGACCTCTTATGTTACCCCTGACCCCTTAAGACACTCTACCTAACCCTTATCCATCCCTTACATCATCTTAAGACACATCTAGGACCTATTGTTATCCATGACCCCTTAAGACACTCTAGGACCACTTATTACACCTATGACCCATTAACATTCTAGGACTTTTATCTGGATCCCTTAGGACCTCTTATGTTACCTACAACCCCTTAAGACACTCTAGGACCCTTATATATACCTTAGGACCTCTTATGTTACCCACGACCCCTTAAGACACTCTAGGACCACTTATTGCACCTATGACTCATTAACATTCTAGGACTCTTATTTGGATCCCTTATGAAATCTTAAAACAAATATGAAACCTTAGGACCCCCAAGACCCATTAAATAATCTTAGGATGTCCTAGGACCACTTATGACATCTATGACCCATTAATATTATTGGACCATTATACATCCCTTATGACATGTTCAGGTTTAGAATTGTCACCCTAACTCAAGCATTAGGGCTACATGACAATTTTATCCTAACAATGGAAACCTCCTCAAGTTGTGGGTAGACTCTAAATAAGGGGGAATCTCTAGATTCTAGGTCAGTTCCTATCAAATATAGAATATCACCTCCTGATCTGTAACTTGTTGGGAAAAGGGGAAAAGAATACTTCAAACTAAAAATAGATTAGGGTGATACACCAAGAATTGTTTCAAACTTTGTAGAAAGATAAATCATTAATCCTAATTCACATAGGAGAGTCTTAACACTTCAAATCTTTGCTCAACATATAGGT
Source organism: Chamaecyparis obtusa (assembly GCA_027943335.1). Lineage (NCBI taxonomy): Eukaryota > Viridiplantae > Streptophyta > Pinopsida > Cupressales > Cupressaceae > Chamaecyparis > Chamaecyparis obtusa. The sequence goes on along the minus strand of BSBK01003727.1, from coordinate 253,893 downwards.
TAACAAATTTTACTATTAGGGATAGACCACAAATAGCTCAAAATAGTCAACAGACATACATTTCTCATACAAGGCTTTTAAGCAATTGATTACCTTAAGAAGGAACAGAAGTCTACTCACTTCTTTTGGACAATAACGATTTTAGCACTTGTTAGAAAACATGAAGATAGGATCCTATATCAAAATAACTCCACAAATATGAATCAAAAGTCTCTTATTTATTCCCTCCAAAATCTGATAAAAGTGATTACAAAAATGGCTTCCAAAACATTTAGGAACGATAAGTTCTCTATATGCCCTCTCTTCAAAATCTGCAACCCTTTATAATGAATAACAAGCTCAAATAAATAGCCTCCAAGGCTAATCTCAAAATTGAGAACTCCCCCCAAAAAGGTGCCTCTAAAACAGATAGATGCCCTCAAAATTCAAGCCCAAATAATGCCTAACATATAGCCTTCAAAAAGTCCTTCCAAAAATTTAGCTCCAACCCTAATTAAGGCACAATTGATGCCAAAAATCTAGCCCTAAACTATATTTTCTAATGTTGATATATTTTGATTTGACATCATTATAATATATAACCACATATTACATACAAATTAATTACAAATTACAAATGGAACCCCAACCCTATAACCATAACACATGGTAATAATTTGATCCCTATTTGTAAAAAAACCCTAACATATGAAGCCGACACTACAATTTAACAACCCTAAGCCAAGCATAGCCGACACAAAAGTGAAGCTAACTAATCATGCCTATAGTCGACATGACTAATACAATGAAAAAAAAAACTCCAGTGGCTGAGTTGTCTAAGTGTTGTCGTAGCACTACAGATATCAAGGTATTAACTCCTGTGTATGTTGATGGACCTCAAATTCCATCAAACTTGGCATAGGCATTCTAGCCATTTCATTTTCGCATTTGTTGTTGGAGGAAAGAGAATAGGGTTTCCTCTTGTTGGCATTGTCATGTTTATGGTCATGAACTATTCTTTAACTTCTCTGTGTTAAACTGGGTTTCATCATTTTTTGGTCTTCTGGAGCTGGTATTGGTTGCCTTCATTGTTTGAGCATATAGCCTGATCTGCAAGTAAAAATATTTGTTTGAAGAGCTTGAGCTCTATTCTGTCTCTATGTTGCATGCCATATAATATGGCGCTTCTTTTTGTATGTTCTTGGGTGGCTTGGGGTAGTATTTGACACTTGACTGGAGTCATCTTTAATTAACCTAAAGTCTCTCCATCTTAATGAAGAGCTAGAGCCCTTAATACAGCCGCAGGCACTTAAACTAGAATGATAGAGCTCGGGCTTTGATTGGCAGTGGGTTTTAGACCATTTGTAAACATGCTATGATGCTATCCACATGTTCTTTGAGCAGCAGGAACTGGATTTTTAATATCATAATCTAAGAGCTTGGGCTCTATATGAACTACGGTTTTAGCTTGAACTAGAGTGCTCTTTTTGCTTTAATCCACTTAAGTTGACTCCTTTGCTTGAACTCATCCTCTTCATTGCTTGTCGTGGGATTTTATTAACTAGGTCTTTTCCTTGTAATGTGGAACTCGACCTGCAATGATACTCAAGTGATTTTATTCTTTGCATGCTACAATTGGAAGATAAGTTACTTCTTTCTATCTTTTCCTTCTTTCATTTCAACATACTGTTTAAAAATCTTTTCATTATGTAATCTTTGCAATACTTTGAGTTTACTCTAGCTATTGTTAAATGCTTATACCATGCTTATTGTAAATGACTTTGGGTTCTTGTCTCGATCTAGGTTTTCATTTCTTATGATACATGCATCTGGGTTTCTCTATTATGTTCCATTGATAATTCTACCATGCATGCTTTCACTTTTTATACTCCATAATTTCTACTGGAATAAAAATGATAAAAGCTATCTGTTATGATTCAAAGTTACAAATTTTTCTTGTTTGTCTCTACTAGATATTTGTAATTTATATGCTATCTTCTTCCATAGCAGTGAATCATTTTGTCTGAAAGAAATCGGCCTTCACTGTGGCTTTTTTAAGAAACTATGCCACCATGGTTGATGTTGATGTTGTCTTTAGTTTGATATTACTGATAATAAAAACTCATCCCAATGTCCTCCAACATGTATATCTTTGTTGCTCGGTTGCTTCAATTTTAGGAAGGAACATTGTTTTCCCTTTGAATCTATACATATGCATTTTGATTTTGTTCATTTATCTATGTTGATAACCAAGCATGATGATCTCCTTTTTCTAGTTATTGAAGCATCAACAAATAAATCTATTTATGAGGTTCGAGCACGGGCTCGTGACACCCACAAATAGATTCATGTGTTCTTGTACTTGATCTTTAAACATCTTTTCAGCAAATGAACAATATCTGAATATGATATTGATTCTATGAGCACCATGATGAAAAGTATACTACATCTCTTTTGATTCTCGACTATGAAGAATACCAGTCTATTTTGAACAATGCATTTCTCTATTAAGCTTAAAAACATTAAAAAAAACTCATTATGTTAGTGAACATGACCCAGTGGTCAATTTTGGGCATCCATCAGACCACTCGTGTGCTCACTAACATAATGCGTTAGTGTTGTCATTTATCATTATTTTTCACCTTATGTGCATGCTCATTTTGTTATTGCATTGAATATCAAAAATATATGCAGCCATGAAAGAATTGATTGTTTGTATGATATTTACGTTCTCTACATTGCTTAGATCCAGTTGGATCTAATAAACTCTTAACCATCATGTAGGACAACCCCCTAAAAGACCTAGAACCAGACAGATGCAGACTCAAGATGAAGACTGGAGGACTAGGACCAGACATGACAACCAGCTCCAGATATGCAGACAACTTCAAGGCAATGCAAAGGACTCACTCATACCCCTATCTCTTCTCTTCTTTGTATTCTGTACTTGTACTCTATTTATTGATAAGAAATACAAAGTATGAAAAGAGCATTTGTAAATTACATTCAGTATGAATGCACAATGTAATGATCAATTATGAATTTTTGCAAAATTTTAACATATGATCAATACTTAGAGTACAATAAAAAATCTGATTTGAATGCAATAACAAAATGATGATTCACATAACCTGAAAAGCACTGTTGAATGAAAGAACCTAAATGCACCCTCACTATTTGTCTATTATTTTGCATGATGAAAAATAGGGTAACATGACATTTTAAGACATATATGACCCATTCGGATCCAGAAGACCCATTAACATATCTTAGGTTGTCTTATGACACATTTATGTATCTTAGATTCAATTAATACATATGAGGATCCACTAATGTAACCTAGGACCCCTTAGGACCTTTTATGTTACCCACTACCCCTTAAGACACTCTAGGACTCTTATCTATACATTAGGACCTCTTATGTTACCCATGACCCCTTAAGACACCCTAGGACCCTTATCTATAGCTTATGACATCTTATGTTACCCATGACCCCTTAAGACACTCTAGGACCACTTATGTTACCCACAATCCCTTAAGACACTCCAGGACCCTTATCTATATCTTATGACCTCTTATGTTACCCACGACCCCTTAAGACACTCTAGGACTCTTATCTATACTTTAGGACCTCTTATGTTACCCACGACCCCTTAAGACACTCTAGGACCCTTATCTATAGCTTATGACATCTTATGTTACCTGCAACCCCTTAAGACACTCTAGGACCACTTATGTTACCCACAACCCCTTAAGACACTCTAAGACCCTTATCTATAGCTTATGACATCTTATGTTTCCCACGACCCCTTAAGACACTCTAGGACCCTTATCTATAGTTTATGACATCTTATGTTACCCACGACCCCTTAAGACACTCAAGGACCTCTTATGTTACCCATAACCCCTTAAGACACTCTAGGATCCTTATCTATAGCTTATGACCTCTTATGTTACCCACAACCCCTTAAGACACTCTAGGACTCTTATCTATACTTTAGGACCACTTATGTTACCCACAACCCCTTAAGACACTCTAGGACCCTTATCTATAGCTTATGACCTCTTATGTTACCCACGACCCCTTAAGACACTCTAGGACTCTTATCTATACTTTAGGACCTCTTAGGTTACCCACGACCCCTTAAGACACTCTAGGACCCTTATATATACCTTAGGACCTCTTATGTTACCCACAATGCCTTAAGACACTCTAGGACTCTTATCTATACTTTAGGACCACTTATGTTACCCACAACCCTTTAAGACACTCTAGGACCCTTATCTATAGCTTATGACCTCTTATGTTATCCACGACCCCTTAAGACACTCTAGGACTCTTATCTATACTTTAGGACCTCTTATGTTACCCACAACCCCTTAAGACACTCTAGGACCCTTATCTATACCTTAGGACCTCTTATGTTACCCACAACACCTTAAGACACTCTAGGACTCTTATCTATTCTTTAGGACCACTTATGTTACCCACAACCCCTTAAGACACTCTAGGATCCTTATCTATAGCTTATGACCTCTTATGTTACCCACAACCCCTTAAGACACTCTAGGACTCTTATCTATACTTTAGGACCTCTTATGTTACCCACGACCCCTTAAGACACTCTAGGACCCTTATCTATACCTTAGGACCTCTTATGTTACCTAGGACACCTTAAGACACTCTAGGACCCTTATCTATAGCTTATGACATCTTATGTTACCCACAACCCCTTAAGACACTGTAAGACCTCTTATTTATAGCTTATGACCTCTTATGTTACCCACAACCCCTTAAGACACTCTAGGACCCTTATCTATACATTAGAACCTCTTATGTTACCTAGGACGCCTTAAGATACTTTAGGACCCTTATCTATAGCTTATGACATCTTATGTTACCGATGACCCCTTAAGACACTCTAGGACCACTTATGTTACCCACGACCCCTTAAGACACTCTAAGACCTCTTATCTATAGCTTATGACCTCTTATGTTACCCACGACCCCTTAAGACACTCTAGGACCACTTATTGCACCTACGACCCATTAACATTCTAGGAATCTTATATGGATCCCTTAGGACCTCTTAGGACCTCTTATGTTATCTACAATCCCTTAAAACACTCTAGGACCCATATTTATAACTTAGGACCTCTTATGTTACCCATGACCCCTTAAGACACTCTAGGACCACTTACTTGACCTAATATGACCTATTAATACCAATTAGTACATAAGAGGACTCATAAGACCTAATAAGACCACTTATGTGACGTAATAGGACCTATTAATACCAATTAGTACATCTTAGGACCCTTAAGAACTAAATAAGACCACTTATGTGACGTAATAGGACCTATTAATACTAATTAGTACAGCATAGGACCCTTAAGACATAATAAGACCACTTACATGACCTAATAGGACTTATAATTTTATATATTTAGATATTTGTTTCCATTTTACATGCAGTTATAACATGTAATCAAGTACTAAATTATTAACACTTAGCTTTCACATGTTATGTATCTAGATGGCCACTCAAGATGCACCTCAGACTCCTAATATGTAGACCATTTTTCATATTGCTGACATGGAGATGGCTCGACTTAGAGATTATGTTTGTACATCTTCAGCATATGGTATATATAGAGATACTTGTGCTACTTGTTAACTCCAAAATTTGCACCATAAATCCAAGCACCTAAACACTTAGAAATTTTGGAGAAACATGGGAACAATCATAAGTTTGTGGGTAAACTATGTAGGTGATTGAACCTCCAGATTCTAGGCTGGTTCCTATAGATTTGGAATATCACCTAATACTAAAACTCAAACTTGGAGAAAAAGGTAGAAGGATAACTAAAAATGAAACCTAATTAATAGGTGATACACCAAAATGGGCACAGATTTCTCAGAACCACAAATCTGTACCTATCAAACACACACTACTAAATTCTGCAATTGAAATCACTTTTCAACACCTAGGCTAATTTAGAACTCAAAATTAGGGTTTGGCCACTAATAATAAGATTCCAATCAGCAAACAGATAACTTTTGCAAAAGGTTAATTCCTTACAATTTTAGAATAGGAATTTGAACAATCCACTAATCTATACTTGAAAGATACAAACACTTAAATGTAGAAAAGTTGTAAGGCTCAATAACAAAACTCAGAACAATATGTGAATAATAAGGCCAGCTTTATTATCTTCAAATTCTGCAAAAATGGCTACAAAATATCAAAAAAAGGGTGAAGGAACAATGTGCTCACTTAACACCTCTTTTTCCCAAAACCTTGAACCTCATGGGTTCACTGGCAATTGACTGTAGCTAAACATTTTGACTGCTATTTATATGCCATAAGATGGCGTTGTCTGCATGAACTCGGCTCCCATGATATGAACCTTGACTTCCATGATATGAAATATGGCGCTATCTATGTGTCTTTGCAAGAGCTCAAGGCTTTTATTGTTTGAATTCATACTGAACTAGGTTCTCCAATATATTAAACCATTTTTCACTTGGAACTTGGCATTGTTGATATGAAACTTGGTATGTTTAGCCACAGCTTTGGACCAGTCCAATTTTATTGTTCCCCATGAACTCAACCTTCCTTATTCCGAACTAGTCTTCACCCACGACATATGACACTTTTTTGTATTTGTTTCTCCATCATGTACATAGCAGAAGTGGACTTACCATTCTTTATTTTTACATCAACCAATGCTGCAAATTTTCTCATAACTGTTGTAAAATCTTAGGGTTTCAAAAGTGAGAACTTAGCTTTTAATATTCACTATTATTCTTCCGTGTTATCTGAAAAAAGAAATGGATAGCCTTTTTCTGATTTAAGTTGCCGTGCTTTCTTCATATCCTTATTGATAGTTACAAGTTTTCTTTTTGTACACAACTCTAATATTTGCTACAGTTGTAGATGACCTTAGTAAGGTTTGTAGAAGACTTCATGGAAACAGTAGAAGGCTTCTGTTGAGATTTTCTATACTGACATGATGTTCCTATTTGCAAACTTAAACCAAAATAGCAGCATATTGTCCAGTCATGCATATAAAATCCACAAAAAATGATAATCTTTAATTTCATTAAGCTCTCAAATACCTTCAGCAAAACATAGAACCTTTGTACCAGATTTTGTGATATGATGAAATGTGCATATGATAGTTTCCATAATTCTATCCATGATATTTGTGCTAAAAGAAAACAAGCTTGTGCTTTTAATATGGCAGTGATCTCTTTGTTGCATTTGTAATTATTTCTATGATTTTCAATGTTAAAAAGCTTGGCACTTAACTCTCCTTGTTGATTGTTGCCTTGTACTTGGCTTGCCTCATTGCACATGATGGATGTTGTAGTTGATTATTGTCTATTTTTCTTCACCTTCTTATCATATTGCAAATAATAGGTGCAGCTGGAACCATTCTCTTCTAATAACACTATTTGAAAAATTATTGCAGCATTTCTTGTTCAAACATAACCATGACTGCAAACTATTTGAATTTTTGTAGTAGATCAAATTCAGATATACACATAAAAAGTCAAGACTTATAATAAATGTAACACCAACACTGAAACATGTTTATGAACTTCGAGCATGGGGTCATGACACTCATAAGAAGATTTCAGTGACTTTGTACTTGATATTTTCATCAATCCAACATATGAATAGTATACTGTATCCTCAACTTGACATGATGTAACCTTTTTCTATAAATGCACATTGTTTATATTACTTCTGTCAAAAAATTACACACTTGCACATGAAGCAAACAGTATTAGTATAAAAAATGATTTTATTTCTATTTTTCTCTTTCTAAATATGTATCTGTACTGTTGTCATGTTTAGAGATAGGTGTTAATTTCATCATTGCTTAGTCTTTTTAGAATAACACCCTCTCTTCCATATTCTGCAGACACTTACAGGATGCGGGACCTCTTCAATTAGCCAACCAAAGCTATTCAACAACCTCGTCCATCATTCCATCTAGGCAATGATGGATTTGACCCTTATCTCTTTCTTGACTTCTATACATATGCACATTTTCTTCTATTTCTTGCATTTTTTTTAATAGCTATCCCATGGCTTATGTCAGACCCATTTTGTATATTCCTTTGTAAATGAATAAAGAACTTTTGATTGCAAATACACCTATATTTTACTTGTAAAAAATGCATTTGCACATTAAAGAAATGTTCTCTTTTTCTATACTTTTCTGTACTTTCCATTTAGCATATAGTAATTAATCATGAATGCTTCAATAAATTTTAAATGTACCAAGAGTACCTTTCACCGATGTTGTCTAAACTTTGCCAATTTTAGCATGATGCTAAAATTGGTAACATTTTTTGGTGACCTCTCAGGGGTGTTTGCCTGATAAACAAAATAGACTAGCTACCTTTTGCAATTCATTGGGAACAGAGTCTTTTATTTTGATAAAACTAAACCTCATGCTAGCTGAAAACTTAAACACACCACTCAACTGAAAAATTGAAACTGAAACTAAAACTAAATACCTCATGCAAGCTGTTTAGGAAATTTGTGTTTGCCTGCCTTCAACATCATCATATTGGTGCTATACCAGTTTTGTGAGTGACTTTACCTCGTTCTGAGGTGTACATCTGTATGATGATGTTGATGGGATACAGTTATAGATTTGCAAACAGCTAGCTTGAGGTAGAAAACAAATTTGAATCCATTTTATGAATTATGCTCTTTCTCCTGAAAAATTTGTCTTCTCTTCTGAAGTCTACAAGCCTTTAGGAAAGGTCATGGATGACCTATTTTGGAGTGTGACCATTACACCTTATTTGAAACCTTGGAATATCTAATGTTTCACTTTAGGATTAATGTATACATTTCTGAACAATTCTGCCATGAAGTTTTCTAACTTGCAGCCTTCAAAAAACTACTCACAACTAACTGAAACAAACTACTGACTAAAACTAAAATGTGGCCATTACACTTGATTTGAAACCTTGGAATATCCAATGTTTCACTTTAGGATTGATGTATACATTTCTGAACAGTTCTGCCATGAAATTTTCTAACTTGCAGCCTTCAAAAAACTACTAAAAACTAACTGAAACAAATTACTGATTGAAACTGAAATGTTCCCAGCACTTGGAGAAAGCAAGATAAAACTAAAAACTTCTAACCTACCCTAAGCTAACCAATCATCCAAGCCTAAGATACATCCATTAAAAAATTGATTGAAATAGCTTCCTTTTCTCACCAATAACGGATGAGATGCATGCATACATGCAACTGAAAAGATATGCAATATAACTCAAAGAATTTGAAACTCCTGAAGCATATCTTGAACATAATAGACTAGATCACATACCTCTTGGACTTGATTAAAATCAATGCAGATTTGAGGTGAATAAATGTGCTAGATCTGGTCATCAAGGACTAAGAATTCAAGCACAAGCTTCATTCTGGAAAGATGCCTGATTGGACAACCTCTTAAAAATGTAAACTTGGGGCTCTCCTTGCTGGTTTCCTTACTTTCCTCTGATTTCTCATGACTATCCTTCATTATTGATAGCCAAGTCAATTCCTCCTCTATGGTCAAAGGATCATCATCCTCTGTCAAGACAGCTAGGAGCTCATCAAAACTATTGATCCACTAGGAATCAAGAGCACTTGGTTCCAGCTTTTCTTCTTGCACATAATCTTTAGAAAGAATGTCATCCAAAATAGAGTAGTCTTGAATAGGCACTAATTTTGATCCTTTAACAGCAAGCTTCTCATAGAAGTCTGTAATAATGTTGTCAAAACATTCTTCTAAGCTTTGATCATCCCCTTTATCTTGAACACCTTGCTGTACTGAAGTGACTGGAATCTCTTCTTCCTTCTCTTGATCAACAAAAGAAGGTAACTCACCAAACAAAAGTACAACCATTTATTGTTGTTCAAAATAGTCTCCTTGATCTAGAGATGACTTGCATGGAACCACCTTGACAATTTCATGATCAGCTATTTCTGATTTACCTTCATGCTCTTGTATGAGGATAGGCTTCAATTCTTCATAAGGCTACAATTGCTCTATAATAGGTGTTTGTGCTAGAAGGATATCCCTAAAACTTGGGAATAAAGTCTTAACTGGCTCTTTATTCATAGGTTCTCTGAACATAGGAGTTCTCCAACTTGGAACTTTACATTCAATAGACTTAGGAGACTCACCTTGCCCAAAATGCATGAAGCTTGGAATTTTATGCTTGGGAGTCCTTTGTATAGAAAATTGTAATCCCAACTCTACTCCCTTAACAACAATTTGACGATCAAGTTCTTCTTCCCATTGTTTCATTTGCTGCTCATATAATTGATCCTCATTTCCTTGCTCTTGATTTTCCTGAACAAGGTTGCTAGGTTCATAAAACTCTTTCATTTTAACACAGTCCCAACTTTAAGGCTGATTGGAAATATCTGCATGTTGATTAGGCATAAAATGGTCTCCTTGGACTTGGTTATAACTTTGTGCTTGTTTCCTTTGATCCCATGCCCATGATCCTTCTTGTTGGAGAGCTTGCTCATAAGCCTGTACAAGGGCATATTGACCGAGAGCATACTGAATATACTGATAGCCTCCTAAGGTATGGTAGCTTGGACTAAAAATAGTCTTAGGATGACTTTCATATGGCTGATAATTAGCCCATTGAGCACTATTCTCATGATAGTATGGTGAGTATTCTTGCTTCCCACAATAATATGACATTTCTATTCATGTAATAAGCTGGAAATCTGAATATAAAAGATGATCTAAAAAATACTAGCACTTGACCTTGTGAAACCAGTAGATCTTTTAATGCAGAGTCGCCGGGTATGTGTTTGAATCCTACCTCCAAAGGCTATAACACTGTTGTCCACACCAAAATAGCAATGATATGAAGCTCAACCAAACTGTGAAATAGTTTGGTCCCACCGGGCGTGCCAAAAACTGTTAACTCTAGAATTTGCACCCTAAATCCAAGCACCTAAACACTTAGAAATTATGGAGAAACATGGGAACAATCATAAGTTTGTGGGTAAACTATGTAGGTGATTGAACCTCCAGATTCTAGGCTGGTTCCTATAGATTTAGAATATCACCTAATACTGAAACTCAAACTTGGAGAAAAAGGTAGAAGGATAACTAAAAATGAAACCAAATTAATATGTGATACACCAAAATGGGTGCAGATTTCTCAGAACCACAAATTTGTACCTATCAAACACATACTACTAAATTTTGCAATTGAAATCACTTTTCAACACCTAGGCTAATTTAGAACTCAGAATTAGGGTTTGGCCACTAATAATACGATTCCAATCAGCAAACAGATAACTTCTGCAAAAGGTTAAATCCTTACAATTTTAGAATAGGAATTTGAACAATCCACTAATCTATACTTGAAAGATACAAACACTTAAATGTAGAAAAGTTGTAAGGTTCAATAACAAAACTCAGAACGATATGTGAATAATAAGGCCAGCTTTATTATCTTCAAATTCTACAAAAATGGCTACAAAATATTAGAAAAAGGGTGAAGGAACAATGTGCTCACTTAACACCTCTTTTTCCCAAAACTCTGAACCTCACAGGTTCACTGGCAGTTGACTGTAGCTAAACATTTTGACTTCTATTTATATCCCATAAGATGGCATTGTCTACATGAACTCGGCTCCCATGATATGAACCTTGACTTCCATGATATGAAATATGGCGCTGTCTATGTGTCTTTGCAAGAACTCAAGGCTTTTATTTTTTGAATTCATACTGAACTGGGTTCTCCAATATATTAAACCATTTTTCACTTGGAACTTGGCATTGTTGATATGAAACCTAGTATGTTTAGCCATAGCTTTGGACCAGTCCAAGTTTATGGTTCCCCATGAACTCAGTCTTCCTTATTCCGAACTGGTCTTCACCAGCGACATATGAGACTTTTCTATATTTGTTTCTCCATCATGTACATAGAAAAAGTGGACTTACCATTCTTTATTTTTACATCAACCAATGCTACAAATTTTCTCATAACTGTTGTAGAATCTTAGGGTTTCAAAATTGAGAATTTAGCTTTTAATATTCATTATTATTCTTTCGTGTTATCTGAAAAAAGAAATGGATAGCCTTTTGTTGATTTAAGTTGTCGTTCTTTCTTCATATCCTTATTGATAGTTACAAGTTTTCTTGTTGTACACGGCTCTAATATTTTCTACAGCTGTAGATGACCTTAGTAAGGTTTGTAGAAAACTTCACAGAAACTGTAGAAGGCTTTTGTTGAGATTTTCTATACTAACATGATGTTCCTATTTGCAAACTTAAACCAAAATAGCAGCATATTGTCCAGTCATGCATATAAAATCCACAAAAAATGATAATCTTTAATTTCATTAGGCTCTCAAATACCTTCAACAAAACATAGAACCTTTGTACCAGATTTTGTGATATGATGAAATGTGCATAGGACAGTTTCCATAATTTTATCCATGATATTTGTGCTAAAAGAAAATGAGCTTGTGCTTTTAATATGGCAGTGATCTCTTTGTTGCATTTGTAATTATTTCTATGATTTTCAATGCTAAAAATCTTAGCACTTAGCTCTCCTTGCTGATTATTGCCTTGTACTTAGCTTGCTTCATTGCACATGCTGGATGTTGTAGTTGATTATTGTCTATTTTTCTTCACCTTCTTATCATATTGCAAATAATACATGTAGCTAGAACCATTGTCTTTTGATAACACTATTTGAAAAATTATTGTAGCATTTCTCATTCAAACATAACCATGACTGCAAACTATTTGAATTTATGTAGTAGATCAAATTCAGATATACACATAAAAAGTCAAGACTTATAATAAATGTAACACCAACACTGAAACCTATTTATGAAGTTTGAGCACGGGCTCGTGACACTCATAAGCATATTTCAGTGACTTTGTACTTGATCTTTTCATCAATCCAGCATATGAATAGTATACTGTATCCTCAACTTGACATGATGTAACCTTTTTCTGTAAATGCACATTGTTTATATTACTTCTGTCAGAAAATTACACACCTACACATGAAGCAAACAGTATTAGTATAAAAAATGATTTTATTTCTATTTTTCTCTTTCTGAATATGTATCTGTATTGTTGTCATGTTTAGAGATAGGTGTTAATTTCATCATTGCTTAGTCTTTTTAGAATAACACCCTCTCTTCCATATTCTGCAGACACTTACAGGATGTGGGACCTCTTCAATTAGCCAACCAAAGCTATTCAACAACCTCGTCCATCATTCCATCTAGGCAATGATGGATTTGACCCTTATCTCTTTCTTGACTTCTATACATATGCACATTTTCTTCTATTTCTTGCATTTTTTTTAATAGCTATCCCATGGCTTGTGTCAGACCCATTTTGTATATTCCTTTGTAAATGAATAAAGAACTTTTGATTGCAAATACACCTATATTTTACTTGTAAAAAATGCATTTGCACATTAAAGAAATATTCTCTTTTTCTATACTTTTCTGTACTTTACATTCAGCATATAGTAATTAATCATGAATGCTTCAATAAATTTTAAATGTACCAAGAGTACCTTTTATCGATGTTGTCTAAACTTTGCCAATTTTAGCATGATGCTAAAATTGGTAACACTACCATATTGACCAGTTTGGAGACTATGACTGCAAGATTGAGGTCTCACTCCTCCTTCACGCCTCAGGTAGTTGAGACCATTTTTTAGAGTTGAGGGATGAGGTCTTGGGTAATGTTTCCTTGGCAACGGTTTAGAGCCCTGTCCCCAAGGAAATTATCAAATGAGAGGTTTACCCACATTATGATGGGTGGGCCTCTGTGAGGGCATATCAAGTCACATGGTGTGTGATTCCTCAGATTGCATGTATGATTTACCCTCAGTTTCTTGTAGCACATGGTCGTTATCCAAATAATGAACATATTCTATTATATTTTGCACATCAGTTGTATGCTGAGTTCCATTTGGGACTCTCAACTATTTAGATCTTCTAGCATATTATGGTCAAGGGCTCCGTAGGGTTGCAGACCACGATTAGTATGGTAGGGTTGATCGAGTTGTACAACCTCATAGACAGCTAGTTGGGCACAGGACTCTGGCAATGGCATCGGCGATGGCTGCTACTATAGATAGAGTCATCATTGCTTCTTAGAGGGGAGTGGTGGATAGTATAGGACATATTGCTTTTGCAACCACATCCATCACTTCAGATTCAGTGGGTAGATACATTTTGACTAGACCAAGTAGAGCAAGATCATCTTCTGAGGCTTTGTCTAGTACTACTGCAGGTGTGACTGATGAGACATATAGAGCTGCAGGTCTTCTTGTACCTCGAGAGATATGAGCACTATCAGGTCATCATAGTCATTTAGATATGGCCCTTTACTTTTTGGAGGATCTCCTGTGGGCCTATTCTCATATTGCTAACATGCATAGGATCCCAATACATTCAGTCAGGAATTTCATTGCACTTATATGGGGTCCTGTAGTTCCACCGACACAGGACACACCATCTACTAGTCATGCATAGCATAGTGCAGAGCGCTCTACACCCATAGATGACTCTATAGCTACAGAGATAGGTATACAGGTTGGAGATGTATGCATCACCACTGAGGGCCCAAATACTTTTGATGAGCAATTGCATGGGTTGAGTTGGGTGGATGTTGGCACTAATGTTGGGACATATATGGATATGTTATTGCATCTAGATGGTTCAGGTTCTACATCACTCCCCTTCCATCTAGTGTCACCCCTACACTCCTCATTACTAGAGAGGTTCGATATTGAAGGTAGTGTGGGTGATGTAGGTTCAGTTGATGATACGATGGTGTAGTGCGCTGATGATCCTCCTACTCCTGAGACCCAGGTACATATAAAAATTTCATTTCTTTTTTCTTAGGAGTTTTAGTGAATAATTAATTGTAGACATGTTTATTGATTTTTGTTCAATGTATAATATTTTGCAGGCACAGTTAGCAGAGCATGTTACCTCTAGTGTTGGCTTAGAGCATCTTCATATGAGAGATCCATTTAACATGACACCTACTAGTGGTCAGGTAAGTTTTAGATATATGTATGTTTAAGCATGCATGTGTACACATGTATCTATATATTTCAAGTACTTTTCATAATATATATACTATGCACATGTATATAACCAACTGTTGTACTAAATTTGTAGGGGTCAGTTGCTGCTTTACAGCCAAAGGATTCTTTTCATAGGAGCGATTCAGCAGATTTGACACCTAGTAGTGGTTAGGTAAGTTTTAAAAATATGTAAGTTTAAACATGCATTTATAATAATTTAATTATTTTATATTATTATTATATATACATGCATTTATATTCATAGGGATCAGTTGTTGTCTCACAGCCAAAGGATGCTCATGGCAGTTGCTCAAAGGGTCACTCTATTCGCATGCGCCTAGATCACTCCCTAGTTTAGGACATGTTGCACATATCTTTTATTTGAGACTCATTATATATGTCATTAGTATATGTTTGACATTTTCAGTTTATGATTCGAGACATATATTTGGTTAGAGACATATATGATTTGATTAGATACATATATTTGATTCAAGACATATATTTGATTAGATGATATGATTTGATTAGATGATTTTATTTGATGATATATGATTTGATTAGATGGTTTTATTTGATTAGATGATATGATTTTATTTGATTAGATGATTTTATTTGATGATATATGATTTGATTAGATGGTTTTATTTGATTAGATGATATTATTTGATTAGATGGTTTTATTTGATTAGATGATATTATTTGATTATATATGATAACTAATCTAACTAATTTCATCATTTTTTAGTGTCTTAAGGGGATCTTTAACTAATAAGCAATCTTAAGGGGATCTAGAAATCATAAGCATCATAAAAAGTATCATAAAAATCATTGAATAATCAGAGCATACATATAAAATTCTATATATTAAAACCATTGAACCATCAAATAGGTCCATCATATATCAACAAATTATAGTCCATCATATGTTTAAATATATAAATAAAGTATAATGAAATTTAATCCAAAGATATCAAGTAGGTCCTAACATAAGAAATAGGTATACATATTATACTTTTTATACCAACTCAAGTGGTTCAGACCCTTCATGGAGAACGTGTAATATTCTCTCATGATCCTCACTATCTAGTCTCCACTTACAACGTCCACATTGAGATTTAACTATATGGAGACAAATGGATGTGGCAACTACTAGGTGACTATATTGAAACACATTATTGTTTGGTTTG
Source organism: Chamaecyparis obtusa (assembly GCA_027943335.1). Taxonomy (NCBI): domain Eukaryota; kingdom Viridiplantae; phylum Streptophyta; class Pinopsida; order Cupressales; family Cupressaceae; genus Chamaecyparis; species Chamaecyparis obtusa. The sequence continues at coordinate 237,600 of BSBK01003727.1, read as the reverse complement.
TAATCAAAAAAGTGAATACCATGTTGAATTACTTTGATTTTCTTGAAATATGTTCCCTCTAAAACAACTGAACTTGCAAGTCACAAATTTTAACAATATATAAATTTAAACAAACTCAATTTGAAATTTGTTAAAAGGTTGAAATTTAAAATTTACAAATTGAGCTCAATATATTGATGTAAACCATGTACAAACCTATGGGGAACAACATTCCATCACTTTCTTCAGGTTCAAGTAACTACATCCTCTCTGTAGTACAATGCAATAAATAATAACCAACTCCTTCTACATTTCCACGCTCAGCAATCACTACAAAGACATCTCCTGCACAGTAAATTTATATATACATGTGTGAGATCTTAAAATTTACAAAGTTCAATCTATAAATCTATCTATCTATCTATACATGCAGCTCAATGTACCATGTATAATGTGAAATATATATACTTACCAATTTTGACCAATCCTGAGATATGATCGTAATCAGTAGAAATCAAAGGGACATCATCAAAGTTTTCATCTTCATCTCTATCAAATGTATAAGTAACAACTAGTGGCACTAGATTCCATGCACCTACATATCCACGGTCTTGATTGATACATTCCTCATAATGGTCAGCAATGCAGTGACAACAAAAGCATGAGTAGTCCCTAGTGTTCAACATCCAATTGTGACAGTTCGTACTCATAATTGAATGCAAAGATCATGTCTTTTCTATCCTATTGCAACCATGCATAGTTTTTCTATCCACACCTGAACAAATGCATATATAATACATTCTATAAATATAATTTGAATAAAAAATATCATAAAAAATTTAAACACTTTCAAAAAATTTAAAAATGTGTGCATACCTTTTATCTCCCAAAATTTTCTATATTGCACCGCCTGAGTCAATTCTAATGACATGTCATTCTCATTTGGTGTGAAATGTGTCTTGCACCATTCAACCACATCATGTGCATTTTTTATATGCACTCCCTTATAATTCATTTGATACTTTCGTATAGCACGTTTGATGCAAGCTCTAGCACCATCATGTTGACCTTTTCCATGTCCACTCTCAAAGAAACTCCAAACATATGGTATGTTTTCATTACGATGATATCTACATAGTGCATAAAATGGTCTTGATGATTTGAATTGTGCAGAACATCCATCTGACCAAACATAATGTTTATCAATTTTTATACCTCTTTCTTTCAAATTTGCAAAAAACATCTTGAAGCAGTGTTCTACATAATGAATATCATGCTCTCTATCATCACTTATATAAAAATGATATTCCTTCTTGATGACCCATGCTACAAATGTGCTCTAAATACCATCCAAATCTAATTGTGTATGTCAATAACACACATGTACCATAATAGTAATTTTCTCTAAAATATAGTATTCTGACTGAATTGTCTTTTGATGAACAAAATAATAATTTTCTACAAAATCAACAACTGATACAATAGTTCCAAATGGGAAATTGTCTCTCAGTGTTTGAAATTGTCTCTCAGTGTTTGAAATTGTCTATACCCAATAGTTTTAATGCCCCTTCCAACTTTTTGTTTATAAGTACAACTGAAAGTAATTGAGCTTGTTCAAGTGTTTCAAAATTATCAAATTTACCCAATATTTCTCTTGCTATCATATTCATTGATATCTTCTTAGCAAGACTTAAGGGTTGAACATTAGCAAGTGATCTCAAATTCTCCACATCCATTGTAATTAAATGATCTAAGTTTCTATAATTAATATTTCTCTTTACAGTTTGAGCTAAATTTAAAAGTTCATCCATACCACTAGGAGCATGTGATCTTAAACCTTCTCCAACATCAATTGTTTGAGCTTCTGTAGGGAGTGATCTCGACCCTTCTTCAATGTGCAATTCTTCGACTTGACTTGACCCTCCTACTTCAACTTGTCTTTGAGCTTCTTTAGTTTTATGATAATATGTCAATGCAGCTTCACGATTTCTTTGTTCAGTACCGGGTGACCTTTTTCTAGAAGATTTACTTTGTCTTCCCTTCTTGCTCCCCATTTCTTCGAACTCCAAAAAATGTCTTCCACAAGATTGTCTATAAAAATTCTCTTCTTCAAAAAATACTTTAATCTAATATTTCTTCTCTCCAAAATTATGTCTTTGAAAAAATAGAAATAGCAATCCTCCTCCTTAAAATGCCTTCAAAAATAGAAAATTTGAATTTATTAATTGCAATTTGGTATAAAATAGAAACAAAATGTTTTAGTTTTATACTATGATAAAAAAAAATTTAAAATAAAGTCACTTGCCAACTTCGTGCGAAGTATATACTTCGCACAAAGTCCCTAGGCAAAAAATTTGAAGAAGTGTTCTTTGCCAGAATTTTCTTTCAAGGGCCTTCGTGTGAAGGGTCTTCGTATGAAGACCCTCAAGGGCCTTCGTGCGAAGGGGGTCTTCATGTGAAGACCCCAAAAATGAAAATTTATCCTCAGAAAATAAAAGAACTTCAAAAAAAAGGTCTTTCGAGGCCTGAAACAAGGACCAAATGGCATGGTTTTTTCAAACATGCAATGTCAAACAATGCTATTCAGAACAAGCTTTCTAATGAATATGATTTTAATACATATTGAGTTCATTATCACTTTTAAATATTACTTTAACTAAACATGGGTTGTTTGGTCATTTGACAACCTGCCTCTTCAAGACTTTGGGAAAAATAATAAATTATAAAAAGTATGTAGGAAAAGCGTATTTGTGTTACCTTTCTATGAAAAAAAGAAAAAATAAATTTTGATATACACAGATCAAGTTAGAGCGATCCAAGAAACTTTATAAATAAATTACAGTTACTGTCACTTTAGAATTTAATAAACTATAAAATATTGAGCCAAAATGAATAAAACCAATTGCATCCTTTAGATATTGAAGTTACAAATATAATCTTGAAATAATTACATCGTTATCATATTTTTTTTAAAAAGTTATGTTGATCCAAGTGACAGTAACTCCTTAAAAACATAGTTTTTTCACACAAACCACTTTTCAAAGGAGAAGGAAAAATGAATTTAAATTATTTTTATTTTTTTTAAAATATATTTAGAAACTAGAAAAAAAATTCTAGAAGACTCTAGTTTACATCATCTTCAAATTTCTAATAGTTTTGCGGCAATAGGTGTTCGAAAGTGAAGTTTTTTCTTAGAATGTTGATCTCTGTGTCAAAGTTGGCCAAAAAGTGAGACTCACTATTGTGGGACCACCCCCATGAAAGATGAGACATTCTTAATGTGCAAAAACAAAAGTTTCAATAAAATAAAATGAATATTTTTGTTTACAAGAGAGATCAATCCTTATAAAAGGAGATCAAAACCCTAAAAGAAAACCTAGGTTGCATAATAATAATTAATAAAAGAATTAATCATTATATACCTTACGTTTAGCTTAAGTAAAGAAAGAGGTAATAAGTGACTTAATAAAAAAAAAATATGATTTAATTAATAAGAAAAACAACTTATTACTCTAACACATCTCTCCTAATTCTCCCTCTTTCCTCATATCCCTTCCCTCCAATCTGTTTCCTAATCTATCTTACCCCTCTCTCACTCTTTTTCTTTTTGCCACATTTCCCACCCTCTCTCTCTAACTCTCCCTTTCCCCCTCTTTAATTTTCTCTCTCTTTCCCTTCTCTCCCTCTTCCCCCCTATATAACTATAAGACCTTAAGAATGGTTGAATGGTTCCAAGAGCTGGTTTCAATTGGTCATGGATTGGAGATTGTCAACTTAAAGGAATTTGTGGCTAAGATATGTGAGAGTAGACCCACCCCTTTCAAGAAGGTCAAATTGTAGAGAGAGAGAGAGAGAGAGAGAGAGAGATGGGGAAGAGGGAGAGAATGAGAGAGGCAGAAAGAAAGAGGGGAAAGGGAAAATTTAAGACTTATATTTTAGGGATTATGGTTATAAGGTTTAGGGTTTAGAGAGAGAGGTGGACCTCTCTCTCTCTCTCTCTCTCTCTCAAACTCTAAACCCTAAATCCTAAGCCCAAAACTCAAAACACCTCTCTCCACCATCTAGGTATCTCACCTCCATCACCCCTCTATCTCATCTCTCTCTAAGTCTCTTACTCCCTCCATGTCCACCTTTTCATCCATTTCTTCTTAATCCTCTATCTTTTTTTGTTATTTTATCTCTCATCTTCTCTCTTCCTTCTATCTCTAGGTTTATTCCTCTCTCTCTCTCTCTCTCTCTCTCTCTCTCTCTCTCTCTCTCTCTCTCTCTCTCTCCTTACCCCTCCTAATCCACCTCTTCCTTACCCCTCTACTCCTAATCTCTCCCATCATTTATCTTCTCTCCCATCACCTCTCTATCTATATTAGAAAGGCTATATGTATTTTTTATATTAAAAAATAAAAAATTACCCTAAATCCAAACCCTAATCTTGATTAAAACCCTAACTCTAACCACGATGTATGCTCCAACCTAATGATAATCCAAATCCTAAACCCTAAACCATAAACCATAATCCTAACCCTAGCCCTGATCAAAATGATAAATCTAACATGAATATTAAGAATGATGTAAACCCTAACTCTAATGATAATATTAATCCTCAACCTTAAACCTTAATACTAAGCCTAATCCTAAATGCTAACTCTAACCATAATACTAACCATAATGGAAATATTTACCCTAACTATAATAATTATCATAATCCTAAGCCTAACTATAATCCTAATCATAACACTAAACATAAACCCTAAACCCTAATCCTAATCCTAAACCTTGATCCAAAATCTTAAACCCTAATCCTAATACTAACCCTAAATCTTAACTCTAAATTTCCTTAACTTTAGTCATAATACTAACCATGATCTAAACCCTAAATTCATTTTGTACCTTTCTCCCTTCCCCCTCCCTCTCTCTACCTCTTCCCCACCTCTCTCCTCCCCCTCTCTCTCTATCTATCCATCGCTCCCCCATCACACTAACACACACTCTTTCTTTCCTCCAAGCTCCCTTTCCCCTCTCTCATTCTCTCCCTCCATATCCCATCTCCTTACCAATATCTTTATTTTCCCCTCTCTCACTCTCTCCCCCATCTCCCTACCACTTTATTTTCTCTCTCTACCAATTGTGCTATTGATCTTGGCATAGATGACAATAATATCTATTCAATAATAGATTATATTCTTTAATCTTGTAGTAAACTCAATAGGATATAAATGAATAATATATGTTAAATAATAGAATGTATTCTTTATCATTATTTATTGTATCCAACCTTTAATTAGACAATCGACATGTATGTGTGGTTCATACCACATAATTTTTCATTGGTTTCCTTTCCTTGGCTTTCTCATTATAGTTAACACAATGGTTCATAACAGGATGTTTCAGTAATAAATCCACACAATGGTTCATAACACAATGTGTTCACAAAAAATCCAGACAGTGGTTCATAACATGATATGTTGGGACAAACTAAAACCCTAGGATATTGTACAATATGTTGTCATGGTCCTCGCTACCCATTTGTAGGATTTTTCACTGGTGGAGGACCAATATTTGCACTTTTTTCTCTCACTAGTTACTCTAGGTAGGGTTTCTACCAATTTCAAAGAAATTGACATAAATTTTTTAAAACTCTGTCAGGGCCAATACTTCATGTTATCTTCCCCAATGGGCTAACACATCATGTTTTCCCAATGTCACACTTGCACAAGGGAGAAAAGGGATCTTTGTGAAATGACAACATATTTTACCATTTTGCACTTAACTCCAATGAGAAGAATGAGGGAAATGAAAAATGGCGACATATTTCTCCATTTCACACTTAACTCTAACGAGCAGGATGAAGAAAATGCAAAATAGTGACATATTTTGCCATTTTGCAAAGATGGATTTTCGCCCTTGCGCAAGTCTAACATTGGGAAAATATGACGTGTTGGTCCATTGGAGAAGATAACATGATGTGTTGGCCCTAACAAATTCTTAGCCCATGATGAAGATGTATCAGATTGGTTATCTATGTTGGTCTTAATGGTGGTAAAAATAGCTCCAATAGTTTCCAACATGTGTAATGGGTATAGCAAACACACATTGTTAATATTAGTTTCAAGTAGCATTGTTAACATTAGTTGTAAACAATTTTTTTAATATGGGAAGGGAATGAAAATGTTGCCCTTTCTCATTCCCAACTCAAAATTTACACATAACTATAGATATGGTATAGAATATAGTATAGGGGAATTTGCACAACGTTTCATAACATGACATGTTGGTAACTAATCTATTGTACATAAAATTAGATAACCCAATGTGTATGTGTGGTTGATCAATTAAATGAAACTTATGTGGACTAAAATCACAAATGAATACTCTAAATAGGGAATAAATGAGCATACTAAATTATAAATGACAGTTCATAGAAGTGTTTTTACCATCATCTAATAATATCAAGCTAAAATAATGTATGATGAGTTAGGAAATTAGTATTTGCACAATTAATTTATAGTTGGCAAAATGTTATTTTCCTATTCATTTCATGTCTCCTTATATAAATTCTCTCTTTCATCAAATTATTAAGTTATTTTACCCTTATATTAGTAGATTCTTATTTCATTTCCAAATACACTTGATGATCGGGTCCTATGTCTTATCATAATGACAAGAATAAACTATGAAAGATTAAAATATGTGATTCACCTATTTACATTATATATATATATATATATATATATATATATATATATATATATATATATATATATATATATATATATATATATAGAGAGAGAGAGAGAGAGAGAGAGAGAGAGAGAGAGAGAGAGAGAGAGAGAGAGAGAGAGAGAGAGAGAGAGAGAGAGAGAGAGAGAGAGAGAGAGAGAGAGAGAGAGAGAGAGAGAGGGAGAGAGAGAGAGAGAGAATATATATATATATATATATATATAGAGAGAGAGAGAGAGAGAGGAAATGGTAAGATATAGAGTGATAGAGATATAGAGATATAAGGAGATATAGAGAGGGGGGAAGGGAGAGATGGACAAAGAAATGGTTGGCTGGTCTCATAACCACCTCCAAGAAAGGGCCCCCATCTATCCTTTCCACTGAAGAAGAAGACCGGATTGTTGAATGGTGCCATGAGATGGATATAGTTGGTCGTGGATTGGAGTTTGTCAACTTGAAGGAAGTTGTGGCACAGATATGTGAGAGTAGACCCACCCCTTTCAAGAAGACTAGATTTTAAAGAGAGAGAGAGGGGGGAGAGATGGGGATGAGGGAGAGAGTGAGAGAGGTAGAAATAAAGAGGGGGAAGGGAGGAAAGACTTAGATTTTATAAATTATGGTTATAAGGTTTAGGATTTTGGGCTTAGGGTTTAGGGTTTAGAGAGAGAGAGAGAGAGATGGACCTCTCTCTTTCTCTCAACCATAAATCCTAAATCCTAAACCCTATGTCGTAAACCTTAAATTCTTAGGAGAATAAGGATTATGATAGAGGCCTCTAGTGACCTCTTAGGAATAAGAGAGAAGAGTGTCTAGTATCTGTGGAATTATCCTAAAATAGTGGATGATGTCAAACATAATAAGGCCAAGTAAGTGTGGGAAGGAAGTGTGAGGTGATGAGAGAAGGAAGTAATTATATGACTCGGATGGAAAAATACATGGAAAGAAGCAAGTTCTATAGAAGGAGTTAAATAGAATTAGTAGTTAAATATGATAAAATGTTGTACAAAGGTGTTGGGATTGTATGAAGTGGATGCTCTAAATTGATTTGTGTAAGAAGGTATAGTGTTATAATGTAAAATAGGAAGGTTACCATATCCAACTTACATCAAATGAGCAAAAAAATTACATCTTACCAACCATGAACTAACTTTGTTTAGGTTGGAAAACACAATGTTTCCAAACAATAGTTGAAAGCGCCAAAGAAGACAAAAGCCCAAATCACTATGAATTTTCAAACGCCTCATTTGAAAGAACATGGACATAAAAAAACATGGAATTCTTATCTATCACCATTGACAACAAAAGTCCTTTCAAAGGCAAAAAAAAATTTTAAAACACGATATTTATTTGAATATGCTCTTAATTTACATTTTAAGTCAAGATATGGGGGATTTTTTAACTCAACATAGAAGACGTGGAGTAAGTCTATGTCATCATTGTGAATAAATTACCTTGCCAAAGTAGGAGAAAATAAAATCATGTTGGAAAATACAATGTGTTTTTGGACCTACATTAAAATATACATTTTAAGTCAACATAGAAGACATGGAATAAGTCTATATCACCATTAAAAATAAAATAATTTTGAAACAGTTGGCTATTTTTGGCACAATTTGGCCCATCACAAATATTTGATCTGAGACATCTCCATCATGGGCTCAAACTTTGTCAGGGGCAACATGTCATGTTATCTTCTCGGGTGGGCCAACATGACACATTTTCCTAATTTCACAAGGGCGAAAAAGCATCTTTGTGAAATGTCAAAGTTTTTCATTGTTTCACATTTCCTTCTTTTGGCTCGCCGGAGTTAAGTGCGAAATGGCAAAATATGTCGTCATTTCACGTTTTTTCTTCTGGCTCACTGGAGTGAAGTGCAAAATTGTGCGGTCAATAGGTCAATGCCACATCAGTAGGGTGTGCTAACACATCATGTTTGCCAATTCAACGCTTCTTTCTAAGGTAACGATTTTTTTATATATATTATTTTAATAATTACAATAATTATGTCAATATTATTATAATTTATAATATATTTTAATCATATGTTTATTCTTTTTTTTAAATAATATATATTAATATTAATATTATGATTAATTTATTACTAATAGTTATTTTATTTTAATTTAGAATTAATTTAATTTTAAATTTTATTAACATTAGTTACTTTTATTTTTTCATTTGAAGTTATATGGAGAATCATTTTACTTTTCTAATCTCAAATCTTAATTTGTTTTAAAAAAAAAACAAAAAAACATTTAACAACAAAAATATTTTATATTATTTATATGATATTGTAATACAAATTAATCATTTTAATATATATTTATATATTATATTTATAATACATTATATATTATATTATATTTCTGTATATATCATATATATATCTTTACAATATTTATTATATATACAAAATTGAAAAAACACTAAAAGAATTAATATTAAAAAATAACATAAAATTTTATAAATATAATATAACAAATCAAAATTTAAAAATAAAATATAAGAATAAAAATAAATACATTTGAAAAAGACGGCAAATATTTAAAAAGTATTTCAGCCTACATCAAATCAATCGGACAGACTGACAACGGACAGATTTGGAAGTCTACAGAAATGATGAGGAAAAATCCTCCTCTGTTTCCTCCATTAATCCCGAAACCTGTTATTTTTGCATCTACCATATCGATTTTTGCTTCAGGAAAGACGGCTCCGTTGGCCACTTATAGATGTTAATGTCTACATTAAACTAAATTCTCTCTGTGCCTGTGAGTTTTATGTGAATCTGAAATCCTACACAAAAATGAAATAAAGTGCTTCCAGCACACACATATACTGCAGGAAGCAAATCTATAAATGTAAATTTCATTTGATCTCTCATATCAATAAATGAGAAAAATTCATCCACAACACCCACCAATAAACTACCACATAACAAGCATTGACATATTATATAATAATACAGTGAAGTAACAAACATAAACCAGCAATTTAATCCCTACTGCAAAATTTCAGGATTAATAGACATAATAACTAGTAATGTGGAATACGGTGAAGGTCAATAGTAGATATTGTAAGGGCACTGCTACAGAACATTTAAAGTATAGTCACTATGAGATGTGGGGACATTAGTAGGGACAAGGTCTCCATATTGTTTTTAGAGTTTAGTACTCATTAGCCATTTCCTAAAGCCAGGTGGATCTTTGATAGAGTCATATCTTCGTGTTCAGACAAGAACAATGCAACAGGCAGCATGATTTATGTGCCTGTCTGTTTGGGTGTTATACAACTGATGCGCTTTCAGAATTTGGATCAGCCAAATAGTAGTTGTACTGCCAATCTGTGATGTAACCAGGGCGAGAAGCAGCAGGAATTTCCTCTACATCCCCAGTCAGCATTGCTACCACTCGAGACATTGATGGGCGTCTTGTAGGCAAAGCTTGTGTGCAAAGAAGGGCTACTGCAATTACTCTGAGGACTTCTTCTTCCATGTATGTTGGTTGTAGTTGAGGATCCATCAATTCCAGCAGTCTCTTTTGCTCATTCAGTTGCCAAGCCTATAATTTGACCAGTAGTTGATGGCCATTAGTAATGGTCTACACTAAACTAAAATTAAAATTACTGCATAAATGAAGAAATTTTACTACACTAGTACACACCCATTCCAGAAGATAGACGCTCTCTTGTGGCAAGGTTGTATCTGTATTGCTTCTCCCGCTCACCACTTCTAAAGCAACAACTCCAAAGCTGAAAACATCAGCCTTTTCTGTGAGGTGACCTCGCATTGCATACTCCGGAGCCAGATATCCTCTTCAACACAAACAATTCCAATCAGATCATGAAAAAGTAGGCAGGGCAATTTCCAACTGCTTTCGATAGCTTCAACGTGTACAGTAGTTTTATTAAGCAACCCCACAAAACAAAATTGCAATCATATATGTAAAAAGGAAAATAACATTTGTGAACATGAGATGAACAAGATTGTGATTAGGAAGAATATCTTGGTCACATAGGATTTTACAACATCAGAACATTATATTGTTTTTCATTTAGTGTAAAGAAACTTCATCGAGCTGATAGTTGTCAGAAATCTGAAATCTAATACTCAAGGCGATCTTACATTGTGCCAGCAACTTTGGTACTGATATGACTTTTGGATTCGTCAAATAGCTTAGCCAACCCAAAATCTGAGATTTTAGGGTTCAGCGAATCATCTAACAGGATGTTACTGGCTTTGATGTCTCGATGCACTATTCGGACACTGGATTCCTCATGAAGGTAAGCGAGCCCACGTGCAGTGCCAATGCAGATGTTGTACCGAGTAGGCCAGTCCAGGTGGATTTCAGATTTTGTAGTGCCTGTAAATTAGCACACATGAAACCCATATATTTGTTGCCAAAACAACTCGAGACAAATCAAGCTAATTGCTGTGGCCATATATTATTACCTAATAAAGCCTGTGCAAGGCTATTGTTTTCCAGACATTCGTAGACCAAAATACGATGTTCTCCTTCTACACAGCATCCATGCAATTTAACAAGGTTCCTATGTTGCACTGAAGATATTGCAGCTACTTCATTTATAAATGCGCGCTTTCCTTGCTTAGACTCAGATGACAGTTGCTTCACTGCTACTAATTTACCATCTGGAAGAATACCCTGTTATAATGCCATAGTCAAGCACAAGAAAAATCAGTTAAAATTTATGGGGAAATCAAAGGATAGATAATTAGTTGTAATTGGCACAACCCATGAGAAAAATTTACTGGGAAACAATAAATTATGGAGAATGTTATGTATGCTATACAAAATTTATTTGTGTACACAAATCTAACGTGAATCCAAATGCTGGAACGGGTGATAACATACCTTATGAACTGTACCATATCCTCCCTGGCCCAACTTATTTTCTTCATGAAAATCACTTGTTGCATTCTTCATGTCAGCATAGCTGAAAATGTTTGGCTTTGTGTGAATTCCTTGAAGTACTGATAAAGAAGCAAGATGCGATGAATATCAATACCATTAACAAATTCCTCTAAATTAGAGTCAACCCAATTGGAAGGAAGGTATAACTACAATTCATGAAATTTCACCTCCTCAAAGCTCTTGCTATTACCTTCTTGTTCCTGGTCTTCTATTGATTTTCTGACTCTCCACCGCCAGAAAATGATAAAAACGAGACATATCAAAACAGCAGCAATTCCACCGAAAACGATTCCAATCACTGTTCCAGTCTTCATTTTATTAGAAGAGGAGTTGACAGGTGGAAGATCCGAAACAGAAGGCTTGAAATCTGCACCATAATAAAAAACTCAACAGTAAAGATGGCTAGGGTTTGCATGCATTTAATGTTGTAAATTACGTAATAAATTTGCAGACAACTGGTAAAGAATACATTGTAGTAAAACAATGCACATTTTTATGCACTGCCCTCATCCCCAACAGAAATATGTTTTGTTTAAATCTTTGTTAAATTAAAAAAATAGGAGAAAGGTCCCGCCATTTTTTTTTACCAGGTGTAACGCTAATGGCTGATATCAAAGGTCCATAGGTTCCTAGTGCTGTAATACAGCACGTTCCCTTCCCACTCCAGAAAAAATGAATTTCAAGGAAATTTTCGGTCACAGTTGTGCTGAAATTTCGATCAACTGCTATAAATGAACCTCCTGCCTCCTTTTGGATGTTGAAATCTGTTAATATTTTATTCCCCTGCAGCATCACAGAACAAAAAGCTGTAATACTTAGTTACCATTCAGAGCTAGTATCCACTCAATGAGAAAATAAAGAATCCAAATGAGATTGCATACGTTATGATTGTCAGACTAATGTTATCGATGTCATGCACAATTACCATTTGCAAAATGCAAAGCACTACAGAAGGAAAAAATGCAGAAAAAAATCCGTAACCCACCTCTTACCTGTAAAAAAAGAAGAGATGCATGGACACTTTTTTCAAGAAGTAATTGAAATCAAACCGTTAGAAAAGTGGGTAAACCATACCTGAATGGAAACATCAAAAAGGCGTTTTCCAAAACTCTTCCAGCTTTGTGTGTCTAGAATATCTATTTCAGCAAACTGTAGTTTTACCGTATATCGTCCATTTTCAAGTCCTAAACCATAGTACCTTAGTGAACTGGGAGATAAGCGTGCTGTTTGGTAGAGTTCCGTATTTAATGTATTTCTAAATTGAGATTGATTAGTTTCTGTAAAATTCGGTGCTGGACTGTCCACAAAATTTCCAGTATTGCTCACTCCCCACCTTTGTGTGTCCCTCACATAAAATGAGGCAGCATCAAGTGTTTCGTCGTCACTTTCATAAACAGTTCCTTGCTGTGAAGTCATTTGTAAGCCGCCACAGTTTATTGCAAAGTGAGAATCTGAAATGTAGAAGTTAAAATGTAAAATCAACAATATGGTCCAGCACTCTTTGGGCAAGAAAACATAATGGTTATTATTTCTTTCTTTGAGGAACAAACTTTATTACAGAATCAAACTAAACTAATGCTTCATTCGCAGGGAGCAACAGCATAATTGTCATCTTTTTAATTGTTATTGGTCATTCAGAAACTCTTGATTTTTGTTTTGTTTTCCAGAAAGAAGTTCCTCCTTCTTCCCTCTATTTGTTTTGTTTTCCAGAAAGAAGTTCCTCCTTCTTCCCTCTATCCAATCCTCTGGATTAGGAAAGCAAATGAAGTAAAGATGAAGATTCAAGGTGAATATTTATTTTCTTATGTCAAAGAAAAAGAAGTTTTTGGTCCTTGTGTCTGCAACTCTTTAATATTTTGGTAGTACTAAAGTCTTACTCAAGGCCTTGAAAGCCTATTTACTTGGAATCTACAGAAATATAGAAAATGAAGCTTTTATACTAACATACCGCGTGTAAGTCCTTGTTAGTAAGTATGGAGTCCTAGAACAAGACTTGAAGTGCACTCCAAAGAGAAATCCCTCAATTTTTTTTGTTTTTCACTGGTTCCAGTGAGAAAAGTTTTAGCAAATGAAGACGATGAGGAAAATGACAAAATATAGACTAGCTTAAATAAAAAGTGTTAAAAACCCTCTTTAATGAGCTGTAAAATCGGCAGACTCAAATTAAAATGGATATGCATATTAGGAGGGTTCTTTACTCAGACATGACAAGTGAATTTCAATATTTTTACAGTTTTACGACAGCTATTTAAGAAGAAAGTTCCATGGACTGTCTCTGCATGTGTAAATTCCAATGACCTGGAAGGAAGCATTTGCAAATCCTAGCAACCTGTTAATAACCTTATTCCAGTTTTCAGTTGAAGCAAATGAAGAACTTTGGCAGGCGTGAAAGAGATTGGAATCAAAGACCATGAAGAAGCAAAAAAATGTTTGGTCGGTTACAATGGCACTTCTTGATCTCCTGTAGTTCAACTTCAAATGGACCTGGGATATTGGCAATCAGCATTAATCAAAAAGATTTATATATTATGTTTTGTTGTATTTTTTATTTTTGGTGAATTTTTGGTATTTAATAAGTTAAAAATTTTCTTAAAATATTTTGGCATGGCTTCATATTTAAATTCTTGGGTGTTACATTGTATAATAAAGAATCTCCTAAAAATAGTGGGCATCCAAAAGAACATTTATGGATTCCTAAGTTCCAGATTCAAGGGGGAGTGCAAGTGCTCTTATGGACACCTATTTTTAGCATGTTGTAAAAGGTGTTGTAAGAACTCTTAATACAGCTTCTAAAATGAAATTCAAATGAAAATGAGTGGGAATCTAATTTGGGCATATCATTTATGGGTCCCCAAATGAAATGAAATACAAGAGATGATATGTAATTGTGGAATTTCAATTTCATGATTTAATTGTCATAGGTGTGGTTTGAGGAGAGAAGAGAAGGAAAAATCTCATTTGAGGACATTGCTGTTGTAACCCACCATTGTTCACAGGTCTATATCAGATTAATATCAAATTGTAATGTGCACATAAGAAGCCAATTGATGTGGCTCCCTGTTTTGTAAACTAGTTTCAAATTTTAAAAAATAATCCCTCTAGTTTGTTGCATCAATTTGATGTCCATATAATCTTTGTTTGCTGATTTCAGATCAGATTCACAATAGTATTAGAAGTATGTTTCAGATGTTGTTGAGGGGTAGGAAAATCCCTCTACATCAGTAGTATCAGAGCTAGTGTTCCTGAGTGTGTAGACAGATTCGTTGAAGGAAGGCAGTTTGCACCAAGGCCTACAAGTGAAGGTTGCGAAAGACGCAAAAAAATGGTCAAAAAGATTTGGTTCTATAAGAATCATGTTGGCTGTCCTCCAACAAAGATGAAGTTAGATAGCAAGTGTGCAGACTTATTCCACTGAGAGAAAGTGGGTAGAAGAGGTCTTAGAGAGGTGCACCTTCCAAAATCTTGGTGAGTACAGGATAGTAGTGAGAGTTGTAGGAAAGAAGGTGAAATAGTAAGAGCTAGTGTGCAAGCAGAGTACCTACCAAACTTGAGGCAATTTACATAGGTGAAACTTGAGGGTTTTGAAAACTTGAGTTGTTAAGGCTTTGGGAGGCCTTGAAAATGGAAGGAGATGGTTTGTTAATGAGGATTGAAGTAGAGTGGAATAATCTTATTACTGATGGAGAAAAAGTTGCAATGAAAGGTAATGAGTTTGCAGCAGCAATATTTTTTTCAGAATGCATAAAGAAAGTTACATATCATGTTGAAGACAAAGGTGAAGTTGCAGTGGTGAATGGAACTGAAGTAAAATTAAATTTTCTTTAATATTATTCTAAATATGGATGCGAGTATGATGAGGTTCCAACAGAAGGTGATATTAATTCATATTTTATTATATTTGATGATTTACATGTTATGGGTGAGTTAGCTTAAAAGGATTTTGCTAGTGATGTTTGGTATGTAGAAGATTTGTACGGTATTGTAGAGTTTAGTGCATGTACATTTTGGTGGAGGTTATCAAATTATGGTGGGTTGAATACCACAAAATTGGAGGAGAATGAGAGTTCTTGGAGGAGGTGGTCAGTTTATGGTGAAGTTGATTCCACATTGAGGAGGTTGAGTGCAAAATAAATTTGTTAGAGAAGTATGCTAGTTTCAGTTAGATGCTAGAAGAGAAGAAAGAAAAAGTTATTAGAGGTACTAATTTCAGTGATGGAGATTTTTGAGGATTACTTGCAAGCTAAAAGGGTGGTACTACCACTCCAATCCATTTTGTGAATCTCGTATTCACAATCTTTTTTTGTTACACTAGGTGTCTAATGCAGGGGCATCGTAGGTGAATTTTCTATCAACATCAACCATAAAGATTTACATTTTATGCTTTGTTGTGTTTTTTACTTTTGGGGAATTTTTGGTATTTATTAAGCCAAATATTTTCTTAAAATATTTTGGCATGGCTTCAAATTCAAATTTTTGGTAGTTACAATGTATGACAAAGAATCCCTAAAAATAGTGAACATCTAAAAGAGCATCTATGGGTTTTTTAAGTTTAGGAGACAAGAGGGAGTGCAAGTGGTCTTACATAGACACTGATTTTTAGCATGATGTGAGAGGTGTCATAATAACTCTTAATGGACCTTCTAAAATAAAATTCAAATGAAAATGAGTGAGAATCTAATTGAACATAGTCCCCAAATGAAATGAAACACAAGAATTGATATATACTTGTGGAATTTCATTTTCACAATTTAGTTGTTGTAAGTGTAGTTTTGAGGAGAGAAGAGAAGGACATTTTGAGGATATTTTTTATGTAATCCAGCATTGTTTGCAGGTCTATATCAAATCCATGGGTATGTGCAGGATCATGGTATACCATACTATGGCCTTAAGTGGCAATGAAAAATCTAAAAATCAGGGTTAGTCAACTTTATGTAAAATCTTGAACATCTTAACAACTTTATGTCAAAAAGTTGTAAGAATAGAATCTGTACAAAATTGAGTGTAGTTTCTAAACTACTAGCCCTTTTTTGAAAAAAAATTTAATCTAATTGTTGAAAATTTTAGATTTCAATGCAACAATACAAAATTTTTAGGAAAAAGATAAAAAGTACGTTTATGTCTGACCACCTTAATCACAATCAAATGATGATTATTTTTCATAAAATTCTAGATATAAGTAGTACACTCATGCCCAGATGTGACACATATTTTGGTATAATTTTTTTGTAACTAAATAATTAATTATAAATTTTCTACTACATTTTTTTTAGAATAAAAAAACTCTCGTGTTTGACCACCTTAATGAATTCTAAACTTTGCAAAATAAAAAACTTCTTTCTTTTTCTTATAGTAGGTGAAGCATAGAATGTGATACATGTTTCAGATTTCAAAAAGGTTAAACCGTTTGAAAGTTATAGTTGTTTTTCAATCAATCTTTCAATCATGACTTTAGAGGTAACTCAATTAGAAAATAAGTAATAATTACTTTTAGTATCAACTTCTGAATTTGATCATGTAGAATTTTTTAACATCAACGTTTCAGATCATACTACATGATCCATCATCAGGATGCAGAGAGAAAGAGGAGCATAAGATGGTAGATTGCAGATCTAACAACCAATAAAAAGAAAAGAAGAGAAGGGAGAAAGGAAGAGAGGAGAGAGAAGAGAGGTACACAAATATAAAATAAATTTAAAAATATATAAAAGGTCAGGCCTTCAACTAATCACCAAAGTAAAAACAAGAGGCAACACACCATATAATGAAGAACACAAATATAAAAAAACTAGGTGAATAACTAAACAGACCAAAAAATGAAGAAAGGGGGACATGCATAACTATGGGGAAATGCATGGGAGAGAATGACAGTGCTGAGAAATAAAATATAAAATGATAAATAAGTGCATGAGAATGCATACGAGTGAAAAAAAGTGAATACAAAAAGAAAGTAAGGCTAAATACATATCAAAATAATTGGATAGATAAATAATTAAATGCAAGAGGGCAAAAAATGAAAAACATAAAAGCATAAAATGGATCCATATAAGTGAAAAACAAAGGCAGGAGTGTGTAAAAATAAATATAAGGCTAACACACAAACACATCTCAAAGAAAGATAAAATGATTGAAAACAAAAAGAAGTAAATATAAAAAGAACAAAAATAAATAAAGACTAAAAAATAGTGACCAAGAGCATACAAGAATATCTCATAAAGGACAAATATAAATAAAATAATGTGTGTGTGTAAATAAATAAAATAATGTGTGTGTGTATGTACACACACATTATTTTATTTATATTTGTCCTTTATGACCAAGAGCATACAAGAATATCTCATAAAGGACAAATATAAATAAAATAATGTGTGTGTACACACACACACATTATTTTATTTATTTACACACACACATTATTTTATTTATATTTGTCCTTTATGAGATATTCTTGTATGCTCTTGGTCACTATTTTTTAGTCTTTATTTATTTTTGTTCTTTTTATATTTACTTCTTTTTGTTTTCAATCATTTTATCTTTCTTTGAGATGTGTTTGTGTGTTAGCCTTATAGTTATTTTTACACACTCCTGCCTTTGTTTTTCACTTATATGGATCCATTTTATGCTTTTATGTTTTTCATTTTTTGCCCTCTTGCGTTTAATTATTTATCTATCCAATTATTTTGATATGTATTTAGCCTTACTTTCTTTTTGTATTCACTTTTTTTCACTCGTATGCATTCTCATGCACTTATTTATCATTTTATATTTTATTTCTCGGCACTGTCATTCTCTCCCATGCATTTCCCCATAGTTATGCATGTCCCCCTTTCTTCATTTTTTGGTATGTTTAGTTATTCACCTTGTTTTTTTATATTTGTGTTTCTTCATTATATGGTGTGTTGCCTCTTGTTTTTACTTTGGTGATTAGTTGAAGGCCTGGCCTTTTATATATTTTTAAATTTATTTTATATTTGTGTACCTCTCTTCTCTCTCCTCTCTTCCTTTCTCCCTCCTCTTCTTTTCTTTTTATTGGTTGTTAGATCTGCAATCTACCATCTTATGCTCCTCTTTCTCTCTGCATCCTGATGATGGATCATGTAGTATGATCTGAAACATTGATGTTAAAAAATTCTACACAATCAAATCCAGAAGCTGATACTAAATATATGAATGGATTGTGGAAATCTAATAGATCTAATAATTACTTACTGAACTTAAAATTTGACAGCAATTATATTGATGGAAATCTGATAATCTCTTTAAGCAACCCTTTACATTTCATCAAATTTGGGTGAAAAAAAGGTCGTCAATTACACGGTCGAAGTCTAGAGATTAAAGAAAATATGGTAAACACATTTTTTGGGTTGACCATCCACGTTTGGCATTCCAAAACCAAAACCCAAGGAAAATCTCATGCCTAATTGGGTATTTGAAGCCAAATCGAGTATCCAAAATATAATCAAATACCCATTTTGGATAGGTTTGAATTCAAATTTCCCTTTTCCCACCAAGGTCATTTCAGTTATTTTTTTATTTGAAATTTTCATTAGTTATTTTATACGGATTGAATTTATGATTTTTTTATTTATATTTGTTCATTGGTGTATTTTAATTTATTTATTATTCTATTTTATATATTTTTTATAATATATTTTTAATTAAAATATTATCTTTATAAAATTACAAAATTAAAAAATGTGTTATTAGATATTCCCTTTTAGATTATATTTAATGATATATAATATAATATATTATATTTAATAATATACTCTATCTCTCTCTCTGTATTCTTAGGGGTCCTAAGGTTTCATATGGGGTCCTAAGGGGTTATATATGGTCTTAGGACATATTAATGTGTCTTAGGACCCCTTAACACACCTTAAGATTGCTTAGGACCCCTAAGATGTATTCTTAGGGGTCCTAAGCTATCATAAGGGGTCATAAAGGGGCCATAAGGGGCCATAAGGGGTCATAAGAGATCCTAGGGCCCTTTAAGACCCCATATGACCCATTAAGACCCCTTAGGACCCCTAAAATGTATTCTTATGGGTCCTAAATGGTCCTAATGTATCATAAAGGATCCTAAGGGGTCATAAGGGGTCCTAGGACACCTTAAGACCCCTTATGACCCATAAGAATACATATGATGGGTCATAAGGGTTCATAAGGGGTCCTAGGAAATACTAATGTCTTCTAAGACCCCTTATGACCACTAATATGTATTTGTATGGATCCTAAGGGGTCATAGAGGACCATAAGGGGTCCTAGAATATATTAATGTCTCCTAGGACCCCTTATGACCCATTAGGACCCCTATGAATACATCTTAGGGTACTAAGGGGTCATATGGGGTTCTAGGACACATTAATGTGTCTTAGGACCCCTTAAGACCCCTTAGGTCCCATAAGATATTTTTTAGGGATCCTGAGGTGTCATAAGTTTTCCTAAGGGGTCATAAGAGGTCTTAGGACCCCTTAGGACCCCTAAGATGTATTCTTATGGGTCATAAAGGGGTTCTAAGTCCCCTTATGACCCCTAATATGTATTCTTATGGGTCATAAGAGGTCATATGGGGTCCTAGGACACATTAATGTGTCCTAGGACCCCATATAACCCCTTTATGACACCTTAGGACCCATAAGAATACACCTTAGGGGTCCTAAGAGGTCATAAGGTGTCCTAGGACCCCTTATGACATCTTAAAATACTTTAAAACCCCTAAGAATACATCTTAGGGGTCCTAATGGGTTCTAAGGGGTCATATGGGGTCCTATAACACATTAATGTATCATAGAACTCCTTAAGACCCCTTAGGACTCATGAAATGTATTTTTTGGGGTCATAATGGGTCATAAGGGGTACTAGAACCCCTTAAAACCCCTTATGACCCCTTAGGACCCCTAGAATATGTTCATAGGGGTCATATGGGGTCCTAGGACACCTTAATGTGTCCTAGGACACCATATAAACCCTTAGGACCCCTAAGATGTACTCTTAGGGGTTCTAAAGGGTTCTAAGGGGTCTTAGGACACATTAATGTGTCTTATGACCCATTAGGACCCCTAAGATGTATTCTTATGGGTACTAAGGGGTCATAAGGGGTCCTAGGACACTTTATTATGTCGTAGGGCCCCTCGTGACCCCTCAGGACCCTTTAGGACTCCTAAGAATATATATTAGGGGTCCTAAGGGGTCTTAAGGGCTCATATGGAATCTTAGGACACATTAATGTGTCCTACCTGACTCCATATGACCTCTGTGTGTGTGTGTGTGTGTGTGTGTGTTCTTAGGGGTCATATAGGGTCCTAGAACACATTAATGTTTCCTAGGACCCCTTAACACCCCTTAAGAACTCTTAGGACCCCTAATATGTATTCTTAGGGGTCTTAAGGAGTCATAAGGGGTCCTAGGACCCCTTAAGACCCCATATAACCCTTTAAGACCCTTCAAGACCCCTAAAATGTATTCTTATGGGTCCTAAATGGTCCTAAGATGTCATAAGGGGCCATAAGGGGTCCTAGGACACCTTATGACCCCATATAACCCCTTAGGACCCCTTACAACCCATAAGAATATATTTGAGGGGTTCTACGGGGTCCTAGGACATATTAATATATCCTAGGACCCTTATGACCCCTTAGGACCCCTAATATGTATTTGTATGGGTTCTAAGGGACCATAAAGGGCCATAAGGGGTCCTAGGACAAATTAATGTGTCTTAGGACCCCTTATGACCCCGTAGGACCCCTATGAATACATCTTATGGGTCCTAAGGGGTCATATGGGGTCCTAGGACACATTAATGTGTCATAAGACTCCTTGACAACCCTTAAGAACCCTTAGGACCTATGAGACATTGTTTATGGGTCATAAGGTGTCATAAGTTGTCCTAAGAGGTCATAAGGGGTCCTAGGACCTCATATGACCCCTTAGGACCCCTAATATGTATTCTTATGGGTCCTAAGGGGTCATATGGGGTTTTAGGACATATTAATGTGTCCTAGGACCCTATATGACCCCTTATAGCCCATAAGAATACATCTTAGGGATCCTAAGGGGTCATAAGGGGTCCTAGGACACATTAATGTGTTTTGGGACCCTTTGTGATGCATTAGGACCCCTAAGATGTATTCATAAAGGTCCTAAAGTGTTATAAGGGGTTATAAGGGATCTTAGGAGACATTAATGTGCCCCTAAGATTGGTCACTTTGCATATAAGTGTCCTACAAAAGTTAAGAAGTTCAAAAATAACTACAAGCCTAAGTATACAAAGGAATGTTACTATGTTGGAGATAGAGTATCGGATGATGATTCATTTGAAGATGAAATTGGATTCATTGCTATTATGGAGAAGATGTATGATGAGATGGATCGTGAAGAAGAGAAAAAGGAACAAGAGCTAGCATTGATTTCACAAGCAGATGATAAAGGATTTTGGAATTCAGATTGATTATCCTATTGTTATTCATTGTGATAACACTAGCACTATCAACATGTCAAAGAATCTTGTGATGCATGCAAAGACAAAGCACATAGAGATTAAGTATCACTTCCTAAGAGAGAAAGTGGCAAATAAAGAAGTCAAATTGAACTATGTGAGTACAAAGGATCAGCTAAGAGATATATTCACAAAGCCTTTACCAAAGGATACCTTTGAGCATCTCATGGAGAAGCTCGGAGTAATTCCCTTCCCTGATTCTGCTTAGAGAAAGTGGAAAGAGCATCAGTCCTCGGTGACTGATGGATGGTTGACTACTCTACTTCAGGAGTAGTATCGAATCTTAAATGTTTGGCACCCTTTGCCATTGATGTCAAAGGGGGAGTAGTATATAGTCATGAAAAATAGTAGTAAAGAGGGAGCACATACAGAATTAAGGAGGACTAATATATAGTAGCAAGAGGGAGTAGTATTCAGTCATGGAAGCAGTTTAGTTAAGGAAATGGAGAATATTGAAGAATATTGTAGCAAATGAAGGATTCATCCTTGGGGGAGTTTTGATGAGGAAATGGAGAATGTTATAAAAGAATTATTCATTTGGATTAGTGGTGTTTTTCATTCCATATGTTTCCATCAATGCCAAAGGGGGAGATTGTTGGAGATTTGTCAGCAAGCCAATGCTGACTGTATGTTTGTCATTGATGACAACATATGGTAAGTAGCATGCGTGGAAGACTTATGCAGTAAGCTTTCAGTATAAGTAGCATGGACATGTTATCATCATGATATCATGGATGCAGAGGTTAATTGTTATTACAAATAGTTATATAGCAGCTTGTGTCAGCAGTGCTCCTGATAGAGTTATAGGCAGTGTTCTATGAGTGATTGTCCATACAATTATCATGGAGCCTTGCGCATTTGGATATGTGATGGAGACATGTTAGTGATGTTATATTCATGGACATAGAGTGTGGTGTGTAGTACAAGTGAAGTTATGCAGTTGTTATTCACCAGTTGCAGTTTCCTGTGTTTATCTAGAAGAGCCGACTGAGATTATATTGGTACAGGACTTGCGCCTATCATTACAGTATGCGTGCTTGGATTAGTGATTGGAGAAGAGTTATGAATGTTTGGTTAAGAGCACACAATGTACCACAATAAAATAATGTGTGTGTGTGTGTGTGTGTGTGTGTGTGTGTGTGTGTGTGTGTGTGTGTGTGTGTGTGTACCAATATGTAAATAAATTTATATATTAGTAATAAGAATTTTGGAAAAACTACAAAATATTTATTAAAAGCATCAACATCTTGGACCACAATGATAAGGTCTACATTGTCAGGTCTGAAATGTAAATGAAATGGGAATTTAGATTATTGTGGTTTGGAAAACTAATGCTTCATTTGAACGTCTTTTTATAGATATCTATTATTTTAAGTTTAACAATATCTATATTTTGAAAATTATAAATTTTCCACAAATAGTCTTAGAACTTATACTCTCCAGCCATATCAAAGTCCTTGTTACAATCTTTGATCTAACCATAGATCA
This sequence comes from Chamaecyparis obtusa, assembly GCA_027943335.1. NCBI lineage: Eukaryota > Viridiplantae > Streptophyta > Pinopsida > Cupressales > Cupressaceae > Chamaecyparis > Chamaecyparis obtusa. Next base: position 213,993 of record BSBK01003727.1, on the reverse strand, counting down.
CGTCTATCCATAAATGTGTGAGATTATGAATAATTACTAAGTAGTTTGAAATTTTCCTTCTCTTTTAATGAGATATTCATTACAAGAGATTAAGGGAAGGACCCACGTGACATAAATAATTTGAAAAGAACATAAAGAGGGAGAGAGTTTTTCTTTCTTTCTATCTCATGTTGACAATAATGTTTGTTGTGAGAAAGAGTGACAGATGGATCTAACAAGCATATTTTAGAAGGGTACCAGAAAAATAATTTAGGTGCGTCTCAAGAAATTCGAATGTAAGGGCTTCTCAAATAAGTTTCTCAGGTAGAAAAACCCTCAGCAAGATGGTTTATTTTTATCAAAAAAATTCTAGACTTGATACTATCTTTCCTAATGCATTATAAAATCAAGTGCTTACTAATTTATTTAGTACTTACAAGTTACACACTTAGTGATCAAAATGAAGTCAAAGAACTTGTCTATTTGAGTTGTTTCGTTTTCTCTCGGTGTTAGAAGTTTTAATGTTTTTTCTCTTTGGCATTGTATTTGATTTCATTGAATTTGTTGTATATACTAAAATTATTCTATTTCAATTATTTTTCTAATTTGTCATTAATATATTTATCATTTATTAATCCACTTTATCCATTTGATTAAATAATATTTCATTATTTAATTAAATACTAACCAAATTTCATCTTCAAATAATTTATATTTTGTAATTATCCATTCCCCTTTATCTATTTGATTAAATAATATTTTTTATTTAATTAATTACAGAATAGTTATTCATCGGTATTTTCCTTTTCCATCTCTTAAATTTTTATTTAAAAACTTAATCTTCTTCATTTTAGAAACATAATCTTTTTCCTAAATTAACTCTTCTTCATTTTAAAAACTCCTTTCATTAATTATTCCAATCTTTAAATGAAAACTTTATGTACAAAATTATCCATCAACCAAATAAATAACTCATTGTTATCTTCTCATGAACCTAAAATAACAAATTTCTAATTTCAATTAAATTAACACCTCTTATTTTTCACTTAACTAAAATGTTCACTCTTATCTTCATTTCTTAAATCTATACAAAGGATCATTTCTTCATCATTTCATAGAACTCACCTCATTCTGCCACAATCAATCAAAAAGAGTTATGCTACAAAGATCAAACATCCACATACCATTCAAGGCAAAGCAACATATTACGTTTTGAGGTTTGCAATGAGATTGGTAAATAAGATTAAAATTTGATTTTTCTTTTCATTTTTCTCATTTATTTTATTTTATTTCTCAGTTTCCTAATTTTTCTTGCATACAGTGGTATCTGCTCTAACCTTTGTCTTTTGGGTCTCTGGTCATACGGCCTCCAAGGACTGGTTTAAGTCTGATATTATTATCTTTTCCTTACTAAGTATTTAGCTCTCATAGTGGTAACTTTGTGATTGTTCGTATTAAAACCAACTCCAAAAAATAGTATCTCCACCTGTGATGTGTAAGTTCCTATTCACCTTCTAAATTCATGTTTGTCTATAGTTAAAATAATAACATGAATAACTTACAGCGTGGAGCTCCTCTAAAACAAGGGAAAGTCCGTTGGAGGCAAGCCAGTCTGCAATCAACAACATTGCCATTGACTTGAATGCACGATGCTACTTCATGCTAGTTTAAACTTTAAAGAAACAATCTAAGAATATAATCAGGCTTAAGCTTTAACAGCAAAATACTTGAATTTATACACAATATAACTTAATATGCCAGATTAAAGAAGTCACGATTTTCATTTTATGTGGTAGAATGTGAACTAGTGTGATAGTAATGCTTGCTCGACATTATCCTTATATTTACTCTTATAAAAATGACAATAAATGGGAGATATCCTTACCCAGTATTTGTCTCCTTTATTTCCAAGTAATTTCCAACCAGATTTCTATACATAGCAAAAATTAAATCTCATAAGTTGTACAATGAACTTGACAAAAATAACCTCGTTGAATATAGCTCCTAACAATAGACACATATTAGACAATGATGAAATTGAAAAAAGGTATATAAATAGAGGAACAGATGCTATCTATTCCCTCTTGACTTACGCTTTCAAAGTTGTGCTAGTCGACCAGGCTGGAAGCGTTCCTGAAAATAGGTTGTACGATAGATCTCTGGGACATAGGACATCAATACTAAAGTAAGTCCAAATATCAAGAAAAACTCAAAAATATTTTTTCACACAATAAAGAAACTCAGATAGTTTGAAATTTCTGTGCACAGGCCCGATTTCTCTACGAATAGGAAAAAATCTTATTAAATCGGTGTCAACACAACGATCCAATTCGGAAACATCGAAATCAACATTTGCAAATAGAAATAGTAAATAACAGCAGATATATCTTCTATGAAAGCATAAGATGTGAAAGAATCGCTGTTTGACTGATCTTAGTATATTGAAGACATGAGGTTGATCTCCTAATGCAAGATAAAAAAAAATTATTCAAGGAAACAATTACTATCAAAGGACTTAAGTAGCTTCGTACCAATATTAGTTAGTAGCCTATTGCGCTAATGAAATTGTTTGATACATCATATGCTAGCTATATATTCCAAAAATAATCTCTGATACTTCTGATACAAACACAAGTTACTTCTATTGGAGTTTCTATACAATTTAAAAATAATGTCTGGTAAATTTCATACAAAAAAAGTTACTTCCATTCGAGGTTTGTGTGTTGATTTTAACACATCCAACAACTAATTTAGCTTGAGCAAAGAGAATTTGTCATAACTAGCAAAGTCAGCAGTTGTAAAACAAATATGTTAGGGACTTTTACAAGCTCTATAAATAATAATTCAGTGTCTCATTAAAGCAATTCAATAAAAGAAGCAGTGTCTCATTAAATAAGAAATCATTGCTAGTCAGGGACATAAAAAAGAGCTTTCCTTCTATCTGACATTCCTAGATCAGGGTTGTTTCAATCAAAATTGACCTCTTGATTTTGGCCCAAATTTTAGATACAAGTTCTTTTATGTCTCCTATTTCTAAATGTGTAACTCTTATTCACCTATCTATTGTGAAATTTTTCATGCATGTTAAAAATCCTTAATTTCTCATCCTAAGCCCTAGATCGATTATCCAAACTTACATTTGTCCATAGTCATTTCAACTCAAACAAGGACAGTTAGATCCACCTTGTGCCCAATCATTTTCTATTAAGATTAAGGTTGAGCCCAGTGAACTCACTCTCTATTAATGTGATCAAGTGGAATAGGCCTTATTCCTAATTTGCCGGCATAGACTAGTGAACACCCTATTTTCATACCTTACATTTTTATGAATTGACGCTACCTACATTTTGTAAACTTTTGAATTTGAGATCTCATCTTTCATGATGGAATTTACAAAATTTGATTGATTTTCCATTTTACATGTGATTACCATCTTAACTATATTTACCAAAATTATGTGTTTGGTAATAGCTTTTTTCATTTCATGTTGCTTGCATTCATTTGTAGCACTCTCATATATTGCATAATAAGGGTTTCAAAGATATTTCTTACTTACAAATAAATCCATGTTTCATATTGCTTGATGACATTTTTAAAGGAAATTAATGGAATGTTTAGATTTTAATAAAAGCTTTGTTAGATAATACCTGTGACAATCCTAGAGATGATATTGAAATGAATCATACTTATACCTCTTAAAGGATATCTTTTATTCATGATGAGAGAATCAATACTACTATCAATGATCTCATGCACATGCCACATTGAAGAGTAATAATGAATCATCATCTTACAAAGGTACTTTGGTGCAAGAGGGACAAGGGAAGCATGCTAATCTTATTACATCTATCACTCTAGATCCTCTTTATTCTCCAATAACTTATCTTATCCATCAACATATTTTGAGACAAGATGATGTTATGCATTTTGTTCATGACCTATCTCCTAATATAACATTGAGTAAAAATGAAGCTTTAGATGAGAGTACTCCTCCACCTAGAAAAGTTAATATGAATAATGATGATCGGATTACAAATCTTCCTACAAAGATCAAATCTCCTCCATCCATTCATCCCTTTACTTCACAATGCACTAGCTGAGAAGATATAGGGTTTCCTCTTCCTTCCTTACAAATTCTTTTACCACAAGAAATAAAACCTGCACCTCATGAGGATTGTTTGAAATTAGCAAAAAAAATCTTTTAAAAACTTAGATTATGACCAAGGATAACTTTAACAAACCCCTTGGGTAAATGTGTAAAACCTTTGGTGAATCTTTCATTATTTTGGGGGGAAAATATTAATTGGGTTGGAAATTTTTTCAAATGTTAAAGCAAAAAATGTTTATTTATATTAATGATTTTTTTTAATCGTAAGAAGATTCGAGAAATTTTTTACCAATCTTTCATTATTGTGCGGGGAAAATAATAATGTATTTGGCAAGTTTCCTACTTTTAAAGGGAAAAATATTTAAGTGTATTTGCAAATTATTTTCAATCACATGGAAATTGTAAAAAATGTGGCAAATATTCCATTATTTATGATAAAAACATATTTTCTTTAGTGATTTTTTCCAGTCCCTTGAAAATTGTAGAATTTTTTTGCCTAATCTTTCATTATTTATGGGAAAAATATTTTTTTTAGCAATTTTTTTAATCCCTTAAAAATTGAAATGTAGGTTTTTTCAATCCACATTCTATTTTTTTATTAATAGCCACTTGCCATAAGTGATGAGTCATCATGATGGGCCAAGGCCAATTGATAGTTAACATAATTAAGGTAGCTTTTTATGACACATCACATCAAATCTCAAGAGAATATAGGCTTAATTTGTTGTCTACAAGGTGGTGTTGATAATCACAGTCATAGACACACATACATAACAACCATCATTTCACAGTTATATATTTATTATTTACGACCGTTGGATGATCTCAGATCAATGACTTAAATTCTATTACGGTCTAAAATTCTTAAGTACGTGAAGTTCTGTAGAAAGTCTCTAGAATGGAGACAGGTGTCAAATTTATATACTTAACTCCATGCCCCAACATTAAACGTTGACCATGACTAATCATGTGGATAGTTGATAATGTTGTGCTACACTAAAGGTGTCTGTCATCCAATTTGATACTGATCAAATGTTTTGTGAGTGATATTCTCATGTGTGATCCATACAAAGTGTCCAATTTGGTACTGACAGAATGTCATGATTCTTAATTTCTCGTTCTCTTCCATTTATAGAAAAGATTTAGAGAGATATGAAATATTTAACGCAATACGTCTAGAAATATACATGGCTTCCTTTGGCTTTTGTAAAGGACAAAGGAATTAAATTATTAATAGGGTTAAGAATTAAATTATTTTTAAGGAGTTAATAAGGGAACTGGTCATTTCTAGGCTATTTATAGATGGTTTAGGCATTTTCTTCTTTAATAATTCAATTCTCCTTGGGTTGAAAGAGTGTGGCAGCTATTTGTGTAGACTATTCTAGTCCTTTTTCATCTTTATTTCTCTTTGGGTAGATAGAGTGTTGTAGCTAGGTGAAGAATATGAAGATGGATAGTCCTATTCAATTGACAATTTGACAATGACAACTAAGGAGACAAAGAAGGCCTTTTTGGGCACTATCACAGACTTGACACTGAAATCAATTTGTAGGGAGGTTGGAATGTTTACAAATGAGGCCATGAAAATAGTGGTGGGCTATGAATTTAGATAGTATCTATTAAGAAATATCAAGTGAATACGGGCATTATGTCCTAATTTTTGGCCTCTCTTTTAGACCTCAGAGGGGACAAGGTGGAGATACTATTGCTACTAAGGAAGGTGTTTAAAAATAATTCTTGGGGGATCACATTCAACTTACTTCTCTGATAGAAATGGAGATGGGGATCCCATGGCCAAGGTATATACCTTCTCTTTGAGCCAAGCCAAAATGTGGCCTGATGACTATTTATTATGAACTTGAATGATTAGGAACTAACACATCATAAAAAATGGGTAGCAATCGATATGGATTTCTTTCATAAATGGTTTTTCGTGGATGAATTTATACACTATAGATGGATGGAGGAATTTGCACAACTTCTCATCTTCGAAGCATTTTGTATAGAATGAAGGGATGGAGAGCTCCCCACTTCTTTGAAATAAAGAGATTTTTTTGTAGGCGGAGATTTTTGGCTAGAGCTAAGTGGTGTAAATAGCATTTCCCTACCAGGATACCATTTCCATACCACCTTTGGTTTTTTGTGGTTTGAAATATCACTTTTTGGATTTCAAAGGGATTATTATAAATTTTAGGTAGAATTAGAGGTATTCCAACTTCCAAGTGTAATCAGAATTCTATGAGAATTCGTTATTCTATAGATCTTACTCTTCAATATAGATATTCATAAAAATGGCACATATTAATGAAAATTTCAAAACTTCGATTGCCTTTTAAAGATTTAAAAAATTCTTTGTAGAAAATTCTAGTTTCTAAATGAAATGGACAAGGGTTTGTAATAAAATTATCTCACATCTTATTGTGTGATTTTGTGAGTGTGAATCCCCAACAGTTTTTATTTTTTTAATCCAGGTATGAATGAAGAAAAATAAGAAATAAAATGTAGTATGAGTGACATATCTAAACATAATATCTTTTTTAATTGCATGTAGAACAATTTTAAATAAACATGAAAGGGCCATATCAATAAGTAGTTAAAAGCAATCTGTTATCAAAATGAGTCCTCAAGGTATAATATAATTTCTATTATTTTATTATAGTAGTTTGAGATCATTACATTTCATTTCATGCAAGCCTTCCAAAATAGAGGACTACTTTTTTGTCACCATTGTCTCATATCTGATACAAAACAAACCTCAAAATATCTCTTTTCAGAAAATGGGAGGTTCTATCCCCAAGACCTTCTACCAAAATTCTAGGAATTAGGAAAGTTTCTATAATAGACTTGTCACTAACATGATGTTGTTTGTATGCCAATACAAAATGGGGCTTACAGAGCCCTAGCCTCCTTCTATAAGTCTAATAAAATCAACTATATAGATGTTTACATAGATATATTTGTAATAGCCAAAAGTTGTACCCCCATTGTATGATATGGTATGGTATGGTTCTGAAACAGGCATTTTGAAAACATGGGTTTTAAACATTCCTACAAAAAAAAAATTATACCATTTGGGTATTAAAATAAATTACATATTTGAAAAGTAGAATCCGAGAACTATATTTTATATTACACTTCCTCTTTTTGCCCAAAAGTGGGACTCAACTTCTTGCAGCCACCCATATATTTCTCCAAATTGGGTTACAAAAATACTTTGACACTACCAAGAACTCAAAAAAGTTACAAAGCAGCAAGCCAAAGGGAAAAAATATCTCTTACAAATGAGCCTTCATCTCATACTTATACTTTTTAATCCAACTACATTACAGATGAGCAATAACTTCTGGGTCAAATGTAGTCAATCAGGCCATCTTTGAGACCCTCAAATAGTTGTAAAGAGGCAAAATAGTGTCCCAAAATTCATGCCCAAACCATAAAATATTCTCTTTTATCAGCCTCCTCTCTTGAAGTTAATGAAAATTCTTCAAAAATAGTCACTCTTTCATTCTTCTCAAAATAACTAGGAAGCCCATCAAATAAATTTCTTACACCTCTTGTCCAACAATCTCTTCTTGCTCAGGCACCTTCTGTTTCAACTGGTTCTGTCTCTCAATCACTTCTAGCAGGTCTAATTTTTTCTTTTGAAACTCATGTACACATGTATCCTCCTTTGGGTTCTCAATGGGCTCACTTTGCAGTTGAAAAGACTATTTTTGAGGGATGATGGACTTAGTTTTCTTGAGAATAGGCTCTTAGAAAGGATGATTTCTCCTAAACTTGGAATGTTGAACTTAGGAGACTTGGAACGATTACCTTGTTTAAAGATTGGGATTCCAAATTTGACGACCCTCTCTTCCACATTCTACTAAAACATGCATGGAGTAGGTTGAGCCTCAATATTTTGTACTTTGTCTATTATAAACCTCATTTTCTGCTCTTTTGCACCTAACTCCCTTGCAAGATAAGCTTGATAAGTTATTTCCTCTTTTTGAAACACTTCTAATTTCTCTTCAAAAGAAGACTTATGACATAAAAAATTTAATCATCTATAGGTTGTTCCCCCTCTTTCTCCTCAAATCCTTTCTTTTATCACTACACTAACCCTCTTGGTAAACAACAAGCCTTCCAGGATAAAGGCAAATAGTGGTAAGACAAGGAAGCCTACTTGGTGGATGGTTTTGGGAAACTTGAGGAGTCTCTTGAGGTACAAAAATTTCATGAGATAATTTCTCTTGAGGAATGGATTGAAATTCCCTAGGTATAGTGTCTTGCAGTGGGTGATGACACTTGAAACTTGAAATTTTAAATTTAGCAGCCTTTCTTGGGAATGAAACATGTTTAACTTGCTCAAAAATAATAAATTTGTGCATGGGAACCTCCCCCCTCATAATTAGATTCATTACCTCAAAAGATGGTGGTATGAAGCTTGTGTTAGAATGATTTAGAACAACAAAGAGGGGGGGGTTGAATCAGTTGTTCTCAGGTCTAGATGTACCGATTGAACTTTCTAGTACTTTAGAAAACTCAGATCTAATCACCAACTCAAATCGGTCTTTATAACATATTTCAGAAACATATAACATGCAATCCATTGTCCAAAAGTAATTAACTTACATAATATAAAACTTTCACCAACATCCACATCAAAATTATTCACACAAGTATAACACCAGTATTTATAGTGGAAACACAATTTGGGAAAAACCACTTTGTAACATGTTACTAATTTTCACTCTTCTAGAGTGAGTTCGATGAAAAGCCAACCCTATTAAAGGTTTACAAACACACTACCAGGTGTGACCCGATTAAAGGATTTAATCACCCTATTAAGATTGGCCTTGTTAGAGGACTTAAGAACATTCAATGGAATGTCACCTTGATTAAAGGATTTATACAAAATGATTGTTAGGTCAACCTTGATTAAAGGATTTAGACTGATACAATGGTTAGAAAGTAATAGTAGTTTCTGATCTAAAAAACATACAACTCACTTTGAAAATACAGATCCACTTCGCACATAAGCTGATTTATTGGCTGACCTTCATTTCATCTCCATTACTAATTTTCTCAGAATTCACTTCAAGCAATCACAACTCTGTTTAGCTTCTTCACACTTTCACCTTCACCCTTTTGCTTAGACTTATCAGTCAATAACATCAACCTCAGCCCATTTTGTAACCTCACAATTAGGTTAATCTTATACCTCTTTGATCAGGTAGATCAATCTTTTGCCTCTTAATCTCCTCCATAGATCTTAGGTTTAGGTCAAATTCATTGAATCCTTCCATCATAAAGTTCTTCATCTTTTCCTCTAGATACCATTCTTAACTCCTCATAAGAAAATGATTTACCATGCATTAAATGTTCCATATAATTCTTTAATAATGTCAACACGTTTTACATATTCCAAGAATTCAACTATGTCCATTGGGATTCTCAATTCTTTCTCCAAATATAAATTGCTGACACTCACTCAATACTGTGTTCATCTTCTCAGTCATCACTGTGTATCTCAGTCATCTCTACAAACTATCTTCCTCGAAAAACATTGTCTTTGCTTGGTAATTTCCTGATGCTTGACAATTATTGATGTTCAGTCAAAACTAGATTTACTCGGCATATACTAGTGCTCGGTCGACACTAACATCACTCAGCTTAAACTAGATTTCTTCACTTTTGCTCGGTTAAGCCTATAGTTCAGTATTTCTTCTTACTTAGATAAACAACACATTACCTTGTCAATGTACCAACTAATCAAGTACCCATTGAAGTAACACATAACTCAACCTCTCCTTAGGTCCTATTGTTATCTCCCTCATCTCAAATTCTTCTTCATCAACCAAAAGATATGGTACCATCCTAGATAGAAATTTCCTTACCAATTAAGGTTTGACATCAATGACAATATAACAATTGTTTCAATTGCAGTTTCCAACAATCTCCCTCTTTGGCATTGATGGCAACACCATATGAATAACACAAGATTTACCAAACAATCCAAAATATTTTTATGCATCAGACTTTTATATTAATATCCTTAGCTTCATTCTGATTCACAAATTTTCATTTCCCAACTACTTTCTCAACTACTCCCTCTAAATATTTTATGTATCTCTCCCTCAAGTTTCATTGAATCTTCTCCCTTAGTGATGTATCACTCCATTTGTTCTTCATTTCTAATTCTCTCCCTCTTTGACAACAATGCCAAAACTTACATCTTTATTATGTAGGTGTCTTCATGTCAGTTTTGTATGTTGTATACTTCCTCTGTCATCTTTCTTATGACTAATTGATATCTTTGCATTACTTCTCACAACTCTAGGAAACTCCTAAAGTGTGACTTTTGTGCATCAATTTATCAAATATCCTAATTAGCACATTGATGCAGTGCTCCTATTCAAATAGGTAGCCCTAGTTAGGGTAATCACCCCTAGTTTACCTCTCAAATATTCATGAGCTTCCTCAGGTAAAGATTTTGTGAATATATCTACTACTTGTTCCTTTGTATTCACATACTCCAATCTCACTTCTTTTTATTGAACTAGCTCTCTCAAGTAATGATACTTGATAGCAATATGCTTAGTCTTAGTGTGCATAACTGGATTCTTTGATATGTTTACAGCACTTGTGTTATCACAGAAAATAACAATCAACTCAGTGATTTCTTCCTTCATACCTTTTAACAATTGCTTGATCCACACTAAATTTGAAAAATTCACTACTGCTGCAACATACTCAGCTTCAGCTATAGATTGGGAAACACAATTTTGTTTCTTGCTTGTCCAGGAGACTAATCTCTTTCCTAGAAAGAATGCTCCACCACTTGTACTCTTTATGTCATCAATATTTCCATCCCAATCAACATCAATGAAAACTCTTAGTTCAAACTTGCCACTCTTCTTGTAGTATAATCCATAGTCTTCGGTTCCTTTCAGATATCACAGTATTCTTTTCACTTCCATCATATGATTTTCCTTAGGATTGGCAAAAAATCTTGCCACAATCCCAACTACTAGAGCAATATCTAGTATGTTGTGTATAACATATTGTAGCTTTCCAATCATAGATCTATATAAGGTTTGATTCACTTCAGCAGTATCATCAATTTTAGATAGTTTCTGTCTAGTAGCCATAGGAGTACTCACTGGTCTAGAATCCTCCATACCAAAAAAATTTAGTATCTCTTTAACATATTTAGATTGAGTAATTTAGATACCTTTCTTCATCTGATAGACTTGTAAACCAACAAAGAATTTGATCTCACCGAACATAGATATTTCAAATTTAGTTTGCATCTCATTTGAAAGTTTCTTACATGGGGCATCTTGTCCTACAAATATGATATCATCAACAAATATTTCAGCTAACAAAATCCCTTTATCTTCTTTAGTCCTCATATATAGATTATTGTTGTCATTTGTCCTTGCAAATCCAATCTTTATCAAAAAATTGTGCAGTCTCTCATACCATGCTCTGGGGGCTTGTTTCAATCCATACAACGCCTTGTGCAATTCACAAACCATATTTTTCTTGTTTGGATCAACAAATCCTTATGGTTGTTCAATGCATACTTCTTCTAATATCCCATTCATAAATGTAGATTTGACATCTATTTGATATACTTTGAATCCTTTATAAGAAGCATATGCAATGTAGAGTTCTTACTCCTTCTAGTCTTAATTTCTACAGGGGAAAATGTTTCCCCATAGTCAATTCCTTCTTCTTGTGCATACCCTTTACATACTAATCTGGCCTTGTTTCTTGTGACTTCTCCATGTTCATTTAGCTTGTTTCTGAATACCCATGTTGTCCCAATAACATTCTTATCTTCTGGTCTTGGCACTAGAGTCCAGGTATTATTCTTTTCTATCTGCTCTATCTCTTCATTCATGGCTTGTATCCAGTCATCATTCTCTAAAGCATCTTTCATAGTTTTAGGCTCAAACTCGCATAGTAAGCATGTATGATATTTCAACTTACTTCTTGTCAATACTCCAAATTCTTTATCTCCAATGATTTGTTCAGGATTGTGATGTCTTCTTACATATTGTGCCAATGTAGGTTCAGATTTCCTTTCTTCTTGTTCTTCAAGTTCATCATGCACATTTTCTACTACTTCTTCTTGCTCAGAAGCATCCTCTTGATACTCGGCAACATCCTCATGATGCTTGACAACATCACCCACTCATGACTCTGCATTTGGTTCAGGTTTATTACTTGCCTCTTCTTCTTCCATGTATACAAAAGATATGTAATCTTTAGGTTCTTGCTTGCACTCCAATTCATTTTTCTCTTCATATTTATCAACTCTAACATTTGCACTTTCCACAACTTTGTTAGTGTTAGAATTCAAACACTTATAAGCTTTTCTCTTAGTGGAATATCCTAGGAATATGCCTTCATCACTTTTTGTATCAAATTTTCCATTGCTATTGTCTTTCAATATATAGCATTTACTCCCAAAGACTCTAAAATAATTCACACTAGGTGCATATCCATGTCATTAATCAAAAGGTGTAACATTTGTACCTTTATTGATTTGTACTTGGTTTAAGGTATAAATAGTTGTACTTACAACTTCTCTCCAGAACTTTTGTGCAACATTCTTCTCAATCATCAGTGTTTTGGCACAATCCATAATTGATCTGTTTCTTCTTTTTACTATGCCATTCTGTGGAGGTGTTCTAGGTGCACACATCTATCTCTTTATTCCTCTATCATTGTAGAACATATTGAAATCATTTGATATAAACTCTCCACCTCTGTTAGATCTCAAACATTTCAAGCTTCTACCTGTTTCTTTTTCAACTTTTTCCAAATACCACTTAAACAACTAAAATGCATCAAATCTTTCTTTCAAAAACATTAAAGTAATCATCCTAGAATAGTCATCAACAAATATAATGAAATAATTGTCACCACAATAGCTTTGTACACCCATAGGTCCACAAAGGTCAGTATGAACCAATTCCAAAACATTATCAGAATTATATGTTTTTCTCTTAAAACTAGACTTTGTCATTTTTTCCAATTGACATTGTTTGCACATCACATTATCAGGTTTCTTCAATCTCGGCAAACCTCTTACTTTCTTCTTTTTACTAATATTTACCATATTATCAAAATTCACATGACACAACCTCTTATGCCATAACCATACATCATCAAATTGTGCAAACAAACATGTTTCTTCAGATAGGTCTAGATAGAACAAATTACCTCTTGTCCGTTCTCCACTTCCAATTAGTTCACTAGTGGCATCAAATATTTTAGCCTTTCTGTGATGAAATTCCACTCGGTAACCATTACTGTTAAACTGTGCAACACTCAACAAGTTATAGTTAAGACCTTCAACCCAATAAACATTTTCACATTTGATCTTATCAGTCAATCTAATTGATCATTTTCCTTTCACAGGACATGGTGCATCATTACCAAACTTAACACTTCTACCTTTGTAATGATCTAGGGTTTCAAACTTACTTTTATCACCAATCATGTGATGTGAGAAACCACTATCAATAATCCATTTATCACCTTTACTCACATAAGAAATTAATGCAGTTTTCTCATCTCCATCAGAATCATCTTTCATAGCAACATAAACAACTTTAATATCACATTCATAAGATTCACTAGTGTCATTGTCAATTTCCTCTTCAACAATATAGTAGGGTTTCTTACCTTTGTCTTTGTAGCCTTTGTACCTTCGGTGATCTTTATCATTTCTGTTGTCTTTGTACTTGCTTTCCCTTCTCGCACCCTTGTCAGACCTGCCAAGGCATCTTGCTGCAATATGGCCCACTTTGTTACATGAAAATTAGATTATAGGAAGTTTACCTTTATATTTCCCTATTCCTCTTTTTAGCCTTCTAGCCATAAGTTCCTCAAGATCATCTAGGTAGATTCCTTAGAAGTGTCACTGTCACTATCACTATCACTATCACTATCACTTTTCACACACTTTTCTTTTTCCTTCTTAGACTTATGCATAACCATTTGTGACTTAAATGCATATTCAACATTAGGAACAATGTAGTTATCATAATTAGACAACTCAAAAGTAGTAAGCTTTCCAATAAGAGTTTCCAGAGTTGGAACATTACTAGGGTTACATCTTGATTCTTGAATTGCATAAATTATGACAGCATAGATAGGAAGAAAATTCCTCAATACTTTACCAATAAAAATTTCATCATCAATGATTCCATTATCTCCTCTAATAGCATTCACTACCTCCTTGATTCTACCACAATATTGAGCAATATTTTCATCTTCTTTCATTTTCATTTCATCAAACTTACCTCTCGAGCTTTTAGATTTGGCTCTCAACACATTTGCATCACCACAATAGATAGTTGCAAGAGTGTCCCACATTTTCTTTGCATTTTTGTAGTCCTTGATGTCTTCAAATTTAGGATAGCTTAGGGCGGATGCAATCTCCAACATTGCTTGATTGTGCTCTTGTTTTTCTTTCATCTCCTCGATAGTCAATGGTGCAATAGGGGTTACATTCTCATTTTCCACATAGTACTTCATCGAATCACCAATACCAGCTAGATGCAATTTCATCAGACTCTGCCATGCAGGGAAGTACTCTTTGTTCAACTTTGGTACCTCCTTTTTGTACATCTTGATCATTAGCTTCAAGTACCTTTAAACTTTCTCTATAAGCACCAACAGCTCTGATACCAATTGTTAGAATGATTTAAAACAATAGAGAGGGGGGTGAATTAGTTGTTCTCAGGTCCAGATGTACCAATTGAACTTTCTAGCACTTCAACAAACTCATATCTAATCAACAAATCAACTTGGTCTTTATAACATATATCAGAAACATATAACATACAGTCCACTGTCCAAAAGTAATTAACTTGCAGAATATAAAACTTTGAACAACATCCACATCAAAATCATTTACACAAGTATAACACCAAGATTTATAGTGTAAACCCAATTTGGGAAAAAACACTTTGTAACATGCTACTGATTTTCACTCTTTTGAAGTGAGCTCGGTGAAAAGCCAATCCTGAAAGGTTTACAAACACACTACTAGGTGTGACCCGGTTAAAGGATTTAATCACACTCTTAAGAGTGGCCTTGTTAGAGGACTTAAGAACATTCAATAGAATGTCACCTTGATTAAAGGATTTATACAAAATGATTGTTAGGTCAACCTTGATTAAAGGATTTAGACTGTTATAATGGTTAGAAAGTAACAATAGTTTCTGATCTGAAAAACATACAACTCACTTTGCAAATATAGATCCACTTTGCACATAAGTTGATTTACTGATTGACCTTCATTTCATCTCCATCACTAATCTGCTCAAAATTTTCTTCAAGCAATCACAACTCTGTTTAGCTTCTTCACACTTTCACCTTCAACCTTCTTCTTAGACTTATCAGTCAATAACATCAACCTCTTCAGCCCATTCTATAACCTCACAATTAGGTTAATCTTATACCTCTTTGATTAGGTAGATCAATATTTTGCCTCTTAATCTCCTTTGTAGATCTTAGGTTTAGGTCAGATTCATCGATCCTTCCATCATTATGTTCTTCATCTTTTTCTCTAGATACCATTCTTAACTCCTCATAAGAAAATGATTTACCATGCATTAAATGCTCCATAAAATTCATTAATAATGTCAACACGTTTTACATATCCCAAGAATTCAACTATGTCGGTTGGGATTCTCAATTCTTTCTCCAAATGTAAATTACTAACACTCGGTCAATACTATGTTCATCTTCTCGGTCATCACCGTGTATCTCAGTCATCTCTAAAAATTATCTTCCTCAACAAACACTATCTTTGCTCAGTATTTCTTGACGCTTGGAAATTACTGATGTTCAGTCAACACTATATTTACTCGGCATATACTAGCACTCGGTCAACACTAACATCACTCAGCTTAAACTAGATTTCTTCACTTTTTCTCGGTTAAGCCTACGGTTCAGTCTTTCTTCTTACTTAGATAAACAACACATTACCTTGTCAATGTACCAACCAATCAAGTACCCATTGAAGTAACACATAACTCAACCTTTCCTTAGGTCCTATTGTTATCTCCCTCATCTCAAATTCTTCTTCATCTACCAAAAGATATGGTACTATTCTAGATAGAAAATGTCTTACCAGTTAAGGTTTGACATCAATGACAATATAACAATTGTTTCAATTGTAGTTTCCAACAGCTTGGAGCCAATTCCCCTACAAGAGATTCTTCATAATGTCTTTTCCGCGCCTCTGCCTCTTGCTTATATTGGTAAGCCTAGTAAGCCCACTCATTCTACTGCAAGCTATAGTCCTCCTTTTCAACCTCCTACAACTATTCTTGAAAACCTAACAGTATGTCTTGCATGCTTATGCTTTCAATATGTTGAAGATGATTTTCTGAATAACCAGGATGACTTTGAATAAAATGAATTTCTTGAGGCTGCTAATGATCATACATAGGATAACATGGATTTTGAGTAGGGGTGGGTGGGTGGTAAACATATGGAACCTGTTGGGTATTTTCTTCTACAGGATTATTTTGATTCTTTTGGGAGAAACCAAAAGTGTATATTTATTGATATAGTTGGTAAGATGGGACATGGGGAGTACTTTCATGGAAAGGAGGATGGTAATGCATACTTCCATAAAAAGAAGACATGTTGAAACATTCATAAAAGATGGAAAATCATGAAAATTGTTGAAAATCAGAATAACTAGTTTGATTTTCCAAATACCAACACTTTATCTTCTTAAACCAGTAGATATTCCTCTAGAGTCGCCATATGTCTCTTTGCTACCTCCAAAGGTAGAAACTATTGTAGCACTTTATTTGATTAAAATGAGTAGATATTCTTCTAGAGTCACCAGATGTCTCTTTTCTACCTCCAAATGCATAAACTACTGCTGCATGCACGAAATAAAAGCAATATACAAAAAAGTTGAGACTTAAAAAAAATCCAAACTATCCCACCGCGCATGCCAAAAGCTAGTGTCACCTAAATAGTGTGCCCCTGCTGAGTAAACTCAATCCTACCAGTGAACATGAGAAAGATTCCTTGATTGTGGGCTCAGATAGTGGAAGCTAACCTCCAAAGAAAGCTGGTTCTTGTGGTACTCACCTAAACTTACTAAACTAAGATTTTTGCAGAGGAAAGAGTTAAAAGGATGAATAGAAATCAAATTTAATTCCTATGGGTGACGCATCAAAATATAAAATCTTTGAAACCTAATAGGTATCCAACACACAACAAAACTAGTAATGAAAAGATCTAAAACACAACTCAATAACACAGTCATTGCATAAGAAATTTATAAGAAGACTAAAACACCATTCCTTAAAAGGAGAAAAAAAAACTTCCTCACAATCTAAAACTAATTTAGTACAACTTTCAACCTACAAAGAACTATATAAATCTCTACAAAAGGCACCAACATGTGATACACAAATAAAAAGAATTGAGAAGGCACAAGCTATGAATTATAGCCAAAGGTGTTAAAAATATGCATATATTTCTCCAACCTGGGTTACAAAACTTTGCCTTTGTCAAGAACTTAGGGAAATTTACAAAAAAGCAAGCCAAAGGGAAGAAGAACCCCCTTTCAAATGAGCCTTCATCTCATAGTTGTGTCTTTTTAATTCAATTGCATTGCAAATGAGTTATAACCTTTGGGTTCCAGATGCAGTCAATCAAACCATCTTTTAGACCTTTAAACAACTATAAAGAGGCAAAATAATGACCCAAAATTCATGCCCAAATAGTATTACCATAAAGACCCTCTATAAATGGGATCTCCTCCCTCAAAAGGCTCATAAAGAAATCTGAACAATAATAACCTCCTCTGACCTCAACAATTGCATTTTACCCAAAGTCAATCTATTCACTTTGTCCTATCTTCTCTTACTGCTGGAGAGCCACCATGGATGCATGTATGATGGATTAAATTTGAAGAAGCCTTCGTGTCTGTTGCATACCCCAATGACATTTACAAGTAGAATTGAAGTCTCTCTTTATAGATGGAGAAGTTTTGATCGGAGTGTACTGGAAATCCTTTGCCTCAGTCAAAATTTGAACTAACACAACAAAAACCTCTCATTAGTATAGGTCTCCTCAACAAACATTCCCTCTTGGAGCCATCGATATATCATTTTTATCCTTAGGAGATCAATCATATGAAAATCAATGTCTTTGCGTGGATCTTTAAAAATGGTCAGGCCTAAGTAAAGCATTATCTTCAAAATGATCAATAAACAAGATCAGTCCCATGAAAAGAGTTGTCTCCTTAGGGATCCAAAAAGAAAAAAAGCAAGTAGTCCTATGGAAAGCATTGTTTCCTTAGGGATAAAAAAAAAGGATGCATAATATACAAGGGAGGTTGTATGTATTCCCACTCCTTATGATGGCAACATTGACATCAAATAGAGAAGAGAATCAAGGATACCTACTTCCAATAGCAAGGAGATATCCTTAAAACAACAATTTATGCTATAAACTTAGAAAAGAGTAAAACTCTTTATCTAAGAAAATAGATAACCATGAAAAGGATATTTGAAAATAGGAAGAGACCCTTGAAAGAAAGAGATATTAGTTGTAAGACATCTACCTTCAAGAGGAGTTCTTGAACAAAGATAACATCTTGAAGACAAATAGGGGAAGAGAACAAGAATACACCCTTTTAGCCCCTATTGCTAGGTGAAAAAGGGATTCTTGATGAACGATGACATACTTTAAGTCACAAAATAAGGGAATCTATATAGGATGAACACAATTTTGCAAATAAGGAAGAGGTTGTGATCTAGGATACACACATCTTACACAAGAGAGAATCCCTAATCAAAACAAAATACTTCCTTATAAGAAAATAATGTTGCATAATAAACAAATGTTGTTATATGTAGGAAAGTAGATCCTTAGAAATAACTTGGGAAAATAAGATGAACACATGAAGCCTTTCCCCCCAAGTATGAAGGAAAGGGGAAATATAAAATACATTGCACACCCAAAGTGATAGTTCTTTATAATAGATATTCACTTTCTAGCAAAAATAAGTTGTAAAGAAGGATGTAAATCTTCTAGAAAAGAGAGGATCCTAATGCAATTTAAAATGAATTTATGCAATAAAGGACATCATATTACAAGAGAAGCAAGTCAACAAAGGGAGACTGGATGAATTTCAAAAGAAGCCATAATCATCCACTAAATGAAGGATTATTTTATGATAGTGTAAAGAATTAAAAAAAATATATGATGATGATTGGTTGGTTATTTTGTTGTGATGTGTGATTATGTGTTCACCAACATGTAAATAATATCCTTTACATATAGAAGAGTTGGGGAAGGTAAGATTCTCTTCTTAACCCCAAATTCCCAAAGGAAATATCCAAATTGATTAACCACAAGAAAATGGTTAATGCATAAATGAATCGATTGATTAGTAATAAGAAGAAAGAGGAAAACCTTACATTCCATTTTGGAAGGGAGTATTAAAATTATAATTGAAATGAATTGAAGACAAATACTATCCTCAAAGTATAGCAGATCTGGAAATTATTGTTTTCTGGTGTCTGTACTGAGTTTCTGGAAATTTTGCTACTGAATCTGGAACAGAAACACAGAGACGGAAAAAATCCAAAAATCTTTTCCTTTTGTGAACCAGGTCAACCTTGCCCATATACGGGGGCACAATTGTGCCCCTTTATGTAGACCTTGACCTGCACTGCTCTGACAGAAATTCTTCTCACATATCCCGAAAGTTTGCTGAAAAGGGTATCTGAATTTGTTCTATAGTTCATTGTTCGGCACCTGCACCTGCAAGAAAAATGGTTTTTTTTGTTTAGCTGAGGGGCTTACCTTGGTCAAACCCTGATTTTGGAATTAACCTTGAAATAAAATTGAAATTGCAGTAATAAACAAAGTAAATAGAACAATTCACCTTGCTTATGTTGAAACCCTTGTGGAGGATTCGAATCCTTGAATCCACAAGTATGAATGCTCCAAATGGATGTAGAATTTTAGGATGTAGGATGTCTCAAATCAATTGTCTTTAGATCTTCAACACCAATCTTGAATGGATCTTGGAATAGGAAGAAGCTTGAATGAATATGGATGGAGAAATCTTCAACAAGAGGGCTCCATAGAGCTTGAATCCTTCAATGGATACCATTGGATCTCCTTGATGAATTGAATCTTGAATGCTTGAATGCTCACTTTGATAAAATATGCATAAATGATCCTCCACTTTTCTTTCCTTCTCTTTTCTCCCTTCTCCTTTTTCTTTTTCTCCACCTTTTTTTTTCTTTCTCTAAAATGAGAGGAGAAGGCTTCCTTATATACTAGTCTAAGACACCAATTTCTAGAGAGGCCGACATATAAGAAGTAAATTCCCATTAGGCTCATACCCTTAGAAGTGGACCTATATTAAATGTCTTTTAAGAGTCACCATTTCAAAGCTCAAAGCAGCCAACCCGGAAGCGGGAAAGAATTCTTTCCAAACCCCGACATCTAGAAATCTTTGGAATTTGAAATTTAGACCCTAGGTTAGGGTCGAGGTTGACCCTAACATAGGTTAGGGTCAAGGTCAACCTTGACCTAGAAGGTTGACCTTGACCTTGAGGTCAAGAACCTCAAAATCTCAAAGCAAGATACTAGAAATAGGTAGGAAAGAAGTAGAAAACAAGGCAGGATAGGGGAAAAGCCAGATCCAAGTAAAAGACACATTCAAGGAATTTGACATGACCCCAAACCACTTACTCAGAGGACTAAACCAGTCCTAAATGGAAGTGCTTCCATTTTCTGATGATACAGATAGACACGCCCTTTGAGACATGAAAAAGATTGCTAAACAAAGATGTAAGTATCTTGTGAAAACAAATAACCTCATACCAAAAAGGATGTACCATAAAATAATTGACCATTCCATGAAGATACAATGAGGAGAAAGAGAAAAGGATACCATATTATGAAAACTCGTTGCATAAATCAATTATGCAAGATATACACTTCCAAACAAGGAAGGGGTCATAAAGTAGGAGATCAATCCCATCAGAGAGAAAGATCTTAAACAAACAAATCCATGTATGGAAGGAAAATATATTATAAAAGATGTAATGAACAAAGAGATAATGGAGCTTTAAAAGGAGAATGAAGATGGGATAAAGAGACCTTTCCCCCCAAGTGAGGAAACAAGGAAGAAGACCTATTATGATGCTCACAATACACATTATGCAAAGAAAATATTCTCCAATGGTGTAAGATACTTAAGTTTACATAATAGTGAGAAACATAATAGGAGAAAAGAGATGCTAAGGTATGTTTTCACTATCAAGGAAAAGTAAAAGATCCATTGTTAAACAAAGAAGAGATCTATCAATAAAATCTTGAACAAGTTGTCTAAACTCCACAATTAGCAAGAGTGTTTATTGCTATGATGAAAGAAACACATAAACTCACCATTGATATGCCTTTTATTCTTTGGAAAATTTCTATAAGGAAATTAGATTCTAGAATCATATCTAATTCTCCAAAAGATACTTTTAGCTAAATCCAAGTGATCATCAAAAGGAGATGTGACAATGGGTGGTGTTGGTTAAAGAATGTCAAGTGGAGGTTTTTATTGTGATGAAGAAGGACAAGAAGTATCCAAGGGTATGAGACCTAGACCACACTTAGTGACTTGTGTAAGAGGATCTATAGGAACCTTAATACCTTTCTTATTAATGCCAAGTTCTAACCCATTGTAACCTTGTTGAATAGTGATATCATTTACCACATTGTAATTATATTTTAATGTAGAAGGTAAAGGAGATTCATCTTGAGATTTATGGAAATGTGTTGTATAAAGAAGAATATTCTCTGTAAGAGGAGTCCTACCACTATTCTTGTCATCTTTAGGTGGTGAAGAAGAAGGTATGTCAAGATCTTCTTGTGTTCATAGTATCCTTGAATAAAAATCATCAATAAAATACTTAACATGCAGAGTATGAATAATGATTTGATAAAATGAAGATTGTCTAAGGTCATCTGAGGAATTGCACAAACTAGCTTCCCTAAGACTACCCATTAAAGTAGGTTGGGGAAGAGGAGATCTAGGTCTCACTGGAATAAGATAAAATTAGGAGCTAGATCTTTATCATCATGATCAATAGGCACTATAGGAGTAGAATTAGGAGGATTTATATTATTTTTATCTTTAGGTTTATTCATAAAGACCCTTATGTAATCAACATATTTCATGCAGTTTGTTAAAATCTGAGTGATAAAGCCACACAAAATATTGATAAAGGTTTCAAGAAATATGCTTTATAAGAAAGAAAGATATTTTTTAACCTCATGATGCCATATGCAAGAATAATATGAAGGAATATAAACATCATGAAATGCAAGAAGTTACGATTCACACCATGTGATTGATAAAGAGAAGTAACGAGAAATGTAACAACATAGGTTATCACACTCTAATCTAACTTAGTAAACTCCATGTTAATGAAATTTAACAAGCACACAATGAGATCTAACACCAAAATTAGAAGTATGTAAGATGAGTTGGGTTCACCACAATGTACAACAAGAAAAGGGAAGCAATGCAAATAGGTAAATTACCTCCTTTTTTCACAATTGCATATTCGAAAGGAAGATGCCCCAATAAACTCAAGAGGTGACTCAAGCACTAAATGGCCCGAGCAATGATTCCTTCACTAAATATGAAATGATGAAATGTGAAAAGGGGAAATGATAAAAGGATGTAATGTGAATGATTAATTTAAGGAAGACTTAAAAATTGGTGAAAATAAACTGTAACAAATAGAAAGGGAGAAAAATTTCACAGAAATAGAAATCAGAAGGCATATCTAACTTGTGGTTGAAATATAAACTTAAAATGCAAGGGATGTGATGTATTCCTAAAACATGACAGGAATGGTGATGTGTCCCTAATGTTTTTCTCTTATTTTTTCACAGATCGTTTGACTACTCTTGATCTGTCCAAATCCTGTCTGATAGCTCCATAGTTTGTTCCCACGCACATAAAAATATGGAAGAAAGTTGAAAAAGGGGTTTGCCTCAGTCAAACCCCTATTTAGGAATCAACCTTGAAATAAAATGCAATAAAGAAAAGCGTGCTATCATCTAGTAGAGGCTAGATCTACAAAATGAAGCATATCATACCTTGTAGATGCAAACATTTCTTTAAATGTGATCAAATATGTTGATGCAATATAGCTTTGACTAAACACAAAAACCTAAAAGGAAATCATGAAAAGACAAAACCTTATGGAATAGATGTTGTAATTCGCCACAATATTTGATTGAGGAGAAGAGTGAGAAGACTTGAATGAAGATAAATATATGTGAATCTCCTTCCTTGATAGAAAAATCCTTTGCTTGGCCTCCAATGAGGGAAATAAGCTAGATCTATGGAAGAATATACCTTGATTTCTTGAGAAGAATGAATGTTTGAATGCTTGAACTTGATGGCTCTTGATTGCTTGATTTCCTTCCTTGCAATTGATAGCTTGATCATGATAATGAATTGCTAATAGTGTATAATAGATCATGGATTCCAAAATGAGGAGAGATAGGGGGTTTATATGCATCTCACATCATTTGAGGGGTTAAGAATTAAGCAGGCTGATCACAGGACCAAATCTCCCCCTAAAACCATGACATGACCCTCCAGGCCAAATTTGGGTCCCATTCTCCTAGGACATGTCCTTGGGAGAATGAGCCTAGATTTGATCTAGGTGCCAAAACATAAGGTATGTGCAAGATTTCTGAGTACAACCCGTTTTGGGGTCTCGATATATCATGAAGACCAAAAATAAATTTATAGGGCCTAGGTGAAGAAATAAATTATGAGATTGGATGAAAAAGAGAGGAGCACACCTAGAAATAAGGGCCAACCTCAATTTTAAACAAGATTGAAATGAATGGAAGACCCATATTTGAATTTAGGTATTCATTAAGTGCTATATGAGGTCCTACCATATAAAGAACACTAAAATAGGCACAAAATAACCCTTAAATTGTACACAAATTAGGTGCTTACAATTTATGACAATACATTTATATTTTGTAATTTTTATTATAATATTTATGAAAATGTGATCACTATCTCATGTATTGAAGATTTCCGTGGTTATAATGTAGTCATGTTTGTGACATTTAAATTTGTGTAAAAACACAAATGAATTCCTTCACAATAGTGGTTCCTTAGCAACCACATGCTTCAATACACTTCCAATTCACAAAAGGAACATAAATATACTTACAGGAACATGTTGTAGAATTTTTCTCCCATTGCAAAGATATTTGTACACAAAAAATGTACCTTTTAGTCCTAAAAACTAGAACTTCCCATTTTCATTTTCATGTAAAATGAAAGGTAGCCATGGCTAAAAATTTTGATTGCATACATGCAGCCTTACATGAAGTACAAAGTGAAACACCTTCTAAAAGTTCCCATTACATGCCCATGCACTATGAATTTTGGGAATTTTCATATACCACTATATGTCACTTTATGTGCAATGTAATATGCAATTATGTCCAAAATCCTCGATTGTAGTTTGTCTTTGATCTACCGTATTCTCTAACCGAGAATTTTGAGACCCATTACATGTAGTGTTACATGTAATCTTAAGTCTAATTATGTCCAAAACCTCCATACCTATCATTTGCAAATTTATGATTTTCACACCAACTACATGTTTTGCTACATGTAGTCAAATGCACAATTGCATCCAAAAACCTTGACAATACCCAAGTTTACCCTTTTAAAGTTTCAAATACAAGTGCAATAGGGGATTTTTTGACTCGATTGCAAGTTGAATTACACATGTAGTTACACATGCAATCTTAAGTGAATTTGGGTCCATAAACTCCGATTTCACTTAAATATTTAGGTTTTCTTTTGTAGTAGGAATGTTTTGGTCCAACAACATAAACTTTTACAAGTTAAACCACACTTGCATCTTCACTTGTAGTGCACTCCAAAATGCTCGAATTGCAACCATGTCCCACAAAAAAACAACTTTTTCACTTCACCCTTGCTTGAATCCTTGTTTGCACACACGATCTACCAAGTTTCAAAATCAAATATGAGCTTCATGAAGAATGATATGACACCAATGTTAACAAATTTTTATGTTAAAATATTTTGGTCTTTTCACCTCATTGCTACAGGTGCTCATCCAAAGTCAAAAGAGCCAACCATCACGCCTGAGAAAAAGATGCAATTCAAGTTTCATAAATTTTAGAATTCTTTCAAGGCTGATTCCAAGCAGGTGGTAACAAACCAATAAGAGGGATTGTGAACTTTTTTTAGTCATGGGCTAGAATGAAAATCAATGACTTGTCGATGTCACCAAATGCAGAGGTCAAAGTGTTTTTTTGCAGATGTTCCCACCCGTGTAAAAATTTGAAGATTTCAAGTACTTATCAATCTATCGATAGGAAAATATCTCTAATAGAGGATGATGTAATAAGAGTTTTGTCTTGTCAGACACCTAATTTAGTTTTCATTATGCATTTTGTAATTTAGTTTTGACAAGTTACATGTAAAGCATAAAATTGCAATTGCATATGTAATGTCACATGTAAAGAAAATAATTGCAATTGCACTTAGTCTCATTACATGTAATCATATTACATAGGACTGTAACATTGAACAAGTCAATAGTAGGTAGCAAATTTTCCACCTTTTTTTCTCAACTTCTCTTCTATATATATAATAGGGCTCATTGTAAAAAATCATCTTTTTGCAAGACAATAAAAATATGCCGATACGTATATGCACTCTAAGACTTTGAGCTTAGATGTGAATTATATTACTTTCAATAGAAAGGCAAGTTATTTTGAGACTTTGTGCCAATTCAAACTGTCATGTGATGACATTTTCTAGAGTTGATTGTGAGTTTGGTGTTTTTGTTCAAGATAGATTTGAACTCAATCTTGTATACTTTGAGCTGCATATTGCATTCAAAGTTATAATTTGGTTTCAAATTTGGTCTTGCATACTTTGAGCTACTTATCAAGTATAAGATTAACATAGAATGCTCAAGCAAGAAAATAGCTTGCAAATTTTATGTTTCTTTTTTTTCTTTGTTTGTGCATGCAAGGTGAGATATGTGTTGGAGACTTTGAGCTGCGCATGTGTTTCATTATCATTCTCATAATCTAATAAGGGGTTACTAAAAGACTTTCAACTTTTGTGAACTTGTAAGTTACTAAAATTTGCTAGTACATTGAAGGTTATTCTTATGTTTATCATGATTATTGCTCCAACAGATACTATTTGACCTGTCCCAGAAATGAGGACGTCCTGGAAACTTGGAAAATTTTGGAAATCTTTTCCTTGGTTTTCCCATAAAATTAATGTTTTAATTTTGATGATTTGTTTGATTTCCACTCTCATGCGGACTCTAAAGTTAAATTATTTAAAACAAACATTATATAAATTAAGGTTCTATAATTTATATAAGCATTCTTTATCCATATTTTTATATGAATATTTAAAATTTTCCTATTTTTTATATAGTTGTTCCCACTGTCGTCTCTTGTCGTCTCTTGTCGTTCCCTACTCTGAGAAATTTTTTTTTCTTGAAAACCCATTTCCCCGTCCCCCCATCCCAGAAACTTGGGGTGTAAATAGAAGTAGTTAACTACTTTAAAAAAAAATTCTAGTAGCAATAAGAAGGGGGATCCTCCCCTTATAATTAAGAGAGACTGTATCTCACACACTGTGGCTAGAACCACTATTTTCAATTGATCCTTAAAACTATCAGTTGTAAAATATCCAACTAACAATTTTTGGTGACTTTGTTGGAGATCTAATACACATTCAAAAGCCTTATGCTTTGTTTGAAGTATATGTCCACGCCCTATTCATTGTATTTTTATTTCTTTTAATTTTTCAAGCTTTCACTAAGGACATATAAATGGTTGCTCAAGGTCCTTGGGGAAATACTTTTGGTTCGTTGAATTTGGCTCTACCTCTACATGCTCTTCTGATGGTTCACATAAGAACTTTCCCAAGTTCTTCGGTGATGGAAAACAACATCCTCACAAACATATTTTATCTTTATGCATTATATGTGGTATTTATGGTGTTAAATATGAGGACGTGCTTGTGAGGCTATTTGTGAAAACTCTCCAAGGTGTGGCTATTGAATGGTTTTACCATCTCTAGCTACAATCTATCACAAACTAGATTACTCTCATAGCCAAGTTTGAAGAAAGTTTCAATCCTCCCGAAGATGCTCATGCCCTATTGACCCAACTCACCTAGTTGAAGAAATAATCTCATATGCCTATGCATGAGTTCATTACTCATTTCAATAAGTTAACATGAAGAATTCCAAATGCTGCTCAACCTACGACTGCAAATTTAAAATATTTCTTTTTCAATGCTCAAGTAATTGAAGTAAGTTTCTATTAAGAAGAGAAATCTCGACTACTCTTGAAACTGCATAAACTTTGGAAATTGAAATCAAGGATGATCTCATTCTTGTTGGGAAGATAAGAATAGAAGTAAGTGGGTTTGAAGAAAGTTCTTTTTCTTTGGATTCATTTTCTTCCATCACAAGAATGAACCCTACAGTGAAGAGGTTGGCAAATGAGTTACTTGCCCTCAAAAAGAAAATAGCTCAAGGTATGTTCTTTTCTCCTTGCAAGAATGTACAAAGGAGGCCTCTCCCAAATGTTTCTCATAGTTTTGCTGGTCAGAATCATCATATAAGTTAGTTTCATCACCAAAGAAGCTTGTTATTGAGGCACCATCAATGAAGGCAACAACGAAGCATCCTAAATCTAAAGCTAGTGATCTTGCTATTCTCTTCTAGAAAAAGGAAGCAGACATAGCTAGCGACTCTCAATTCTAGTTTTTGCATTTTCAGAAAGCCATTGATGAAAAGTATAAAGATGAAAATCTTTCTTTTGATGTTCAAGTGAATGAAGACAATCGTGTCATTAGATGTGAAAATATGGACATGCACAAAGGTCCTAGTTAGGCTACAAAATAATGCATCTTCATTTCAAGGTCATGAACTTGAATGAGTGTTGCATGAATGTATTACCCCAAAGCTTGAGGACAATCTTGTTATAAATAATTTAGATTTTCTCAACTCTAAATTTTCTGGACAACATACTAAGGTATGTAGTGCAGTTGTATTTCCATTTGAATCACATGAAGGAAATCATTTTGATTAGCCGAGGTGATGGTGGACGATGAACTAGTTTTTCAAGTTGCATTTGTCAACAAGAATTTAGCCTTTGTTTGATCAAGGGGATGTCCCATAAGACATCTTTCTTGGTTGGAGGCCAATGGAAAAATAGAGGTTCCACGAGAACTTGAGCATGAAGATATTTTTTAAGAAGAAGCCAAAGAAGCATGTTTAGTTCAGTAGAAGCAGTTTGAATTCATGGACTCAATTTGGGGTAGTAGAACACATGCTTCATCATAAGAGGAAATTGAATTTTTTCATCTCTTCCAAGGTGTGCTACATCAAATCTTGGTACCATTGCTCATGGTTCATCTATACAAAGTTGCCTATAAATGTGCAAGGTATTGCAAACTACTAAAAAAATGCAGCTATTTTGTTGAGTTGATGAATGGTTTTGTTTGAAATATTTCATTGCTAGCTAATTTTGGTTAGGTAGGTTTTCTCTTTTTCATAAGTGCATTTAGACAAGTTTGCATCTGCAAAATGAAAGTGGCGATCTTCTCTTTGAAAAGAAATAAGAAGAGACAAAACACTTTTCTTTTTGAAGACAATCCTTTAGAGATAGTAAACGAGTACAAATACCTTGGGATTGATTTTCACAACAAATTCACTTGGTAAACCTGTAGAGCAAAAAGAATTTAGGGAGGCTTAAAAATGTGATATTCCTTAGAAAATAGATGTAGGAATACAAATTTATAGGATTGGAAAATCAAGAAAATGCTTTTCAGTTTATTGGTTACCCAAGTGATCCTTTATGGGTGTGAGATTTGGGGCAACAATGTGTCAGATCACAAATGAAGACAAGTAGAAAGAATCCAAAAATATCTAATCATCAATAACCTCAAAATTAAAACTTGTGTCCCTTATGAGATCTTATCGATAGAAACATGCATCTTCCCTTTAGAGGCTTCAACAATGGTTCAATTGTTAAGCTACATAAGGAAAACACAAAGTATGGAAACCCATCAAATTTGGCCTAAATTGATCATGGAGGAAAGATTAGATAGAAGAAAGAACACGTGAATGAAACAAAATGGCAAATGGATGAAAAAATGGAATGTTAATATGCATGAATGTCTAGATAACAATTAAAAAAAATTGTGAGGGAAAAATTCAAGAGTATCATATGATCAAAACAAAATGGACAAAAAAAGCCTCCTATATAAAAGAATTTAACCCCACAGAAGACAATGAGGAGAAAGCATACATCAGAGAAAATATTAAATGGAGAGAAAACATGCTTATAACATAACTTAGGACTAGCTTTGACCATTTGAGGTGTGAATTAGGCAGATTGGAGATACCTATAGAAGAATGTGAAGAGAGACTATGCCTATTTTGCAACAAGGGAGTGGTAGAGATAGAGAGACAATTTATCATGGAGTGCCCAACATACAATGACATTTGCTCCAGCTATGTGGATATTTTAGTAGTAGACAATGTAAGTTCCTTATTTGAAGAAACATAGCTAGACATGACAACAAATCTTGTGATCAAAATTCATTGTCAATGAGAAAATCTAAGAAGTTAAAAATTGTTTAAGGTTTTGATACCCTATTATGGGGTGTGTGCTATTTTAGGGGGTCACATAGGCTGCTTCGACTTACATTATTATAATATTTCCTTCATTCATCCATACCAATACTTGGTTTCTTTTATTATTAAAATTAAATAATGGAGCAATATGAATGCTCAATCTGAAACTTTTAGTGTATCATCAAGGTGTTGGAAATAAATATATAAGCATTTTTTATTGGGTCAATATATTGCACATTGGTGTGAAGGCTAAGGCTGGAGTCTTATGGAGGGGGATTTTCTAAAATTAGAGCTAAAGCTGTTGAGATTGTTTTTAGATTTTTTTAAAGCTCGCTAGTCTCATGAATTTTGTAATCCACTTCAACTTAAGAGTCTAAACTCTATAGTTAAGGAAGCTAGTGGTCTCATAAATACAATACCTTTGTCTTCCATATTTTGTACATAAAAAAATAAGTAAAAAATTTATTTTCATTTTTTTAAAAAAAATTTCAAAATTAAATGTTTAACAAGTGACAAAACACATTCGAAGTTGGTAAGGCAATTTCTTTGCCCTACTAAATTTTCACCAACTTAAATATGCAATAGTTAAAAAAAAGAGCTCCTATTTTGAAGGAGAAGATTTCAAATAATTATCCACCCAAATTTTTTTATTTGTAAACCTCCTCCATAGAACCCCACCCTAATCGGACACAACATCCCTTCTAGCACTGATTTCTTTTCGTTGGTGAAATATTTCACATTCCCGTGAGAGACAATGGCATGGAAAGTCTGAGACTTGTTGGGCTTCATCTCTTGAAGCAATTTTCCATCACAGAAGTCAACTTTCCTTTTAGACTGGACGCTTCATCTAAACCTTCACAGGGAGGTGTTATATAGTGGGGGTTTATGACCCTGTTGAATGCACAATAATTTGTAACAGGCTTTCTCTCTCGTCACTATATATTGTCAAAGGTGATTTCAGTTGAGATTTACATTAATCAAGTACTATTGACCACTGAAGACACACTGAAATCTTTAGACGGCTTGGCCACTTTTCACTATAGCATGGAGTATCGGGTTGCAAATAATAGTTTATGAGGAAGAGATAAAAAATTGAATGACCATTTATCAGGAGGAGACGTGGGCACTTACAAGCACAAAATCCTTGGTTCCAGGGCCCTATTCACAACAGAATGTCGAAGCCGATATTTTGCTTGGCATTATTCACTAGTGATTAGCTTCTTTAATCGGGGATTGGTGTAAAGTGTTTTCCTGTCAAAAGTGGTAGATACAGGAATATTTTCCTCCCATGACAATTCGGTACAGAGGGCCATTCGTAAAGTGTTGTAACAAAGCATTTGTGATCGGACTCTGTTCTACAGCATATGCTCGAGGACTCTAGATAATTATTGGTAGTACAATGTTTCTCACGGGCTGTAGCTATGCTTGGGTGTTGGTTGTCACCTTTTTCGTATTGTGGTTTGAGAAATTCTTCTGAAGGAAGTTCCAGTGATGCAAGCAAGGGAAGTTATCGGGCAAGTTTATGAAAACTGGCACGTGTTGGAGATTGGCACTTGTTTACTCCTTTGATCATTCTGAAGATCAAACTCCATACTGACGTGTCATACTTCTTTGGCTGGCATTCCGGATGTGATTCATTCGCTCGTGTATTTGGGAAAAACTTGCAACCTTGTTATGATATTTTAATTTTGGAGGACGCAATACAAATTCTGAGCATTATTGCCTACCGATGGAAAAAGGTCAGAATTTAATAGAATGATTTATAGTGGAGTTTATAAACTTTTCCAGTTTTCCAACTGCAATTGTTATAGTTATTATTTTCAAGATGCTTGTCTAAAACATTCAAAGCAGAAACTCTAGATATGTGTCATAATAGAACAAGTGAGTAGAAACAACTGTTTGACAAAATACATAGACAATACGCGGTTTGGGAAAATGAAATAATTGTGTTGAATTGGGTTTGGAATGTTACATCATCAATTACTTTCTTGATTTCTTTATCTCTTTGTTCATTCTCTTGTTCTCAGAAAAGTTTTGTATCACCTACGCGACCTTCTACCTTCATTAGTGTCATTTGAGGATTTTTCTAAAATATCTTTTGTTGAATCAAGCTCAAGAGTAAGTTCATCAACCTCTCTCTTCTTCATTAAATACACTAATTGCCTCCTTTGCAAATTCGATGACATAATCTAGATCTCTAATCAAGTGTAAATACTCTGATTTCACTATCTCCAAACAATCTTTGATAAGTTGGAAGTTGGAAGTTAAGGGTTGAAAAATGGAACCTGATAAGTAGTACATGGGAGAATGTGTGGCGGTTGCAAGTATGTTCTAGGCTAGGGCACTGTGCCCTAGCCGCTGTTCTACTTTATGGCATTTTCGAGACAGGAGTTGTTGTGCGTTGTGAGGTGAGGGATTGCAGTTTATGGGGTGTTGTGGAGTTGCAAATGGTTTTGCTGGCCGTTTATCCTTTTCGGAAGCTTGGACGAGGTTTGCAGGGGGTGTAGGGGTTTCCCTATGGGAGTTGTGTGGTTTCTGCGTGGTGGGTTTGCATATTGTGGGGTTTCTTATTGAGGGTTTCTCTTTTCAGATGGCTGAGCTTGGGCTTACTAATACTTTGGTGGTTGCTAGTGCAGTGCCTCCCCATGGATCTGCTTCAGGCTCGCATGCTTCGGTGTCTACATCCTTTTTATGTGGGGGCAAGTTCTAAATTAAATAAGGTGAATGACTGTCTTCCATGGAGTCAGAATTGTCCCGTCCTTGTCATCCCTCCTAAATCGGCTATGGAGGATGTGGCTTATTGGAGTAAACATGCATTGATATGTAAATTCTTTGGGATTCACATTTGTTTGTGAGCTTTAGAGGCTTGGATTCGTCATTCATGGCAGGTGGAGGGAGATATGGAGATTATGCTTGCTACGAACAACAATTTTATGGTGTTCTCATGTATGTCTAATCGGAATCTTGTTTTTGAGGGAGGACCATATTTTTATAATCATGTGGGCTTGTTTGTCAAACCCTGGCATGCAGGTAGAGGAATTACCCTCGTGGGTTACTGTTTGGATTCGCTTACCTTGACTTCCTTTAGAGTTTTGGAGGGAAGATATTTTGTGCCAGTTTGTAGCTTTGCTTGGGAAGCCGACTGCGATAGCTCAATACACCCTCAATAGAAAGGTAATTTCCTTTGCTCGAATTTGTGTTAAAATAGATTTGAATAATCCATTGTCAGATTCTTTGGAAATTTGTTTAGGTTCTTCTACTCTCCCTTTCTGTTGTCGAATATGTCATGATTATGGACATCTCCAGTGTTAGTGTCCTCGAGTTAAAAAGGGCATTAAAGTTTCTACTGGTATTCTTGGTGGCTCTTCTTCTTTCTCTCCTCTGAAGGTAGATAAAGAGGGAAAGGGGAAAGCCACAATGCATGTAGATGGCCTTGATAAGGATGGTTTTGTGCCTATTAAATCTCTGGCTAAACAATGGGGACAGAAGAGGCCCTTTAAAGGAAACCGATTTGGGGGATATCCATTGTAGATAAACTCAACTCTGGCAGCATTGGAATTGTCCCCTGCCCTGCACAACACTCCCGTCAAATTCATTGAGCCATATTGGTGACAACTCGTCCAGGAAGGCTTTAGTCCACAGAGGTTTGGCATCACAAATAACCAATTCCATCATATGGTTGAGCATACCATAGAAGCGGTGATCAAGACCATAGTAAGCTATCACATGGATTGCACTGGATACAATCAACCAAAGTAGTTCGATAATATATTAGAATGCACCAAAGAATCACAAAGGAATGGCTATCGTCAGGGATCACACACGGCTATTGAACATTGGAGGAGCCTGATGAATATAAGGAGGATCAACATTTTATTATGTATAGTAACACATATATAAGTGCGAGTCTATGATTCTGAACATTCAGGAGGACAGGCATTGGATATGGAAGAAAAGATCAATCCATTCTATACAGAAAATACAATGTTTGATAATATTAATGCAATCTGCATGCTCCAGATAACTATAGTTGTTATGAACACCCGCCATGGTAATAGATGAGTTGGATAGAAGAATAATTAATAAACATCTGAATCCATTTGTGTGATACATCCGATCTGACATATATTGAACCAGTAAACTCAAGAAGTTGATTACAGATTTATTATGAAATAAAGAGTTTAACTTCTCCATTCTACGTAACGCAAGCACAGGTACAAACCCATATGTTCCACCCGGAGCCTTTGATACAAAACAACTCATATTCACCTCGAGTGTCAATAACACCATGGACTATCGATAAGAGAAAGGGAAATACATTAAGAGTCATATATCAGTCTGTAAAAGAGAATCATCAATATCTGGTATAAATAGTAATTTAATTAGTAGATAAGGGAAGGAAGATCAGTTTATGAGAATGTACAAGATCTTGAACCTAGTGTCCATCAATGATATTAAGTGAGACAGAAGAAGGTAATCTATATGTGTATGGGAATATTGTGAGGAGACAATCAGATTTGTATTACACATTTATCACCGCTGTTCAATAGAATAAAGAAGTGATTCATAACAGAGAATTGTAGAAAGGTCAATGCCTCTAAGTGAATGAGGAGGAAGTAAATATGTATGGTACTGATTTCATAAAAGAATCATTAAGAAATTGAATCATAAAATCAGTGCATCAGATAAAGGACCAAGGATACACAGGAAAAGCAACATATATAATAATGCACTTCTAGTCCATAATTCTATTGCTATATTAGGAACATCCATGATTTGTTTGATATAATTATTCCTATTAGAGGAAGTTATTATCCTTGACAAGGAATATTGATAAAACAAATCATTTCCCCACATATTTTGATCGAGTTGAAGTAGAAAGGATATTGTGCATATCTTCCATTATATACTTCATTTGCAAGAATTAGAAAAGGAAGTGTGAAGAAATAAAAGAAATTGTCCCAACACCGAGAGGGGACATTACAAGTATTACCACCTTTTCCGGTTGTGCCACATTTTCTGGTAGGACATCTTCTGCTGGTCTTTCTACCTGTTGTTGTACTTCCCCTTCTGGTAGTACTTCTACTTCTGGTTGTGCAATGTCTTCCTGTTGCACTTGCTCTTCTGGTGGGGCTTCCTCTATGTGTTGCTCTTCAGCTGTATGTAGCTCACCCACATCAATATCTTCTCCTAGTACTTGTTCCTCTGGCAGAATTTGTTCATCGGTTGTAGGTTCTTCACGAGCAGTGAATTGAACTGGTGGTTCCAGTACTGTTTCAGGTTGCTCCTGTGGACCTGTTGCCTTGAGAGTATTGAAGTCATATTGTTGCCAGAAATTTAGTGTCTCTTTATAGACTGCCTTCTCATACCCGTTTACTATCTTGGCAACTCTATTCTTGGTATCCAGATTCATGGATACTTCCTCCATTAGAAGTTTAATAGTATCTTCGCTGAGACCCGGTTGAACTTGTAACAGTATCTCCTTGACTATTTTACTGTTAGTCCCTAGACCGGTTCGCCATTTGTTCTGAAGTCTAGTGTTTAGTTCAGGAGGAAATTTCGACCTATAGTCTCTTGGACTTCTGTTGAAATCTAAGAAAGTTTCTAACAGAGCCACTATAATAGCTTGTTTATCTTCCTCTCCTACCACACTAAACCATTTAGCCGCATTGGCTACTTCTCCAAAATCCATAACTTCATCAACAATATCATTTACAGTCATGGTACAAGCCTTACCCCTTTCTGGAGAAACAAGAATGGTTGGTGGAGCCTGATCACTACCTCTATCATCAGTGATGTCGATAATCGGTCTGGTAGGAATCTTCTCTTTAACCGGTACTTCTGCTCCCATTACTCTTTTTCCTTTGTTGGTAACTTGGACCGGTGGCTCAGTGTTCTTTTGGCATTCTTCTTTTGCTTGTTGTTGGGTCTGAAGAAGTTTTGTCCATGTTGCCACACCTTCCTTGTGAACCTTGTCAGCTTCTCCAATAAACATTTGACTTATCCTCTTTCTTATCAAGAAGTTTTGCTTGTGCAGTTTTGCTGGTTAAGTTGCCTCGTCCAGAGTTAAGTGATTCTGAACTTCAAGCAGAGCCCTAATCCTTAGCTCCTTTTCTCTTTCCATTGAAGCTTTCCATCTTGCTTCAATAATCTCCTGAAGCTCGTCCGGTACTGTCTTGTGAAGTGCAGTAGGAATTAGGTTGAACTTGTGGATGCAATAGACTACCACTTCTATTTTCCTTTGGTCTTCTTCATTCGCCAGGTCATACCTCCTTCCGACTGATGCCATACCACCTCTTTCTTTCAGACTTTGTATAAATTCATTAAGTGTGGTCTTTCTTGCTCTCGATGCATCTTCCTTCACCGGTTTGGCAGTTTTCCTCTTGCGGACTAGAGGAGTTGGGTCTTCGGTTTCTATTTCCTTTGTTTCTTCCCCTTGAGCACTGGTCGCTTGTTGTGTTCTCTTCCTTTGAACTTTGGGTTGAGTTGCTACTGGTTTCTTCTTTGGTGTAGGAGTCCTCTTCACATACACCTTCTTTGGTTCCTTTATTGAAGACTTCTTCAGATTTTCCACTATCTCTTTGTATGTTCCGAACCAATATGCAGAGAGATCTAGGTCAGCTTCTTGTAAGGCATCTGCATATGCCTTGACTGTCTTGGAGGAGATCTCATAACCAAACTCCAGTGCGTACTCGGTTCTTGGCTCCATAGCTTGAATGATGCAGTGGTCGGTGGTTACTAGAAAACACACCTCATCTTTGTAGGTTTCCACGATAGATGTGGGAATCCTTTCCCTGGCGTGCATCCTTAGTTGGAACGCCTCAAAGTACTCATTCATAATTGTACTGAACTGGTTTCCCAGTTTGTTTGCCATGTCGTTGATCTGTATCATTGCCGGTCTATCGGTATCCCATATCACCTTGCCTATTCTCGGAAAATAATTCTGATAATATAAGAGTAAGCATACCAGTAGGGTTCCGTATTTTAGGAACTTTTTCTTTACAATGCCGAGATTCTTCAGATTTTCAAATATTTGACCTCGTAGCATTCCGCAAAGATCATACTAGGCGTTGTCGTGCATGATCCGGTGAGCGGCACGAATGGCTCCTCTCCGTATGCTGTTCAGGCTGCTGGATTGATAGATTTTGTAACCTATCACAGTAGAAGCGAACCGAACTCCTTGATCTTCAATGTTGTTGACGGTCATTAGCCGACTATCAGATTTCGACTTAGTCAATTTGGTGACCACAACATTGGAGATGGTTCTGAGAGTGAGTGCTTCCCCTTTGTCA
Source organism: Chamaecyparis obtusa (assembly GCA_027943335.1). Taxonomy (NCBI): domain Eukaryota; kingdom Viridiplantae; phylum Streptophyta; class Pinopsida; order Cupressales; family Cupressaceae; genus Chamaecyparis; species Chamaecyparis obtusa. Next base: position 176,860 of record BSBK01003727.1, on the reverse strand, counting down.
CTGTACTCGGTCACTCTATGCAAGTCCTCCTTGGTGATTTGTGTGCATGCTCCTTTTGCGAGCCAAAATCCTGGTTCATGCACATGACTGAGAACCAGTCGAATCAAGTCTGGTCGGAAGACGGTTGGGTAACAGACTTCGTTGATTAGCCCTGACGACACTAGCTTCGCGTATTTATTTGGAAGCTTTTTCGTCTGTGCATAGCGAGAGGTACTCGCTTTGGGTAAAGGTCTCACCCAGTTCTTCTTGCTTGGCATGAATGAAGGCTTTGACATCTTCAGTCATGAGGACTCCATTTGGCACAGAAGATAGCACACCAGACATGTCGTTTTCCCTGTTTTGAGATGCCATGATGTCGTAGACAGGTTGGTCGACTAGGTTTCCTTTGATCATCTTGACAACGGAGGATGATGATGCCATTTCTTATCAATCGGTTTACACAGAAAGTAGCTTGATTGGTCTTACAAAAATATCTTATCGATGATCAAAGCACAAGAATATTACTCAAGCATAAGAAATTGTAAATCACAAATCACAAAGTAAATGACAATGAGTAATCCTCCTTCCTTTATATAGAATTAGGTCATAACGGTAATTACCAAACGGTAACTATTTGTTAACGGCTATAGCATTAATTGCCTTACCTAACCTTTCTTTCCTTTATTGCCAACCGGTTATATAGGCTTTTTCCTGTTGAACAAACCCCGGTTGATCAACACTTACCTATTCGGTTTTACTTACTGACTAAGTGAGTTTGATACTCACTAGTTCTACCAGGAACAGTAGATGGTATACCGGTTCCCTCTAAGCCCTGTAGGCTCAATTTGCTGAAGAGATATCACCATCGGCAAATGATGATCTTCTCTCCGTCTTCTCCTCAGCGGAGCTCTTTGATTCCTTCTTGAACCAAATCTTCTTGACTTCTTTCTTGGTCTCCTTTCCCTTGTTATCCTTTTGATTGGGAGATGAGGTCTTTATCACTAGTTTGACCGATCCTCTTCTCTTGTTCACTGATCTGTTCCTACAATCTTTGGATAGGTGTCCAACTTTATTGCAGGAGTAACAGACTATCCTGGTTGCCTTCCATGGATTTACCCTTCTTTTGTTTGGTGAATTACGCCAGGAATGATTATGGCTGTGCATGCCACAGTTAGCACAATTGGTTGTGCTCCGGTTCTCATTCCTCTTTGGGAATATCGGTCTCGGTGGGGATCTGAATGCCATTGTTTTGGATCTGCATTCATTAGCCTTGTTTCCAAACTTGTTGCATGCGTAGCAATAGCCTTTGAAGCTTCCCCCGCTTCCACTAGACACACTATTGGGACGAGACCTACATTCAGAGGTCTTGTGGCCAAACTTGTAACAGTTTTTGCAGTTACTGTTAGTTGGCTTTACCAGTGCGTTTCTGCAGTTGCTTGTTTTATGGCTTGGTTTGCCACAGTGATTGCAAGAAGTGTTGAAGGTCTTTTTCCCCTTTTGTGCCAGTGGCTTCTTCTTTTCTTTCTTGCTTTTCTTGATTCCAGAAGACTCATCGGTTTCCTTAGTGCTTGGACCGGTGGAGCCAAGTCCTATGGGATCCTTGTGATTTCTCTGAGCTTTCAGTTGTTCATCAAGCTTTGCAGAACTTTCGTTGTACCTTCTGAGTGTCTCATTTCTTTCTTCGAGAACTTTCATTTGTTCCTTCAATTGATACAACTCAATTGCCAGCCTCTTGCATGCATCGTCTCTGTCATGCCAATTCTTTTGCATGTTGGCATATTCTTGGGTGACTATCTGCATGTCTTCTTGAAGTTGCAAAACGATAAGATCACTCTCTCTCACTGCTCCTTCAGCTAAATTTCTTGCTCTCTCAGAGGCTGCAAGAGATTTTACTGCAGTGTTTCTTTTATCTTTAGCTTTCCTCTTTTTCTCAATTAATTCAGTCAACCTTAGGTCATTTTCTTCCTGCTCTCTTTTCAGGTTGGAGATCTGATCGGTTAGGATCTGATTCCTCTCCATAAGCTGAGAGACTGCCTCCTCAGCTTCATCTGATCCACTTTGCCCAGAGAGCTCCTCAATCGTTTCATTGCTCTCACTTAACTGCAGAGCTAGCTCCTTTCTTTTTGCAAAGGATCTCCTTAGCCTATTCTCAAGAGAGGAAATGATGTCATTGGCTTTCTCAAGCTGTTTCTGATACCTGTAACCCTCCATGATCTTTTCTCAAGCGGTTAAGCTCTAAATATATTTGAGAACCTAAGCTCTGATACCAATTGTTATTCCTAACCGGTTACTGAGAGAGGGGGGGGTGAATCAGTAAATACTATTTCTAACTTAATTAAACCTTGTATGCAGATTCTTTCAGAATAAACAATATGTAATTAACCATTCATAAGCAGAAATAAAAATACTCAAAATCAACACAGCATATGTATATGGAAACCCTCGATTAGAAGGAAAAAACCACGGTGAGATAGAGCTCACAAATTCACTACTGGAGTAATAAAGATGCTCTGTTAAGAGCTTACAAAGCACTTGTGAGAGTGCTACCTAGTAAAGGGATTTGGTAGAAGATCGGTTAAGATCTTGACTGTGTTAGGAGTTGCTTTGTTAAAGGACTTTCAGCACCAATGAAGATGCTATCCGGTTAGGGGATTTATACAAAGAACCTATTAGTGTTCACCTTGTTATAGGGATTTCAATATGCTTTCACAGTATAAAAGCAATGATCTTGATTGACACTCTCTATCTGATTAGATCATACCTGTTTTCCTTTCCTCTCTGCCTGGCTGTTGAACCTTTTTGCCTTTCACCTTTTGTGACTGTAGTCTCTCTCAGAAGAAATCTCTCTCTTGCTCTGAATATTCAACAACGGTTCTCTTGCATCCTATGACCTTTATTTATAAGACATTAATCTTAATAAAAACTCGACTCATAGTATCACCAGACTGTAAACCCATCCATAAATCATGCAGCAAGAAGATTTGCGAGATGATCTCGAGTTTACCTTGAAACATCCGTGTAGAAATAAAACTAACTCCTGTTGAAAAGCTAACTCTAGTTCTAAACGATGGATGCTCCACATAATCCGGTTTTAAATCAAACAGCCCCGCATATACTGGTGCAGATTGACATGTTGATTGGTATCAATCTTATACCCGGTTGTCCATACGTCCCCTGTATGTACTATAAGACCGGTATCTCCTTTTCTGCTTGGTCTACCAGTACCTATACTCTGTTTGGTCTACCGGTGCCTATTTAGGAGTATGAGTGATCTACTGGTTCACTAGTGGGATTGATGTTTGCTTTATTTATCCAATGACAATCTTAAATATGCCAACAGTTTTTTGAGTCAAACTCATTGACCCATGTTTCATGAGTAGTGGTTCACATGAACCCATCTCTCATGAGAATGAATGGAACACTTATCACTCAATGCATCTAGGTGATGCTCACATAGGTGAAGCACCGAGACTTCCCTAGAGATCAACCATCCTAGTACTACTCCAACTTGAGCGTGGTTAACTATGGAGTTTCCTCCATGGTTAAATCCACTATGCTTGAACCACCACTCACGAGACATGGGTCAATGAGTTTGACTCAAAAAACTACACAGTTGAATCCTAATAGAAATATCACAATTTGACTTGATGTGGAAAAATATCTCCTACTAATCAATTGATGAGCTCAAGGGGTTTTCTAATGAATGGTTCATAAGGCACAACACTTGCTGAAGGTTTTGCAAATGGGGTTGCAAGAAGAGTGGGTTTAACCATGGAGGAAACTCCGTAGTTAAGCACGCTCGAGAAGGAGTAGTACTGGGATAGGTGACCTCCCGGGAAGGCCCTGTGCTTCACCTCTCTGAGCATCATCTAGATGCAATGAGTGTTAAGTGTTCCATTCATTCTCATGAGAGATGGGTTCATGTGAACCACTACTCATGAAACATGGGTCAATGAGGTTGACTCAAAAAGCTACACAGTTGAATGCTGATAGCAATATCACAATTTGACTTGCTGTGGAAAAATATCTCCTACTTATTATTTCAGACTTGTAATGACTCATTAGGGCTGCTGTACTTTCCACAAAATTTTCAACCTCTGTTGTACAATACTTGTTATTTGTGGGAGTCTAGCAAAACTTATGTGGGGATTTGGATATCATACAAGACAAGAGAATTGGATAAAGTGTTTTTTTTGTTTAGTTTCTAGGGAAGCCATCCCTTTCGGATATTCTGATATATCTAATTTTCAAGCAGCAGTACTGCTACAAACATTATTATTTTTCTGTCATTTCTTTTCCTGATAATAAGATTATTAGAGGATTAGGGTATCACAAATTGCTAAATTTACCCCTACATAAGCCACTCACATCATGGTATTCTGATTAATATTCTATATCAGATTTAGCATAATGTTTCATCTATTTGGTTATCAATTCTAAAAGGTGTCTGCTGTAATTTAACATCAGTTAATATCTAGGTATGATGTGCTAGAATGAATATTAAATTTCTGCATACTATTTTGCTATATGGTTCTAATTTCTGGAAGTTCTGTTGCAGCAAATTAATAAATCTGGTGCATTGTTAGAGTATTATTTGCATTGTAAAACTAGATGGTTTACCACCAATAAGAGATTTCTTTGTTATTGTTTGTACACCATGGAAAGTTTATTGGTGGATAGTATTTCAAATTTGCATAGCATTATCTGCCAATTTGGCATTGATCAATCTTGGAGTAATGTATCTGTTTGGCATTGAACAAATCTGCTTGTTATTTTCCAGTTTGTCATTGATCAGATCCGCTTGTAATCTACTGGTGGTATTGATCATATCTGCATGCATATTAATCCCCGATTGTAAACTGGATAGCATGCTGCCAATGAGTTGAAAATCAATTGTTTATTTTTCTCATCCCAATTTTTGTATACTCTCACCTTGCCCACATCAAGATCTCGGTGATGGAAATAAACTTAGGTGTTGATTTTAAAACTTCATGAAATCGGGCCAACATTCTTGCCAAGGACATTATAGAAAATAGTAACAATTGAGTCACAATAAATGACATATAGTTATTTGGAGAATAATTAATCTTGGGTCTCTTCAATTTGTGAAATGAGTGTAATTTGACTCATTGTATGTAAAATGAGTGATATGTGAGCACTTTAGTCAACTTAAAGTTTGGGTTTTTTAAAATTTTTTTTATCTAAACATCCAAAAGCATGTATTTTACTCTGGGCCTAGCTTGGGTACACCTAGGGTTTTGCTTAAGCACCTCGAGTATGTTGTGGGTCCTTTTGTACCTTGAGTGCCTGGGCAGAAACCAAGGCAAACGCCATACTGTCCCAACCCAAAACCAAAATCCACACTAGAATCTTGCAAGTCAATGCTTGTTTTGAAGCACCTAATAACTTAGCAGAAGATGCATGTATATTATAAGAACTAATTTACATGTTGAGCATTCTTGCACACATCTTTGTTCATTTGTGTGTGTGTGAAAAAGGGAGAGAGAGATGTTACATGTATGTAAGAGACAAACTCATTTGTGAAGGAAGCTTCCCAGATAGATTATTATTTCCAAGAAACCTGCAATTGGTGCAATATGAATTTTGTTCAAATAGTCCACATTATCAACCACCCTAATGAGATTAGAAAGATATTTTTATTTTTAGATTGTGAATACTTGTGAATATAGCTATGATATGAAAAAATATAGCTTTTTAAGCCTTGTCACTTACAAGAATTTCAAAGAACTTAATTTTTGAAGTGAAGTTGGAAAATCTCCTGTAAAATTATTAAAACTCAAATCCCTGAAATAAGAAACAGTTCAGAATGAGTAGATATAGACAAATAAAATCATCCATCAGACACATCACATATATATCATAAACTACACTTGTTTTTTCAAATTTCTAGCCCTTGAAGCTTCTAATTACACACTTTGCCTACTGAATATAGTAAAGCCAATTCCTATAGTTGTGCTATGATGGCCTTGTGAAATTTCGGCCAATCAATTGCAAGATATCCTAATTAAGAGTTGGCATGCATCATGGAACACCAAAAGTTTTCCAAAAACATTATCACAGCCATAAATGATAAGTAGTTGACATACAGATCATGAGAAGATAATTCTTTAGATTATAACTAAGGATATGCCCATAAAAACACTTGTTAACAAATGAAATAGAATAAGACCATTTCTCTAATTAGGAGTTAAATACCAAAATCTTAGATAATTGACCGAAGAAATTCAAGTTCTATGAAATGTCAAGTCATCTATAACATATGATTTGATGCATTAAGTTATTTTGCATATGTTTTCTCTGTCTCTAAATAAAGTGAAAATATAAAGAAGCATAATAGAGGCCTTTTTGGTATGCACAATGTGATAGTATTAGATTACTTAGTTGTAGATAGTTTAACAAGATTCACATCCCATAGAATTCATTTGCAGTGATACATCTTTAACTTATTCTCTACCAACATGATACCAATGAAATACCATTCTGAACTTATTTTGTTCACCTCTACCACTCAACTTGTTTTTATTAGGTCCTAGTCACGAGTTTTGTGTGTTTTGGTCACTAAAACCCTTGTGTTGTACTATTGGGCATGGATGTAGATCATATATGTCACTCAAAACTTGCTCCGAGGCTGGTGAGCATGCCCTTTTGTCATCTAAGTCACTAAACTACACTTTGTGCAGTTTGTTTTGCTACATTTGCAACTCGGGTGCTCTATTCATTTACTCATGCCATCAAAAACAAATCATCGACACACAAGTGCACCCTACCATTATTAGCTTTGCTACTTAAGTTTTCAATCAGGTGCTCTGATTTTTCACCTGAATTTTCCCCCATATGCAGAGGCATGCCTTTTACCTACTATTTCTTCTAAAGTTGATTTTGGCACACTTATTTCATGATATCCCATTAGTCAATCTCTAGCAAAAGCAGTCCAGGCACAAGCTTGCTTGATTTCTGCCACTTAAGGAACCTAAAATTAGTCTTAGGGTTTATAAAAGCTCCTCATGTCTCTTATCGTTGATCTCTTTCTTCAGAAGCACCCTTTGAGGTGTATTTGTCACTTAGCAAACCTTGATGGATTGTTTAAGCCTTAGGTTCCCATCTTTGCCATCTCAGCCACCTAACCTTCTGCTAGGCATTTCTTGCTGGTGTGTCTTCCACGTAAGGTATCATTTCCTTCTTGGAATGCCTTGCTGTTGTATGTGTCACGTAAAGGGTTGTAGGCATGTGTTTCTGTTGGTGCTGTCCCTGAACAGGCATATAGGCAGTTACACAACTTCTCACTGTTGCTTCAAGGACTCCCATTACTACTTAGGCGCTCCTCAAAGATGACTTTGTCACTTAAATTCTTCACACCTGAGAAAGGCACTTATAACAGCAGTTGGTGCCAATTGGAATCACCTCAGGCACTTAATTCTTTGTCGTTGCCACCAAGTAGACCCTCTAACTGCTCCAAGGTGCCTTTATCTGCTTTTTGAATGCTACAATGTCAAAATGAATGTCAAATATCATTTAGTTTGATTGCACATATTTTATTGTGTTTTGGTTTTTTGTTTTAGGCAAAGCAGATCAGCCCTAATCAGTCAAAAAGGCAAAAAATATATTCTTTTTTTAAAACTAAAAATTAGGGCCACAACAGACCTGCCATTCTTATTACATTTGTCACCAGTATCATTTTTTTTTTCTTTTGTATACTGGCAAGGCTTTGTAGAAGAGCATGTTGGTAAGTTTCCATGGCTTGAAAGAGACCCTGTTCTCTCGCTTTTTATATATTGGCTGATCATACCATGGTTTGTGAACTCTAATAAATCTACTTCTGAACTCCTGTTTGTTCCAGCCCTTTAAATTTACTTCAGTTATCTGACATTTCCAATAAAAAAGAACATTTTGTGTCCTTGAATGGTTTGTTCTTCCTTCCACGGTTATATATTTTGTTTGAGTCGATTACAAGAATTCCACATCCTTTGAAATTTGAACTGTAACACTTTTTGCGTTTGAGATATGGCTGTGATGACAAAATAAATAGGCCAATGATCAGAGTAGTATTGTAGATTCTTGCCGAAACCTGTCCAATTGCAATAATCCATCGATCAAAAATTAAGTTCCAGCAAGGAGCTGTTCTATGATCCAAACCAACCCCTAGTTTTTTTTGCTCTGGAATTTTTATTGTACTGAATTCCCCCATTGGATCCAGATTCTGTGGATTGGTATTTTTGTTCTATTCGAGTGATTCGAAAATTACCATAAGTCATATTAAAACTTGTCACATACATACATACAATCAGACTACTATTCCTGAAGTTCATATGAAAATGAATTTACAGGTGAACCCCATAGTAATGATTGATACCAGTTGATGACGTTTATTTGGGACATTGTTCTTGATTGGACATAGTAGGGTCTTCTTGCTACCCCATATTCCTAATGATTTGATCATTTTCAACATCCCTGCCCTAGTGTTTCCTAGAGGAGCATGTCCCTTCTTTCTATTTTGGCTCTAATCTTAGTGAAACTGAAGGTTGTTGGTTATGTCTGGACCTCTTCCATTGGAAGATCCACACTATTTAGACTGAATCAGATTTGATCCTCCAACCCTTGAATCGTCACTTTAATAGAGATCTTCAGCTCAAAATCTGCTTCATATGTTATATTAGTCCAGCCATAACTTGTCTGATCAACTGGTTTTATTGTATCAAGAGAAGGTTTTCTTTTCTTTTTGACAACATTCATAGCCTTGGGTTGTCAGACCTGGGGATTGACTAGAGTAAGTTCTTCGAGTTTATTTTTATCTTTAGTATTATTAATCCTAGTAGATGACTTTGTCACGTCCTGTCCTTAAGCGGGACCTATTCATAAGTTACACTTATAGCTCATGCAGACCCTCATAAGCTAGTAAGTATTGCAAGGGGGCCCATTTTGGGTGGCGCACTTGTCGTGCCGCCTTCTCTTGGCGAGGACCCATTTCAAATTCATACTCGGTGGTATTATTTCTTGCTAGTCGACTTGCTTGAGTTATAATGCCTTGGCATCATACTCATATTGGGTGGGAGAGAGCAACATAATCATCAATGAGCTTTTGAATCCATTTGTCTTTGTAATTCTTTATCGGAATTTGTTGGGAGATTGCAGTTTTGGAGGAGCAGTCATTATATATACTCATTCCACTGCGATCCAAAGGTCTACCGTAGATATCTGTTCTTACTTTGGTGATCATAGAGACAGTGGCTTAGGGCCCGTGACAACGCTTCCCATACTTTGAGATTAGCGATCTTATGTGATTCACATTGCAATGCATCAGTGCACATTGTTGATTGGGCTTGGTGGTATTGAGTATACAGGAGCATTTGGGTGTTGATTGTCACTATTCATTGCCTAACCTTGCATTGCATCCGAAGATCACAGAATTTATAAAGCAGCAGGGGCATAATATTATTGCTGCATATCTGAGTTATATGTATAGCAGTGGAGACATTGCTTCAGGAGTATATTGGTAGAGACATTGAGATTGCATATTTCAGGCAGTGGTGATATCATCATGAGTAATCAGGGATTTGATAGCAAAGACTGCATCACTACATCAGCACTGCAATTCACATCGATACCACAACTGTGGAGCAATGCTATTGCCCTCTGGGACTACCAATGTGGACAATGTTAAAAGACCAAGGTGCATGGTTTCTTGAGCCAAATCTTGATTGTAATAAGCAGTTGTAATTCTTTGAATACAATTGAAATCTCAGATTGCTAGTTTATCATTGCATATTTTGTCTGTTTTGTTCTTGTGTATTTTCTTGGGATATTTCAATGGTGTCAAAGCCTTCATCCTGCCAACCTGTTGGGTTGAGGTTAATGAGTGAGGAGACAAGATTACGTAGTTTATTAGAGGAGAAGGCATTGCTCCTTGGATAGGTTGGGAGATGCACACACAAATATGATCACCATCTTGGGTGAGTTGGCGAGAGGACAATGGAAGATTGGCGAGACTCTCAACTGCTTGGCAGAAATAAGGACTAATGGAGCTATTGGAGAGAACAATGGCCACGAGGATAATTCAATCAATTGGAGATCAAACAAACAATAGTACAATTCAAGGTCAATGATGCTGACTTTCCTTCCAAGCAGCAGGAGAATCATTTTCCCTCATTGGTTGAGTTGTAAGAATAGTTCAAGCAAGATTGGCTTGATGGAGGACTATAAATAGGCATGCCTCAAAGAATACATGGACTTGAGCATGAGGTATCTAGCCACTAAGGGTAATAGAGACTACAATAATGATTTGAGGTGAAAGATTGGCAAGCTAAGTCTCCCCTTTTTCGATGGATCCAGAAGGTCAACATCACAAGCTTGGGTGCAAAAGGAGGGCACATATTTTCAGCTCAATCATATGCTCGAAGATGAAGTGATCAAGTATGTAGCACTACACCTTGATAGGATTGCTCAAGAATTGTGGTACCATGGGATGGTTACACTAGGGCATGATCGGATCACTTCCTATGTTGATGTACTGGAGAGACTCATTGACAAATTCAATGGAAAGAACTTGGAACTCAACTTCAAGGAGTTGGTCAACTGAGGCATGGAGGATTTGTGGATAGCTATATTTCTGATTTTTAGAGGCTTTCTATTTTGGCAATTGACATTTCAGAGAGGAGATTGATAGCACTCTTTGTGGATGGTTTGATGGATCCTTTAAGGGGTTGGGTCAAGGCCCTAAGCCCTAACACACTCATGGAGGCAATCAAGAACACTTTGTGATATGTCTACATTGACCTCCAAGAATCAAATCTACCCAAGGGCACCTATCACTCAAAAGGATATAAGAAAGAAGCCATTTCATAAGAAGACTCCAATGGATGAGGTGACCTATAAAAACCTAAGGAGGAAATAGCTTTGTTTTAGCTGGAAGGAGCCATGGGAGCCAGGCCATAGATCCCTTGGCAAGGGGAAGATCCATTACATTGAGGTTGTGTCCAATAGCGGGGAGGTCGAGGAATTTGAGGAGCATGATAAGGAGCCACCACATGTGGAGCAGGAAAGGAGGTACCATTGTTGCTCTTTTCGACATGCCATGATGCAATGTATTTCGGGTGTGTGGCACTCTATAGGGATAACGAATCATCATTATGCTTGACAGTGGTGCTACACTCAATTTCATCAATACCTCCTTAGTTGCCAAGAGAGATTTGCATACAATGGAGCATGAGGGATTCGAGGTCAAGGTGGTAGGAGGCCAACTCCTACATTGCACACATTTGGTACCATAGATGAGCATCACCACGGGGAACTACATAGTCACGAATGACTTTGTCGTCATTAATTTTGTTTTAGTGAAATTAATGACAACCCCACAAAATTTAAACAAAATTTTGATAAAAAAGCATGGATATACTCTAACTATGTCTTTTAAATGATTTTTAAAATTAAAAAAAAATTATTCGTTTTCGTTTAGAAGTGTTTTTGTCGTAAAAAATAATGTTTTTCCGTTTCCTTTTCTTTTTTTAAATTAGTTTTTATAGGTTTTTATTTAATTTTTATTACAATCTTCTAGTCAGAGCTTTTGATCTTAACTACAAAATTTGTAACACGAGAGTGTTTATGTAATTAGTTCCAAAAAGTTTGAAAGACATCAAAATCGGGATTTTTAGATGTCTTTACTTATCTTTTTGCGTGTAAGGCATTATGCAATGCACTATAAAAACATCAAACTATCTGGGCTCATTATGTGAAGTATTACATACACAAAGTGATGCAAATTACATTAAAGCCTCCGATGACTTAAGTTATCGGTTTTTTTTTTTATATATCTCATCTCATTATTAAATGCATACCATAGATCCGAGAATCGCCAATGAATCACGTGAATCGCGTGAATTGCGATTCGATTCACTCTGGCCGATTTTTTATGAACCGGTGAATCGGTTCGGCGATTTTTTAAATTTGTTAAAATTTAGGGTTTTTTATATTGTTAAAATCTAGGGTTTTTTAAATTTGCCGATTCATGGCCGATTTGATTCCAATTCATGGCCGATTCACGATTTGATTTGGCCTTGCCGATTCCGATTCTCGGATCTTTGATGCATACACACGGGCATTTCCAATGACATCACATATTTCATTACATGTAATGTTAAATACAACAAAAATCGCAAAGCCCTAAAACGCAAAATTTAGAGGAAAATGTGGAGTTAACAGGAAACACTGAGCTCTAACATGAGGCTCATGAAATCTGTCGGGTTTGTAAACTCCGAATTTGAAAAATACTAAGCCGTATTTCATATAAACATTGAGCCCATTTTAGTAGAAATATCCCTTGCTTTCTGCATTCAATCCTCCAATCGCATTGATTTTGGTTTGCTCTTCTTTGGTGATGGCTATGCACGTTCTGTGCTAAAGTTTAAGCACAGATTCAAGCTCTTTCCTTGTGCATATCAAACCAGGTACTTCCATTTTCCTCCCTTCTTTGTTTCTTATCATTTTGAATCAGAGATTAATGGTCGTTTTTGCATAAGTCATGGTCATTTTTCTTTGTTTTCATAGTTATTTGGTAAATTTTCACCATTTTTTCTCTGTGTTTAGGGTTTGTATGGTGTCGTTTTGTTAAAAAAGGGTCATATAATCCATTTCATTACATTTTTGGTTTTGTAGGGTGCTTGTTTCCATCTCAAACGTTTTCCATGACTATTTTTTGTTTGTATCCATGTCTTTGTTTTTTAAAATCTTTCTATTGTTCCAACTATGATCTTGGTGAAGACAATTGTATGTTTGAATATATGATTGTTTTTGATGGTTTTCTCCTTCATCGCTTTCACAATCCATCATTCGTCCCATAGTAAATCGGACTTTTGTCCATTAAATGCATTTCAAACTGCATAGATTAATATATATTCTTACATATAAATAGATTTGAGCCTTCTTTGAGATTACATTCTCTTTGTAAATTGGATGTTGAATTACATTTATTAGTATATGTAATTGGGGTTTTTGACCCTGATTGCATATGCTATTACATCTAGTCTTAAATGAAATACAAAGTGTAGTGCCCTCTAAAAATTCCAACCACATATCTACACACTATGAATTTTGGAGTTTCCACATCCTTTACATGCAATGTTATATGCAATCATAACATGAAACCCCAATTGCATTTCGTTCCAGATCTACCATGCTCCAAAATCGGGATTTTTAATACCCCTTACATGTACTGCTTCATGTAATTATATATGCAATCACCTTTGAAATCTCCAAACCTATCTTTCGTACTTCCGGGATTTTCACACCCACGTACTACATGTTTTGTTAAAGTCGGGTTAACTCTTGAAAGTACCATTTAGGATCTCTTTGGTCGAATCTGCTCATGAGTCTTTAATTAAATTCACTATAGGTCGTGATATATTTATGGCCTAGAGTAGTGAGACCATGGTGCCACCAATTGTGGGCTGACTCAGTTAAATGGAGTGTGGCAAATTCAATGGCATTTTCTTTAGTCATGGGACTGAGGGATAGATATGTGTTCAAGGGTTTCAAGGGTCAAGACCTCAATGCACTCAAGTTTACCCTTCGTAGATGCAATTGCAAATGCAATCCGAGGTTTTTGTCTTGATTGCAAGGTGAACTACACATGGAGTTACATATGTAATCTTAAGTGCAAATGGGTTCAAATACCCCGATTTCACTTAAAACCTATATTTTTCCCTTGTAATAGGAACTTTTTGATCCAATTGCACAAAGTTTGCAAGATGAACTACACTTGTGCCTTTACCTGCAGTACATTCCCAAATCCTTGAATTGCAACCATGCCTCACAAAAGTATCTTTTTCATGTCCACCTTGGTTAAAGCCTTGTTTGCATGCTCGATCTTCTAAGTTTCAAAATCAAAGAATGAACTTCAATAAGAACGATATGGAACTAACGTCAACACATTTTGACGTATGTTGTTTTGGTCTTTTCATCTCAGTGCTATAGGTTCTCACCCTATGTCAGAAGAATCAATTATCACGCTTGAGAAAAAAGATGAAGTTCAAGTTTCATAAATAGTAGAATGTTTTCAAAATCGATTCCAAGCAGGTGGTAGTAGATCAATAAGAGCGATTGTGAACATTTTTTAGTGATGGGTTAGAATGAAAATTAGTGATTTGTTGATGCCATCAAATGCAAAGGTCGAAGTTTTATTTTATGCAGATGTTCTCACCCATGTACAAATTTGAAGATTTCAAGCACTAACAATCTACCGATAAGAGGACCTCTCTAACGGAGGATGATGTAATAAGAGTCCTGTCTTGTTAGACACTTAGTTTAGTTTTCATCATGCATTTTGTAATTGAGTTTGGACAGGTTACATGTAAAGCACAAAATTGCAATTGTATATGGTAACGTCACATGTAAAGAAAAAATTGCAATTGCACATAATCTCATTACATGTAATCATATTACATAGGACTGTATTATTGAATAAGTTAATAGTAGATAGTTTTCCACCCTTTTTCATAGCCTTTCTTCATAAATACGTGAGGGCTCATTGAAAATAATCATCTTTATGCATTGCAAGTAAAATTTGCTGGAATTCTGCAAACTGATTTCAAAGTAAATAAAAGTGCAGGTGTTTTCAATCTTTATGTTGAAGGAACTTGTTATATCATTGTTGTGTTCTTATGTCACAATAGTGGTATTACCTTGAATTTATTGAGAAATGCGTATGAGTTATTAGTGCTACTATAAGGACAACTTTAAATCTGATTTCATACAATCTTTGTGTTGTAGTTTTCAATTTGAGTTACGTAGAAACGAATTCATAGTCTTTGAACTTTGATTCTTTGTGATATTAGAAATTAGAAAGGAAGTTCTATGTGTTAAAGTCTTTGTGCTTTATATTGCTGCCTCATCCTTTAAATCATTGTAGGATAGTGTATGAATCTTTGAGATTTTGTACATTCCTTAGTTAATAGTTTACTAGTATGCTTAAGGATAATCTTTTGGTTAATCTTAAGATTATTGGCATTATTGCTCCAATTAGTGCTTAAAAGTGAAGTTGTCGAAAGTTTCAAGTTTGTAAAGTGCATATTTATGAAAGTGGAAATCCTTCTCGAAGAAAGAGGAAGTGATACATGCAATACCCAATCTTAGATTAGTTTGAATTTCTTGTTAAGCTTTAGTTGATTCAGCAACAATAAGAGGGGTGCCTCCCTTTAGTTGAGAGGAGAGATTATATCTCACATACTATGTCTAAATACTTCATTTTCTAAGTAGTGTGTCTACGACCATTTACAAAATATTTAGCCAACTACTTTTTGTGACTCTCCTGGGAACACAAACACATTTGGAAGCCTCACACTTTCGTTTGAAGTCTTGTGTCTTGTTTTTGTCTTAGTTTGTTTTTCAGGTTGTTTTAAGTCTTCACACTAGAGGGATTTAGCTATTATGTCTAGTGCAAGAAGGGTGAAGGGTCAAATATACTGCTCCAAGTTGGGCTCAACAAACTAAGCTTGATCTTCTTGCTACCAAATCACCTCTTTCATGCACTACTAGTTTCCCATCATCAAAGAAAAAGCTTCCTATCCTAAGTGAAGTTTCACAATTCTTTTTCAATCCATTAATTATTTCCATTCCGTTCGTCCCACTTTCTCCAAAGATGTCTGCCACAGGTCTTTGGGGGACATCTTTTGGTCCTTTGGACCTAACTACACCTCTCTATCCTCTTCCACAAGGTTCCCATAAGAATTTCCCCAAGTTCTACGATGATGGAAAGCAACAACCTAATAAACATATCAAGGCTTTTTATATTGCTTGTGGTGTGCTTGTTGTGGACTATCGAGATGTTTCAGTGTGATTGTTGGTGAAACTCTACAAGGCAACGCAGCTGATTGGTTTTACAATCTTGCAAAAGGTTTTATCACTAGTTGGGATACACTCAAAGATAAGTTTTAGGAACAATTCAAACCTATTGAAGATGAGCACGCTCTGCTAGCTCAATTGACAGAGATGAGAAATGATGCACATGAAGGCATGTGAGAATTCATTGCCAAGTTTAATAAACTAGCAAATAGAATTCCTATTGTTGCAAGGCCCAATCCTGAGAACCTCAAGTGCTTCATTAATACGCAACTGCATGAAGTCAACTTCTTGTTGAGAAGAGTTGTCCCAACTAATTTGGAAAATGCACAAACTTTGGCAACATAGATTTAAGATGATTTAATTGTGGCTAGTAAGATTCAAAAAGTCTCAAACTGCTCCAAAGGAAATTCATTTTCAGAATCTTCCTCATCGGGCACGGCAGATCCAATGGTGCAAAAATTGGCAAATGAACTTCTTTCTGTGAAGAATCAAATTTCTCAAGGATCATACTCTGCCCTATACAAGGATATTCCACGGAAAACGTACCCAAATGCTGCTCATAATTATGTAACAAAGAATAAGGCGAAGCTTCCTCTCCTCCGGAGAGGCTTTCTCTTGAGGCCCCTCCAGGCAACTTCGCAATGGGGTACTATGAAGCAGATGAAGTTGGTTCCCAATCAGCTAAATATAAAATGGAGGACATTGCTGCCCTTTATCAAGAAGATGAAGAGATAGATGATGACTCTAAAATCGGGTATGTACACTATGATGATGTAGAATCTAAAGAGCTCCATGATCAGGCATATGTTGCGATGACACATTCCCAAGCACATCTGGCTCGTCAAAAAGGCGAGGCGGAAAAGGAAAATGATGGTGCTCAGTTGTAGGTCAACATTGCTAAAAGAGGAACACCGCTGCCCACTTTCCCTAAAGATGCAACAAAAAACCAAGTAACCATGATCCTCCTTTTGGAAGTGTACCCAAATCCAATGTGTCTAATCTAAAGCCCTAGACTGAAAGTTTTTCCTTGTCCTTACATGTTTTAAAGCATTTGATATCATTGACCATGCTAAGAAGACGAAAATACAAATGTCTAAGGTTGAGTGCCTACAAACTAATCTAGATCAACTAGATAGACTTACCAAAATTTGTCAAGGAATCCCATCTTGCTCAAGTTTCAACTGCTTCTCTCGAGCCTAAGGATTTACCCATAACCTAGTAACTATACTGTCGCCCATTTCAGGGAAAATAGAACCTTTCTATATCTCCTTGTTAATCTATGACTTCAAGTTGAGTAATTGTATGATTGATTCTGGTGCCTCTGACAATGTTATGCCAGCCAAAGTGGCAGATGCATTGGGTTTGACCTTGACCAAAACCTTTGGAAATTGTTATTCCATGAAGAATAAGCAAGTGCCTCTTAGAGGGCAAATTAAGGATGCACAGTTTGTATTTGCATCCTTCCCTAACAAGAAAATAAAGATGTTTGTCTTGGTCGCAGATGTCCCTGCTTCTTATGGTATGTTACTTGGGCATAACTTCTGTAAATATTTAGGGGGTGAACTCAACATGGACATGTCTAAAGCAAGGATATCTGTCGAGGGTGTTAAGTAGAAGTTGCTTCCTAAGAGGGAGACTAAGTATACAATGGTTAAGCCCGATGACCCTCGTGCTCAAATTTTGTTTGAATCAGCAGGAATAGGAAATTATTACCTTCATGGCAATGAAATTTTAGAATTTCCCCAAGGCTGGACTGATGAATTAGAATGTTCTTCTTGCCTCTCTCATACTGACAGATTCTGCAGATGCAAGCAAGGATTCAGAGATTGAGCTTAGTTCTAATGAATCTTTCATTATGGTTGAAGAAGATGAATTTTCCACCATGGTTGAAAAAGCTATAAGTCCTACCCAAAGTTCTATAGAAACAAGTACCAGTAGCTCCGAGGCGCGGATAGTCTTGATATTTCCGAAAGGTGAACTGTTCCCATTTTCCTTTAAATTGTAGCTTAATAATACCAACATGGTTGAATATGATACCTTTTTGTTGGGTATTGGAATGGTGCATAAGAAGGTAATAAAAAATCTACATGCCCAAAGTGATGCTGAGTTGGTGGTGTGTCAAGTCCGTAATCAATGCCAAACAAGACATGAGAAATTGAAACACTACCACAACTTGGTGTGGGATTGCATCAAGCTATTTGATGCTTTCAACATCTCAATATTTCCAAGAGAGTACAATGAAAGAGTTGGCTCTCTTGCCGCATCAACAACTTTGTTGATTTCTCACAAGGATTTTGCTGATAATTTGTATTAGATTGAGCTGATCTTTAGATCAAGTGTTCCAGACAACTCTGACCACTGACAAGTCTTCAATGATGACAAACAAATCATCAATTTCCTTGAAATAAAAGAGAATTTCTATGAGCTCTACTTTGAGGGCAATGAGTCGTCATCTAGAGAATCACTCCCAGATATTGATTCGGAAACGGGAGAAGAAATCATTTAGGTGAAGGGAAATAAAATTCCTATAGGCCTAGTTTCTCTTAAGTTGTTTGACAAGCATGACAGGCATGTCAAAAATAAACAACAATGTAGAACTAGTACCATGGAGATCTGAGGTGGATCCGAAAATGGTGAACATTGGAAAGTGTTGTACGCCGGAAGAAAGGGAGAAGTTCATTTCGTTGTTACATCAATACATAGATGTTTTGGCATATTCATACGGTGATCTTAAATCTTTTCACCCTAAGGTAGTGCAACATGAAATTCTCCTCAAGTTTGGTGCCATTCCATTCTGATGGAAGCAGAGGCAATATAATCCAAAGATTTCAAGAGCGATACTTTCTAAAATACAGAAGAGGCTTGATGCACAAATCATCTTCCCCATTCACCATTCAACGTGGATAGCCAATTCAGTCCTAGTGTGTAAAAAGAATGGAGAAATCCACATTTGTGTGGATTTTAGGAATCTCAACCAATTGTCACCGAAGGACAATTACCCATTGTTTGTAATGGACCAAGTTTTGCAGACATTGCCAGGATCTGAAATGTTGTCCATGCTTGATGGATTCTCTGGCTACAATCCGATTGAAGTCAGTGAAGACGACTGACAGAAGACTGCATTCACAATGCCATGGGGTACTTTTGCATATTGTACGATGCCATTTGGTCTCATCAATGCAGGAGCAATATTTCAGTGAGCAATGAACCTTGATTTTCGAGAAATCATAGGTGAGTTTATTGTTGTTTATTTGGATGACTTGATCATATTCTCCAAGAATCGGCAAGATCATTTTCATCATCTTAAACAAGTTCTAGAAAGATGTTGGCAACATGGTGTTTCTTTTAACACCAAGAAATCAGTTTTTGTTGTGACCGAGGGAAAGCTTCTAGGACACATCATGTCCAAGGAGGGCATCAAGATTGACCTTGAGAGGGTGAAATCAATCCAAAGTCTTTTTCTTCCCTCAAGCAAAACAACAGTTCAAGGAAAGGTAAACTTCTTGTGAAGGTTTGTTCCAGATTTCGCTGAGAAGACTCATCATATTGTGGATCTGATGAAAGGTAAAAATATATTCCGATGGAGTCCAAAAGGAAAGGCAGCATTTGCAGAGATCAAAGAAGCAATTGTGCATACTCCGGTGTTAGTCTTCCAAGACTACATGAAGAATTTCATCATGTATAGTTATGCTTCCAAGCATACTATGTTTGCAATTTGATGTAGAAGAATGATAAGGGGATTGAGTCTCCTATCTCGTTTATGAGCTGCCCATTGAAGGCTCATGAGCTGAAGTACAGCCACATGGAAAAGCATGCATTTTCATGGTCAAAGCAATAAAGCATTTAAGGCTCTACATTCTAAATTCACACGTCATAACTTTGGTTCTAGATATTACAATCAAGAAAATATTGACACCAGGATTTCAGCACCAAAAGAGGTAATTGGATCGCTAAGAACCAAGAATATGGCGTGGAGATCAAGCCTACAAAGTTGGTTTGTGGCAAAGGTTTATGTCAGCATATGGCTGAGAAAAAACCAACTAAAGTGAAAGAAGGAAGTTTACAATCTCTTCCAATGATTTTGCTTGTTAGTAAAATGGATGAGTGGTATTCAAATATCGCTCATTTTCTCACATATGGCGAGTGTCCACATCTGTCATATAAGGAGAAAAGTAACGTGAAGCTGAGGGTTGCAAACTTTATCCTTTGGAATAATGGTTTGTATAAGCAAGGCGTGGAGGGAACATTTCTTCGTTGTGTGTGTTGGCTAAAAGTTTTGTAAGTCACAAAAACTACAACTTAAGAAATTGTAACTTTAGGCAACGTCCAATGAGATTTCTCTCTCCTCTCAGCAATAGGGGAGACTCCCTTCTTACCGTAGGTGGCTTCAATAGAGATCTAACTAAAATTAACAAAAGGCGGTTCTTCTTAATCAATTCCTCTTTTTTCAGGAATGATTCATACACAACTCTCCAACTTAACAAAAGTTATCTACTGCTACAATAATACCTGTGGCTCAGGGGTTGATGTTGGCATTACCGATAATGATGCAACCGTTAAAGAGACCACTGATAATAATCAATAATGTTGCCATTGATGTCTATACTAACAAGTCCAAATGCTAGGAAATCGGTGACATAGTGACGAGCATAGTAAAGTCTAGCAATGCACATTGAATAGAGTACTCGGTGTAGTACCGACTGTTCAGAGTTGGTGACCGGTGAAGACAGTGACCGGTGAACACAATGACTGGAGCAGTGACCGATGTAGACAGAGAACAAAGAAGTGACTGGTGAAGACAGAGACCAGAACACTGCATAAGGAAAGGTGTAAACCGGTCTACAGTGATCGTTAGGATATCATTGAGACCAATGTATGTCTACTATTTGTTGAGACCGGTGAAAGGCATAGTTGACGGATACTGAGGAGATTCTTTTACCGTGATTTGTTGCACAAATCATGGTGGATTTTCTACTAAGGGAAAGTTTGTGACACACATCTGGTGTTTCCTTAAAAGACTGAAACACGACTGGATGATGGATTCATGAAGGATTTTCTATTAAGTGAAAATATGTGACACGCATCTGGTGTTTCGTTTTAAGATTGAAACATGAATGGATGGTGGATCAACATGAGATCTTCATGGGGATCGCAACGGAAAAGAGTGAGAATATCTTTTGAAATTTGATTTGAGCGATATGTGCTTCTTTTTGTCAACTGTACTGCTGTCCTACACTCTGTAGGAAGTGTATATATTCTTTAGTTAGCGAAGATAATCATTTGCCTTCATTTTGCCAAGAAGAAAGAGTGAAACTACACGCTGATCAAAGCTACTGCAAAAGAAAGGGAAAAAAAAAGAGAAGTAAAGGAAGAGAGTGTGCAAGGAAGCACAATAACCTAAGGAGAGCATACCAGTGGTGCCCGGTGATGACTCTCAGTGAATGAACTCGTGATCTTATTAGGCTCTGCAAAGCCATTTCAAAGGATCAACCCTTCTATTGCTCTCTAACAATTGCAATAGCCCAATCCTAGTATCTTGGTGGACATTAACAGGTCCCTTGTACTAAATCCCTTAACCGGGTGACATCTAGTTGATGTTTAAAGTCCTCTGACAAGGCAGGCTTTAACGGGCCTTATTCAAAATCTTTTAACCAGGTTGCACCTAATAATGTGTTTGTAATCCATTAATAGGGAAGGCTCTTCATAGGGCGCACTTCAAAATAGTGCAAAATTTGTGAGTTCCTACTCACACTGTGGTTTTCTTTGATTTTGGGTTTCCATGTGATATATCTGGTGTTCTATGCTGCTATGATTTTGTGTTGTTTATTTTCTTTTTAGGATATATTTTGCATGCAGTAATAGTTAGTGGATCTAAGAGTGTCTTCAAGTTTTATTGGGTGCTGGTTCACCCCTCCCCTCTCAGCACTGGTTGGGACTATCAATTGGTATCAGAGCCACGTCCTATTTTTGAGTTGGTTAACAACAATAAGGGAAAGATCATAATGATGAGGAAGGAAGGACCCGAATTCTCTAAAGAAAACTTCAGCCTGTGGTGCAGCAGAATGAAGTTGTACATGAAAACCACGGGAGACCAGTTTTGGAACCATGCAATCATAGAGTACAACGAACTTGCCGGTACCTTGACGACTGATCAACTGAAGGTCAGAGGTGAACACACAACTGCTATGGACATGATAGCCAGTATGTTTCCTAATAACGTGTATGCAGAGATTGAAAACCTAACTACAACCTTCAAAATGTGAGCAAAACTACAAACTGTGTATGGAGGTGATCCACATGTTCAAAGAGAAAAAGTAGAAAGCTTCAAAAGCAAATATGATGACATGAAAATGAATGAAGGTGAAGACATTAAGCATTAAAGCAACAAAATAAAAGAAGTGATGAACTCCATCAAAAGTGCTGGAGGAACACTGAATGAGGAGGATCTGATAAGTAAGATACTGACGATGTTGAGACCACAGTATGCAATCAAAATCTCAATTATACAAGAGCTTAAATCAATGAGCACATCACAAGTCACCCTCAACTCTCTAATTGGTAAGTTAATTGCTTTTGACTTAAACAATTATGATAACAGTTTACCTATGATAGATGCTACTTTTAAGTCCTTTGTGAATGTTGCTTCCACTAAGAGAGGAAGAGAGACTGATATTAGTTCTACTGGGAGGTCTGGTCATTTCCTTGACAATCTGCTCTTAGAAGAACAAGAATAGAATGAGTTTGAAGCACTCATCGCAAGGAGATTTCCCAGATGAAAAGGGAAGTAGAAAGGGAAACTTCCACTGAAATGCTATTCATGTAACAAGATAGGACACATTGTAGCTTGGTGTCCTTAAAAATGAAAATAAAAAAAAATACAACCGATTCAAGAATAAAGAATAAAGGAAAGGAGTGCTACTTTGCCGAGGAAGGTGTCACTAACAACGAATCTGAGGAGTCAGGAGATGATGAAATTGCCTTTGTGGCAATAAAGGAAGAAAGCACAGTGATAAGTGAAATGACACTTATCTCAAGCTCCCACCAATGTGAGGACGAGATCATTGACAATGGATGCACTCACTACATGATTGGTGACAAAACAAGTTCATCAGCTTGAAGCTTAATAATGGTGGATCAGTGACATTTGGAAATAATGCTCCCTGTGCTATTAGAGGTAAGAGATCAATAGAACTTAATGAAGCTGTTTGTGACGATGTGTATTGGGTAGAAGGACTCATGTACAATCTGATGAGCGTGGCTCAACTAAACAATAAAGGATATCGGTTAGAGTTTGGATAGGGATCATGTATTGTCAAGAATCAATCAGGAGCACAAGTTGCCACCGGTAGACAGAGCAAAGGAAACTTGTTCTACCTAACTCAACCGAGGGGCTTGCCTCATGGCAACAGCAAAAGGAGAAATTGAGAAACTTGCATTGTGGCAAAAGATGACAATAGCTGGTTGTGGCACAAAAGACTATGCCACATAAACTTTGACAACATAGTCAAAGTAAGTAGGAAGAAGTCAGTTAGAGAGCTTCCTAACATCATAAAGCCAAATAGGGCTATGTGCAAAGAGTGTCAGTTTGGAAAACTGACCGGTACAAGCTTCAACAACAAGTCTTATTCAATTGAAAATGTGTTCGAACTTGTTCACACAAATCTATGTTGTAATGTCCCCATTTTTTAGTCTCTTGAGATTAGCTTAGTTTGGCGACCCTCGCAAGCTAATCAGGTGATCAGAGGAGGTCAATTAGTAGAGCTAGTAGTTGGATTCCTTTTTGGAGTTTTTGGTTGTCAGGTTTGCTCTTTGTTTGGGACAGTTTGGATGACTTACTATTTATAGTAAGTGGTATTTTGGGTATAGCTTGGTATAGCAGGGCGCCTGCACAGTGTCATCAAGTATTGCAGGATCGTTTATTGGGGATCTCCAGTTTGAGAGACTTACTATTTATAGTAAGTCTATTTTTGGCAGATGGCTATTTCTGGCAGGGCAGTTTGAGCTCGGGCTCTGTTGTCAGAAATTAGTTTGTTGCAGTCAGAAAGATTCAGTGGCTTCATATTTTAATTGTCGTTATTAAATTAAGTTATTTTAATTTAATAACTTTACGACTTTATAACTTAAATGTTATAAAATGATGTGTTGAAGAAGCTACTTAAGTGAAAAAAGTAAAGTTGAAGCTTTTTCAAAAAACTTATATATTCAACTTGAAAAAGCACTTTAATCATGCTATTGATTATTGATATTTTGGAGAAAGTGAGAAGTTCGAAATTGGAGAAATGAGGGTTTGAACCGAAATTCATTGAGAAACGAGAAATTCTCAAGAATTTGCACTTTGAGTTGGTCCGAATGCCAATGAATTATGCCGCATTATTCAGACAGGGATTTAAGACTGCAATTTGTGCTTGTTAGAAGCTGTACGACACTCAGCTACAGCCGTACGATACTAGGCTAGCTGTACACAGCGAGCATTGCGTGACTAACTTCTAGAGGCGGTTTTTCAGCTTGAGACGTTTGCTGTAGAATAAATATACAGGCAGAGAATATAAAGCCGAACTTATTGTAATGATACCGACAATACATTAAACATCAATACCCAGAGCATAATACCATAATACCAAGATACCAAATACCCAGATGGCGAGGAAATGCTATTTCTTTATTGATACCAAAAACCAACAGTTTTACATCAAAGACCAAAGTGCTTATAAGATAGTCGGTTGGTTGGGAAAACCAACAGACGCACCTCCTCGCTCCTAACTACCCTCCCGACAAGACATAACTAGAAGTAATACAATATTACTTTTCGACAAAACATAAGATTTATCCCCCCCAAAAAATAGTCGTCTTCCAGATGACAAAAGTACTAAAAAAAATTAAGCTTCAGAGTGAGGTTGTGTGGACATCCCTTGATTCGAAGCTTGCTCCCGGATGAGTGCTAGATCCCGTTCCGCCATCTTCTGCTT
Organism: Chamaecyparis obtusa; assembly: GCA_027943335.1. Taxonomy (NCBI): domain Eukaryota; kingdom Viridiplantae; phylum Streptophyta; class Pinopsida; order Cupressales; family Cupressaceae; genus Chamaecyparis; species Chamaecyparis obtusa. The sequence goes on along the minus strand of BSBK01003727.1, from coordinate 152,066 downwards.
GGCCCGAACACCTTGGAGAACCCGCAAGGCATCCATCTTCTTAGCTTCCGCTTGTGCTACTCTCTCCTCCAAGTCAACTCGTTCCTTCTGCCATGCTGCCTTTTCTTCTTCCCACTCCTTCATGCCACTAGAAAGATCCCTCTCTTGTTGAAGTTCCAAGTAGGTCTTTCTAAAAGCCCCCTCTATTTCTGCCAGAGTGTGCATGAGTGGAGGCTGTTCCTGTACCTGCCGTATAATACCTAGGGCTGCCCATTTTTCAGCAAGTTCTTTTCCTTTGTATCCCCCCTGCTGAAGTAAGTTCCAATCTGTTTGGCATACTCTTTTCATGAATACCGCCAAGGACTCTGCTGCTCTGACTATGGCTTCTACGTTTTGGCTCTTGGCTTGCTCTATGATTTCCATAGTGGCATACTCCATAGCCTCCAACTCCTTGAGGAACCTTGCTGCCCGCTCTTCTAATGCAATCGTCCTTGCACCATGCCCTATTTGGTTTTGGGTCCTTGTTGTGTCCTCTTCTCTTGGATCATTGAGTGGTGGTGAAGGTGGTAGTAACATTCCCACTTCCTCCAGCAGTCTATCCGCTTCCTCCAGTACTCTGTCTTCCCCTGTATCCTCGACTTGTGTATCTTTCTTTCCCTCCATACCCTGTGGGCCCATTTTTTCCTCAGCCTGCACTACCAAAGCAACCGGTTGGGTTACTTCAATACCTTGCGGGGTGTGGAGTCTTATCTTGTGCCCACACGCTTGCCGTCCGCTAAGGTCTATGACCTTGGTGTGAACCTGTTGACCTGCAGGAACCAGATTGCCCATGCTAGGCAAAGAGAGTCTTGTGGTTCCCCATCTAGGAATCTTCTCCTGTCTATTCCCTTCTTCGTCCTTGCCAAGTTTTCCTTTGTCTGATATGCTGTTCACCTCCTTGCCGGCAACTCCACTTCCATTCGTAGGGATGTCTTCCACAGTAGGAGGGGTACGGATGACCTCCATGCTTGGCATGGCACTCTCTCCCTTTGCCATGGTACTCTGAATCTCAGCGTATTGAGGGACTCCTCCTGGTAATGGCCCTTCCGCTGGTGGTAAAAAAATAACATCTCTTGGTGTGCCTTTTAGGTGGCCAAGGCGGATTTCCTCTTCCTGAGAGTTTGACGATGTGTCACTCATCCCGTCCTCTTCCCCACTGTCTTCTCCTATCTCCTCCTGGCTGGAGGATCCTTCAACGGAGAGATTTTTCTCTACTTCCTGCCTTAGTTTCTTTTTCCTTGGTTCACCTCCACCTGATCCTGTTCCCATGGTATCCAAGTGAATCCAGTATGTCATGGTTGGTTTTTAGGGTTCCACTCTATTTGCTGGAATCAGAGGTTCTCTGCGCTCTGCTGCCACCTGAGTGCGAACTGCTTCCAGAAATAGAGCTATGGCGTGATGGGGCATATAAAATGCCTTATGTTTCAACTCCATGAATTCCCGTAACCTGTCTGAGAGAAACTGTGCCGAGTTGTATATCTGACCTCTGTTTAACCCATCAACTATTGGCAACATCTAGATGGCTATGTCTGATGTGCGACTTCCAGCGGTAAGCTTGCTTTTTACCAGGTTCACAATGCATCTCCATTCTGCATTAGCTATGAAAATCTTCTTTAGGCCCCTGCTATTCCTTTTGCTGAGAATATCATTCCATACTTGATTGGTGAGATTCTTTTTACACACTAACTCCAGCCACTTCTCCATGGCCATTGGGGTTTTTGGAGTTTTCGTGATTTCCTATCCTCAGTCCGGTATTCCAAATAACTTGTTTATTTCCTTGGCAGAGTAGGAAATAGTTACAGCTTGATGAGAGTACTGAATGACAGATTTGTGGGCCTGCCTGTCATAGCCATCCACCATAGCCTGCAATATAGATTCAAATTCTTTTAGATAAAAAATGGGCATAAAAATGATCTTATCTACCTCTGCTTTGCGCAGTGCCTCTTTAAGGATGTGCTTCTCCTCTGCATTCTCCCACCAGGCGCGACATTCACTTCCTACTATGCTTTCAAAGCTGATATTGGCGGCCGTAGTCTTCTCAGGCACATTCCCTTTGCTCTTCTGGTTTGTCATCTTCTTCCCTTTCTTCACCTGTAGAACTTGACTTTTCTGTTTGGAGTCAATGATCTTCCCTTTGCTCGGGTTTCCCACACTTATCTTTACCATCTTATGATTTTTGATCAACCGTTGCGTGCTTTTAAAATCTCTTTCACCCCAACCATTTTGAGTGCCGCTCCTTTCCTGGATTCGTGCCTTGGGTGTATGGTCCTCTTGCTGGTGACTTCCTTCTTCCCTATGATCTACTTGTACGGATGTCCTCGTACGACAGGTCTTTGTACGGTATGCTTGCTTCCTCCTCGTACGACCTACTACCTGCGTACAGTCCTATTGATTCTTGCTCGTACGGCCTTGCCCATACTGGTGCCGCCCGTTCGTACGACAGTGGTGATTCACGTTCGTACGAACTTGTTCAACCTGTTCGTACGTTTGCTTCTCTTTCGTATGGCTCTGCCCGTACAACCCTTGCTCCCGTTCTACCTTCCCTCGTTCGTACGGCATACGGTGTTCAGTCTCCTCGTATGGTTCCTTCCTCCTTTCAGCCTCGCTCGTACGGTAGGCAGCTATTGCGTACGACTCCTTCCATCTCTCAGCCTCATCCGTATGGTAGGCAGCTTCTTCGTACGGCTTCTTGGCTTTTGTATCTTCCCCTATCCCGTCTGTACGGCGTACGGATGACTTCCTTGTGTTGGATTTGCTGATTTTGAACACGAGTCCTCCTGACTCGCTCTGCCTGCACTTCCTTCTCTTCTTCGTATAGAGTGGTATGTGTTATGCCTCCATATTGGAGTCTTTTATAAACTTCGTGGGTGTTAGGGTTAGGTTTTATTATTTCCCACTTAACATATTCTTTAACTTTTTCTTTTATTACTTCTGCTATTTCCAAGTGACAAACAAGGACTATCTCCTCTTTCTGAGTATAGGGTCTTAATTTTGATCCAAAGTGGATAATTTTATAGCTCCATTCTCTTTGACTTCCATGACTTTGTAGGGTCCCAACCAACGTATTTTGAACTTACCCGGTTTGATTGCATTTCTTCCATTATACCTAAGTACCAACTGGCCAGGTTTAAAATTCATCCTCTTGAGGTGCTTGTCATGCCAAAATTTTCATCGCTCTTGTGCCACCTGGGTGGCCCATTGGGCTAGTGTCCTTTTTTCATCGAGCTTTATCTAAGCATTAAGCCTTTCCTTTAAGCTTTCCGTCTCTCCGAGTCTGTGTTCCACTGCTATTCTCAGGCTGGGTAGTCCAAATTCCATAGGCATCACTGCCTCTTGCCCATACATTAAGTGAAATGGTGTTTGCCCCATGGTGGCTTTGTAAGTCGTCTTGTAGGCCCACAGTAGTGCTGGCAATCTCTCTTTCCAATCTCCCTTTTCTACTCCACAAGTCTTGTATAAGATTGTTACTAATATTTTATTTGTGGACTCTGCTTGACCATTTGCTCTTGGATAGTATGGACTGGAGAATGAGTGAAAATTTTTATATTCACTTGTCATTGTCTTGATAGTCTGATTTACAAAGTGCACCCCCCTGTCACTTGTGAGTTGCAGCGGTATCCCAAACCTTATTACTATACATTCATAAAGGAATTTGGCAGTGCTCCAGGCTGTGTTGTCTGGGAGCGCTCTTGCCTCTACCCATTTTGTGAGATACTCTATCGCCACCACTATGTACCTACATCTCCGTTTGTTTCTCATAGGCAGGGGTCCCACAAAGTCTAAACCCCAGCGCTCGAACAATTCCTGTGGTTGTGATGGAAACAGCGGCATAAAATCTCTTTTCAAGGGTTTCCCTACCCTTTGACATGTATCACAACTCAAGAGTCATTCTCTAGCATCCGCGTACAGCGTAGGCCACCATAGGCCTGCCAACAATACTTTTCGTGCTATTGCATCAGGCCCCATCTTGCCCCCTGCTAGTCCTTCATGAGATTCTCTTAGGACTCTTGAGATCTCGTCCTCCATGACACACCTTAAAATCCCATCTGGCCCTTTTTTGTAAAGCAATCCCTCAATCAATTGGAATATCCCACTTTTGAGTGCAATTTTCCTTCTTTCTTGTATGCTCATTTCTTGGGGAAAGGTAGCTGTTGACAGGTACTGGCCTACCCCTTCGTACCATTTGGGTAGTACGGCAATTCGAAATAAATGGGCATCAGGAAAATCCTCATTTATTCCACTTCTTGGAGCTTCTCCGGACTTAATTTTGGACAATTGATCTACAATTACATGGTTTTTCCTTGGCCGGACTACAATTTTAAAAGTAAATTCTTCTAGAAGGATTAGCCATCTGCTTACTCTCCCTTGGATTATAGGTTTATTCACAAGATACATGAGTGCTTGATGATCCACAAAAAATTTAAAGGGAGTGGCTAGTAAGTAATGTCTAAATTTCTGTACTGCATAGACCATACCTAATGCCTCCTGCTCGGTGGTACTGTAATTCCGTTCTGCTTTGGAGAGTAGCTGACTCGCGAAGTACACTGGATGGTTGAGTCCTTCCTTCCCCATTTGTGTCAGGGTGGCTCCTATTGCGTAGTTGGAAGCATCCACATGGACGTGGAATTCTTTGTCCCAATCTGGATATATGAGTATTGGAGCGTTTACTAGCCTCCCCTTTAGTTCGTGGAATGCCTCCTCCTGTTCCTTGTCCCAGCAAAACTTTTCCCCTTTCCTGGTGAGCTTTTCTAGGGGCAGAGATACCCCGGAAAATCCTTTTATGAACCTTTTGTAGTACCCCACATGTTCAAGGAAGGACTTCACCCCTGTGACGTCTGATGGAGCTTCCATTTCTAGTATTACCCTGATCTTGTCAGGGTCTGTTTTCAGGCCTTCCTTGCATACTATGTGGCCTAGGAGTCTGCCTTGAGGTACCATGAATCTGCATTTTTTCGGATTCAAGGCTAGTCTGGCTCTTCTGCATCGATCCATGCATTCACCCATGATCTTAAGGTGGTGCTCCTTTCCACTATAAATCGACCAGTCATCGAGAAAAGCTCTGAAATTGCCCACAGACATACCCTGAAAGATATGTAATATGATTCTTTGGAAGGTGGCTGGTGCATTGCACAACTCAAATGGCATTCTATTATAAGCATACACCCCATCTTCCACCACAAATGTGGTTTTCAGCTTATCCTCCTCAGCAATGCTGATTTGGTTATAGCTCGAAAACCCGTCCATAAAGGAATATATTTCATGGCCTGCTACCTCTTTGAGGATACTATCCGTAAAGGGAATTGGGAAAGGGTCTTTTATAGTTACCGCATTCAAGCATCTGAAGTCCATGCATATCCGAATCTCCACGCCGTCCTTCAAAGATATGACTATGGGGGAAACCCAATCACTGGTTTGTACCTTGAATATGATCCTTGCTGCAAGCATCTTTGTGATTTCCTCTTGTACTTTGGGAGCATAGTTCTTGTTCATCTGATATGGTTGCCTACGCACTGGTCTTGCCCTTGATATCAATGGTATTCGATGGACACAATTCTGGTGGTACTCCCTTCAAGTCCTTATATGTCCATGCGAATACATCCTTATACTCCAGAAAAATTTTAAAGGCTACTGTCTTCAACACTGGGTCCCAATCATCTCCTATTAGGATTTCCTTGCATTTGCCCTTTCCACCCAAGTTAATAGTTTGCAATTTGGCTTCCTTGTACTCCACCTTTTCTTGGAATATGTGTGCAGGTTTAGCATTGATGGTTGCCGTACCCTCCTTGTATTCCTTGTACCCCTCTTGGTAACTTTCTTCTGCTTCTTGGACTTGCAACATATTACACTCTGGCTGGAATACCTCATAGTCTCGCATCTGCCAATGAAATAACCCGTTGAGGGAGCCAGTTTCATCTTCAGAGCATTCTCCCAACCGGAGTACTCCATCATCTGGTTCTGCTCTTTCTCAGTCCTCTTCCTCCAAGTTAGATGCCAGATCCTGACTCACACACTGATTTCTCAAATCTATTTTATATTTTCTCCCATCTACCTCTATGGATAGGGTGTTTCTTTTCCAATTGTGGGTGGCCTTTGCCGCAATCAGCCAACCCCTCCCGAGCAAGGCATCATACCCCTTCTTTTCCAAGGTAATCACCACAAAGTCGAGGAAGAACTCCTGTGTACCAATTATTACCTTTTGTCCCACCAAGGTTCCTATCGGCTTGATTCCATGTTGGTTTGCTCCGACTAACTAGAATGTGGGTGGCCAGAGTGTGGGTTTCCCTAGCGCCTTCCAAGTCTCCTTTGGTAAGACGTTCACCCCAGATCCTCCATCCACAATAGTGTTAGATAGTTTACATCCCATTATCTCCATTTCCACTACTGCGGGTGTCCTGCTTGTCCCAAGAGTGAATAGGGTATCCCTTTTCTCCATTGGTTCCTCTTCTGGTTCCTTTGTTTTCTCTTCCCTCCCCAGATTTTCCTCTTGGTTCTCTTATTCCTTGCGATATTGCTACCTGCAGCTGAGGTACTATCTCCAACAGATCCATGATTCTTACGGGGATGGTAGTTTCTAGAACTTGTTTCATGATTTTGGGTACTGGCCCCTTGTTTGGGGTTTTAGCCGTACCTTCTCTCCTTTCCTCTGTATTATGCCTAATGTCTTTTGTGGCTTCTTCAAATCTTTCTCTTTCTGTAGCCATGTCAGGGTATTCAAGTTTCCTTGCTTGCATTCTTGTGATGGCCAGAACTTCCCTCTCAGAGTCTGCAATGTCCAGCCTGTTTACCCCCTTTTGCCTAGCGCAATTGGCATCCTCATGGTTGCCCAGTCCACACCATCTGCACAACATTCCTTCATTCCCGCCCCCATTCTGGCAATCTCGTGTGAAGTGTCCCCATTGGTTACATCGCCTACACTGGATCATGGGTCTTCCTTTAGAGTTGTACTAGATGGCTCTCCGAGGTGTGTTGTTATTACTGTTGTTATTGCTTCCCTGTCTATTGTTCTGGTACCCTCCCAGTGATGTGTTCGAATTAGTATTATGTGGAGGCGTGACAGGTGGTGTAGATTGTTCTCCTTGTGTGAAAAATACTTGAGCATTCCGTGCCTTCAAGTTGTAAGGGCAGTCTTTGATTGCGTGTCCTAACACCTGACAAATGTCACAAAAGGCTTTGTGCAGGCAAGTCCCTTTTGTATGTCCCTCCTCACAATCTGTGCACTATAGTTCCCTTCTCTCTTTCTTTTCTTCTTTGCTTCCTGCCACTTCCTTCATTAGCTGCATCATGTCTTTCCTCAGGGCTTCGATGGTCTTAGATTCATCCTCACTTTCTTCTGAACTTTCACTTCCGCTTCCTTGTCGCTTAGCCTTGGAAGTTTTATTCTCACTTTCTATGTCCATAGCTCGGGTGCATGCTTCTTTAAAGGAAGCTAGTGGCACTATCTTCATTTTCCGTTTTAGGGACGGGGCTAATCCTTCAATGAACCATCTTTTTTTTAATCCGTCAGTAGGTTTGTTATCCAACTTCCCTATCAATTCTCTGAGCTTCCTTGTATAACTTCTAATTGACTCATTTTTTCCTTGTCTAGTGTTATAGATCTCTGTGACTATCTCGTCATCATCCCGTAAGAGTTCGAATTCTTCCTCGAATGTAGTACGGAGATCCTTCCAGGTGGCTCTTTGTCAGGCCTCCAAGTCTGTATACCAATCAATAGCGATCCCTCTTAGGGTGGCGGGGAAGGCTTGTAACCATTGATTTGCATCATTTTCTCCATTGGCCTGCCATATGGTGATGCACGTTTTATAGTGCCGTGCAGGGTCCTCCGACCCATCTCCAGTGAACCTAGGAAGTTTTTGCTTAACTCCTGCCATTCTCTTCCCTCTTGCGAGGACGCTTCCTCCTGCCGGGATGCCTCCTCCTGCCGGAACGCTCTCCTGCCAGAACACTCCCTCCTGCCGGGATACTCCTTCCTGCTGGAAGGTTCCCTCTTGTCGAGATGCTCCCTCCTGCCAGGAAACTCCCTCCTGTCGGAAAGCTCTCTCTTGCCGAGATGCTGCCTCCTGCCGGGAAACTCCCTCTTGCTGGAAAGCTCCCTCCTGCCAGGACGCTCCCTCCTCTTGAACTAGTATTCTGTGTTTTCCCTTGCGATTCTTCTTGCCCACTTCGTGGTTGTTCTCGGTGTGCCGGAGTTTCAGGATTCTTCTCCCCTTCCTTCCTGAAGTTTCTGAAATGGCTAATTTGGCTAGACCTTCTATTGTGTGTTCAATAAGCCTTTCCTCAGTTTGGCTTGTACTTTGCGATTGATTCGCCAAGCCTCTCAAGTAGCGATGCCTTTCTTCCTCTTGGCGTAACCCTAGGATCCGCCTCACGGCTTCTCCTTCAGTTTCTTCTTCCGGTTGTCGTTTGGGATACTTATTTGGAAGCAGGGGCATGAATTATTTTAGTATTTCGTTGTCTTCCTTGGCTTGTCACGCTCTCCCACTTCCCGTGTACTTCTTTCAGCCGACTGGTGGAGTATTTGTTGTCTCTTCTCCCTTCCAGTCTCTTCTCTTTCTTCCTCCACGCGTACTAGATTTCTTGCCAATAGTCGAGGGATTTGTCTAAGTAGATCGTACACTGCTGGTGGCACTGAAAGTTCGTCCCGTACTGTGCTCTCTGGAACCGCTCTCTCTCGGGCTTCTCTTTGCACGTATTGGTCGACTGAGACTTCCTAGGTCGACACCAAATCTCGTGTCACTTGATCTTCCCTTGTTATTTCTTGCTCTTCTCCATCACTATTCGTTATGAGTACATGTGGTAAGAAGGGCCTTCCCATTACTCCATCCTGCCCAAGTCGAGACCTCCAGGTTTGAACTTAGGCAATGGTGCCAAAATGTAGAATAAATATACAGGCAGAGAATATAAAGCCGAACTTATTGTAATGATACCAACAGTACATTAAACATCAATACCAAGAGCATAATACCATAATACCAAGATACCAAACACCCAGATGGCAAGGAAATGCTATTTCTTTATTGATACCAAAAACCAACAGTTTTACATCAAAGACCAAACTGCTTATAAGATAGTCGGTTGGTTGGGAAAACCAACGGACGCACCTCCTCACTCCTAACTACCCTCCCGACAAGACATAACTAGAAGCAATACAATATTACTTTATTTGTACTACACCTGCATACATTGGTTGGTCAGGCAACATCATTCGCTTTCCCTTGGCGTCAATAGAAGACTCCAATTTGTGTGAGGGATTCAGTCCTTAATAATGGCGGATGGTAGAGTCTGCTACAGAATTGCATAATGCAGCCGTTTCTTAATAAGGTGCATTTATTGTTTAAATTTGCTGTAATACAAATTCGTATTTGATAGTTTATCAAATTACCAATTTATAGAAATTCAATATTTTCAATATTACTGTTGATTATCACATGAATGAGTTATAAGTTTATATATATCCAAAAGAATACAAAAACAAGAAATTTCTAGAATTACTCCCAAGAGTTTGAATTGCATTAAAGAGCTAGCTAGGTTTTTTATAGTGGTATCAGAGCATGTTTCCTGCCATCTTGTGGGGAATGAATTCTTTTATATTCTGATGATATTTTAAAAGTGATCAACACTCTCTCTTTTGTTATTACTAACTGGTTACTGAGAGGGGGGGGTAAATCAGTAAATACTATTTCTTTACAATTTAATACTTGTTCAACTATACTTTAGAATGTAAACAATCATACACAAGCATAAATGTAAATACACAGATCAACACCAGATGTATACATGGAAACCCTTGGTTAGAAGGAAAAAACCATGGTGAGACATAGCTCACAACTTCACTACTGTAGAATGAAGGCACCTTGTTAGGAGCTTACAAAGCATTGGTTAAGGTGCTACCCGGTTAAGGGATTTGGTAGAAGATCGGTTAAGATCTTAACTGTGTTAGGAGTTGCCTAGTTACAAGACTTTGAACATCAACAAAGACGTTACCCAGTTAAGGGATTTATACAAAGAACCGATTAGGTTCACCCTGATTGAGGGATTTCAATCTGCTTTCACACCTTACAAAAGCAAATGATCTGTATTGACACTGATTGTCAGATTAGATCATACCTGTTGATCTCTTCCCCGGTTTGCCTGGCTGTTGACTCTTTTCTACCTCTTTGCCTTTCACCTTTGGTGATTGTGATCTCTCTTTGCAGATATCTCCTTTCTGCTCTCTCTATTCAACAACTCTCAACAACCTTCTTTTCTGCGTCCTATGACCTGTATTTATACAAAAGTTCATCTAAAATGAAACCCTTATTTCATAGAACTGCCAGGCTGTAAACTCAACTTAAAATCATGCAACACATAAAAGCTATGCGTTCTGATCTGGAGTTTTACCTTGAAACACCCGCGTGAAAATAAAACAAGCTTTAGTTAAAAAGCTAACTCAACCTTCAAATGGTGAATGCTCCGCATAATATGGTTTTAACTCAAACTGCTCCTCAGAATCCGGTGCGGATCTTTATGTAGTTAGATCGCTGACCGGTATAATTCTCATACCCGGTCCATTCTTGATTGTAACAGACTACCGGTACCTTTGCACAATGTTTGGTATACCGGTGCATATACTCTGTTCCTAGTCTATTGGTGTCGTTTAAGTAATGTGAGTGGACTACCAGTGAACCTATACCGGTGGGAATGGTGTTTGCATCTGATCTACTAATGACAACTTAATATTGCTAACAATCTTCCCCTTTGTCATTGGTGGCAAAACCACTCTTATTTAGCAAAACCACACTCACTTATCTGTTTACACTTTTATACTGTGTACTGTAGACTTCTCTGTTCTTTTCCTTTTCTCCGTTCCCTTTCCTCTGTAGCACACGTACCCTGTTTCCAGACTTCCCTTGTTGAACTACTTTAGCTCTTTTGTTCTGGTTCTTTACTGAGCTGTCCTGTGCTGACCATTCTGCCCTCTAACTGATTTATACCTCCCATTTCTTCTACATCTTCTTCATCTTTCTCATCTTCTTCGTCTTCTTCCCCTTTTATCCTCCATAGGACAAAGGGTTAAGCTTCACTTTTGGTTTGTACATTTGAAGCTTTGTGAAGATATCCTTGTAGATAGTCTTTGCAGAATGTAGAAACGGTGCCCATTGACTGGCTACATATTCAATGTTCTTCTGGGCTGCTTTGAGAGAAACAATTATGTTCTCCATATCTTCCACAGTCTTATAATCTGGTTCATTTATCAAAATCTCTATAGAAGTTGTTTGCTGCATGATGTCAAATGTTGGTGCCAGAAACATCTGAAATCCAATGATGTCTTGGATTCTCTTATTCTCCTCTTTAGCAGTCTTTCTCAGTGTTAGAGCTGGACTTGTCATTTCTCTGCTGTAAGTTGTTACAGTTTTGTTCTTAATGTCAAACTGAGAGGACAAGGCTCTAATATATGCTGAAGTCTTTGCTGACTTCTTTGTCAAATCTTGCAAGAACATATAAAAAATTGAAGTCCTTGTCATCAGACTTCCTGCAACTTGAATCTGTTGTTGAAGAACTCTTAGGTTGGTTGCTAGATTTACCTTTATATCTCCAACTTGTTTATGCAGAATCTCAATTCTCTTCTTCTCATAATGGTCAATTGCTACAGTTTCAGGATCTGTGAGGTCTTCACCGATTGCTTGTGCTAAAACTTCAAGCTGATCTATCACCGGTTCATCTTCATCTATATCAGCATCCGGTACGAAGTTGCACAATATATTTTTGACAGTGATCAGGACCATGTCCTGTGTTTTCTCTTGGTCAACTCCTTTAGCTGCCTTGTTGACATTTTGCTGATGTCAACCACTGTATCTGTGGCCTTGCTCCTTTTTGCTTCCTTATCCTCTGCAAATGAGATCTTCCTTTTTGATGAGGAGGAGCTCGGTATGTCTGCTTGCATTGGTTTGTTTGCAACAGGCATTTCAGGTACTTCTTCCAGTTGAACTTCCTGTTCTGGTGCTGCTATGTTCTCTTCTGTTGGTCCATGATCCTCAGCTTGTACCTCCACCTCCGGTTGTATGTCAACATTTTGTTGTACATCCTCTTCTGGTGGAATCTTCTCTTCTGGTGGGGCTTCTTGGTGCTGCTCTTCTGCTGAGTGCAAGTCACCTACGACAATATCTGCTTCAACACTTGTAGTGTTGTTGGTAGTCATCTTGGTTGATGACTCTCCCAGATTTATTTGTTCACCAGATGTGAACGGATCTGTTTGCCTCTTCTCCTTACCGGTTGTGGAATCTTCACAAGAAGTGAACTGAACCGGTGCTTCTTGTACAGGTACAAATTGATCTTGTGGACTTGTTCCTTCTAAAGTACTGAAGTCATACTTCTTCTAGAAATCTAATGTTTCTTTGAAGACTTCATTCTCGTATCCATTGAGAATCTTGGCAACACGACTCTTGGTGTCCAAGTTCATTAATGCTTCTTCTAATAGAAGCTTGACTTTCTCTTCAGTGAGATCAGGTCTAATCTTTGACAGAGTTTTCTTATTTATCCTTGTATTTGTTGCTAGACTGGTTCTCCATTCAGCCTGTAGCGTACTATTGAGTTCTGGTGGAAATTTGGACCTGTAGTCCCTTGGTGTTCTTTGATAATCCATAAATGTTTCTACTATAGCTATTATTATAGACTTTTTATCTTCTCCTAATAGACTATACCATTTGGCAACATTATCTACTTCCCCAAAGTCCATAACTTCATCAACAATTTCATTTACACTCATTGTGCGTGCCTTACGTTTTGATTGAGAGATTATAACAGTTGGGCGAGCTGGATCGTTAGTGGTATCAACTATTACTGGTGCCTTTGATCCAAGCACTCCTTTGCCTTTACTGGTGTCCGGGACCGTCGGAACTGTTGCACTCTGGCGTGCTTCTTCTGCTTGATGCTGGGTCTGAAGAAACTTTGTCCATACATCTACACCTTCATCGTGTACTTTCTCGGTTTCTCCTATCATTAGTAGACCGATCCTCTTCTTTAATAGGAAATTTTGCTTATTGAGTTCGGCTTGCTGAGTGGCTTCATTTAGTGTGAGGTGATTTTGAATCTCCAGCAGAGCTCAAATCCTTAGCTCCTTTTCTCGGTCCATTGAAGCTTTCCATCTTGCTTCAAGAGTTTCTCGGAGATCATCAAGTATAGTCTTGTGAAGTTCAACAGGATTCAGATTGAACTTATGAAGACAGTATACTACTGCTTCCTCAATTTTTCTTCTGTCTTCATCATTTGCCAATTCATATCTTCTGTTTACACCTCCCATGCCTCCTGTTTCTTTTAAACCTGCCACAAATTCATCTATTGTGGGCTTCATTCCTTTTGTGGCATTTTCCTTCGCCTGTCTTCCTGATTTCCTCTTTCTAATTAGAGGAATAGTCTCCTCGGTTTCTGTCTCCTCTTGCTCTTCCTCTTGGGTACTCTATACTGGTTGAGCTTTCTTCCTTTGAGCCCTGGGCTGTTCAGTCGCCGGTTTCTTCTTAGGCGTTGGCGTCCTCTTGACATATACATTTTTAACTGAAGCCCTTTTCTTCAAATTCTCCTGGATCTATTCATGTGTACCGAACCGGTAGGCAGAGAGATCTAGATCTGCCTCGGTCAGGGCATTTGCATAAGCCTTAGTAGACTTTGTGGTGATTTCATAGCCCAACTCAGGAGCGTACATAGTTCTGGGCTCCACTGCTTGAATGATGCAGTTATGGGTGGTCACCAGAAAACACGCATCATCTTTATATTGGTCAACAATAGTTGCCGGCACCCGCTCTCTTGCATGCACTCTCAGTTGGAATGCTTCGAAGTGCTCAGTCATAACTTTTCCTAACTGGTTTCCCAGTCGGTTGGCCATCTCACTAATTTGGTGCATCATCGGTCTATCGGTTCTCCATGTTACTTTACCGATTCCCAGGAAGAAATTCAGATAGTAGTACATACAAATCAGCAATGTTCCATACTTCTTTGATTTCTTCTTAATGACTTCGAGCTTCTTTATGTTTTCAAAGATTTGCCCTCAAAGCATCGAACAAATGTCGTATTTGGCATTGTCGTGCATGATCCAGTGTGCGGTGTGAATTGCTCCACCCGATATGTTGTTCAGGTTGCTGGACTGGTAGACCTTATACCCAATCACAGCGGCTACAAAATGGACTCCATCGTCCTCTATATCATGCACAGTCATTAGTCGACTATCTGATCTCGACTTTGTCAGCTTTGTTATGGCGGCATTGGAGATGGTTCTTAGGGTTTGTTTCCCCTCGATCGCAGCATCCAGTCACCTTGTGGAGATGTTCTTTGGTGATAGGATTGCATGCTGCTTTGTTTAGCTAGAAACCCGGTTCGTGGAGACGACTCAGAACCAGTCGAATCAAGTCGGAAGACTGTCAGGTAGCACAGACCATTGATAAGTCCGGAAGATACCAACTTAGCATACTTATCAGGCAGTCTCCCTTCTTCACAAAGCGCGAGATACTCGCTTTGGATATAAGTTTCTCCGAGTTCCTCCTGTTTGGCGTGAATGAAAGAAGTCATGTCTTCCATCATTAGAACTCGGCACAGAGGATAGCGCACCAGCCATATCATTTTCTCAGTTTTGTACCGCTATGATGTCGTATGTAGGACAATCTGCTTGGTTTCCTTTGATGAGCTTGACGGAGGAGGATGATGATGCCATTGCTAACAACCGGTTGATAAAAAGTAGCTTTGATCGGTATTAACAAATAACAACTTTTGTTGATCAAAGCACGAGAATATTACGCAAGCATAGAATTGTTAATCACAAAAATCGCAAAGTAAAACTGAACGAGTAATTCTCCTTTCTTTTATAGAGTTAGGGCATAACGGTAATTACCAAACGGTAACTATTTGTTAAATGAATATCGCATTAATTGCCTTACCTAACTTTTCTTTCTGTTTTCGCCAATTGGTATTGAGGCTTTTTCGGTTTTAGCAAACTTGGTTGATCAATTCTTAACTGTCCAGTTGTCCATGTAGACTGAGTGAGTCCGATTCTCACCAGTTCTACCGGGAACGGTAGAAGGTCTACTGGTTCCCTCTAAGCCTTTACGGCTCAGTTTGCTGAAGAGGTATCACTATCTATTGATGATGATCTTTCCTCTGTCTTCTCCTCAGCAGAGCTCTTTGACTCTTTCTTGAACCATATCTGCTTGACTACCTTCTCGGTCCCCTTTTCCTTATTGATCTTTTCATTTGAGGATGAGGTCTTTTCCACTGGTTTGACCGATTCTTTCCTTTTGTTCAATGACCGGTTCCTGCAGTCCTTTGCTAGGTGTCCAACTTTGTTGCAGTGATAGCAGACTATCCCGATTGCCTTCCATGGGGTCACCCTTCTTGTGTTGGGTGATTTGCTCCATGAGCCATTGTGACTATGCATGCTACATTTAGCACAGTTAGATGTGCTTCGGTTCTTGTTTCTCTTGGAAAATACCGGTCTTGGTGGGGATTTGAATGCCATAGTCTTTGATTTGCATTCATCAGCTTTGTGTCCAAACTTATTGCATGCGTAGCAATACCCCTTGAAGCTTCCCCTGCTTCCACTAGACACATTTGAGGGATTTGACATGCATTCATTGGTCTTGTGACCATGCTTGCAACAGTTCTTGCAGTAACTATTGTTTTGCCTTACCGGTGCATTTCTGTAGTCATTGGTTCTATGACCCGGTTTCCCACAATGATTGCAAGAGGTATTAAAGGACTTTTTACCTTTCTGTGCCAACGGCTTCTTTTCATTCTTGCTTCTGTTGGCTCTAGAAGACTCAACGGTTTCCTTGGTGCTTTGACCGGTGAAACCAAGTCCTATGGGATCCTTGTGCTTTCTCTGAGCTTTTAATTGTTCATCAAGCTTGGCAAAGCTTTCGTTGTATTTTCTGAGAGTTTCATTTATTTGTTCAAGAACTTTTATTTGTTCTTTCAGTTGATACAGTTCAATCGCTAGTCTCTTGCATCCATCATCTCTATCATGGTAGCTCTTCTGCATGCTGGCGTTTTTTTGAGTGACTATTTGCATGTCTTCTTGAAGTTGTAGAACAATCAGATCACTCTCCCTCATGGATTCCTCTGCCAAACTTCTTGCTCTTTCAGAGGCTGTTAATGACTTTACTGTTGTGTTTCTTTCATCTTTAGCTTTCTTTTTCTTTTCAATCAGTTCAGTCATCCTCAGAGCGTTGTCTTCCTGCTCCCTCTTAAGATTGGAGATTTGATCGGTTAGGATTTGGTTTTTCTCCATTAGCTCAGAGACTGCTTCCTCAGCTTCATCTGATCCACTCTGTCCTGAGAGCTCATCAATAGTTTCGTTGCCCTTGCTCAGCTATATAGCCAGTTCCTTTCTTTTGGCTAGAGATCTTCTCAGTTTGCTTTCCAGATAGGCTATGATGTCATTGGCTTCCTCAAGCTGTTTCTGATACCGGTATCCTTCCATGATCTTTCTCTCAAGCGGTTAAGGTTTATATAACAGAGAACTCGGCTCTGATACCAATTGTTATTACTAACCGGTTACTGAGGGGGGGGGGGTGAATCAGTAAATACTATTTCTCTACAATTTAATAGTTGTTCAACTATACTTTAGAATGTAATCAATCATACACAAACATAAATGTAAATACACAGATCAACACTAGATGTATACATGGAAACTCTCGGTTAGAAGGAAAAAATCATGGTGAGACAGAGCTCACAACTTCACTACTGCAAAATGAAGGCGCCCTATTAGGAGCTTACGAAGCACTGGTTAAGGTGCTACCCGGTTAAGGGATTTGGTAGAAGATTGGTTAAGATCTTAACTTTGTTAGGAGTTGCCTAGTTACAGGACTTTGAACATCAACAAAGATGTTACCCGGTTAAGGGATTTATACAAAGAACCGATTAGGTTCACCCTGATTGAGGGATTTCAATCTGCTTTCACACCTTACAAAAGCAAATGATCTGTATTGACACTGGTTGTCAGATTAGATCATACTTGTTGATATCTTCCCCGATTTGCCTGGCTTGTTGTCGGGATAATTGTATGCACGGGTTAATATATTAATAAAGTATTATGTTAGCCTCGGTCGTTAGTGACTGAGAGGTTAGACAGTTACGTCACGACGTTTCGGTCGTGGCCCTTCGGGTACTTTATATACCCTCTCGGAGGTTGGACACGGGAGATATTATTGTATGATCATTATAATGTAAATGTACTTGTCAGTCTGGAATGATTAATGAAAGTATTTATTATTCTCTGATATATTCTATGTTTATTATATTTCCTATACTATGTCTGTGCAATACTAAGTTTACCCCAGCAGGTAAACATCTGGCACCGTTGCCTAGACGTACTCGGGAAGAGAGTTGAGGGAAGGATTTATGCTCAATGTCTTAAATAAAGATAGAAATAAAAAGGAACGAGATGACGAAGGGGAAGCCGCACAGAAGGCTTTGATCTCCGTGTAACAGCGTAAATGTCGGTGTAGGCTGAGGCAACTTGCCAAAGACTAGCTTGCTGGAGGGTTGCTCGAAGGGAACCCCGGAAGTGGTACGGAAGGTGCAGGGGCCGACTGGGAATCGTTTCTCGCCGGAACATCAGAGAGTGCGGAGTAGAGAAGAACTACTCGAAGAAACACGACTTAGACAAGTCTTGCTTCAGGAAGAGCGAGACCAATTTGAATACTTGAACCGCACGTGGCGTGCGGAGGAAGGGAACTACGAAGGTGAGCGCATTGCCGAAGGCACACGGGGAAGCACAGCCGAAGGCACACGGGAAGGTACGATCGAAGGCACACGGGAAGGTACGACCGAAGACACACGGGACGCGCAGGCGAACCCGCCATTGGAGCCAATGACTCCACACAATATGGTTCCACCCGCTACACAGATACAAGTACCATTAGTAATCGGCCAAGGGAACGTGGGCGCCGGTTCTAGCACAGGCGGTGCAAGAGCACAAAATCCACCGTGCACGCAACAACCAAAATCAGCCCGACCAACGATGGCGACACATAACGAAAAGTTGCCAAAATTCCACAATGATGGAAAGGACGATCTAGTACGGCATTGCCGTACGTGTGAAACCATCTGGGCAGCCAATGGGTGACTAACCAGAATGAATGGATGAGGCAGTTCCCCGCCACACTGAGAGGCGTGGCCATTGACTGGTACGCAGATCTGGATAGAATGAACATAACCACATGGGATGACCTAAAGGGGGGATTCGAGAAGGAATTCCGGCTACTACGAGATGATAATGAGATAGTCTCAGAGATTTATGGAACGAAGCAAGGGAAGAGGGAGACCGTACGAGCGTATGGCCGCCGGCTAAAGGAATTAGTCGGAAAGATGGAAAGCCAACCAGCTGACAGCCTAAAGAAGAGGTGGTTTGTCGAGGGCCTGAATCCTAAGCTACAACGGAAGATGAAAATTGTGCCTCCGACATCCTACAATGATGCATACAACCGGGCCATGGACCTGGAAAGCGAAGATAAGACGGCCAAAAAGAAGAAGAATAGATCTTCGTCATCCGAAGACAATACGTCCGAAGAGGAGAGTGGCAGCGACGAGAAGCCGAAGAAGAAAGTCACGGCCCTTCAGAAGGATATGGAACGGATGTTAAAAGAGTTTAAGACAATGACGGGGACAACAAGCAAGGATGATGAATTGTGGTGCACAGATTGTAAGGAGAGCGGCCACATGAAGGGTGCCTGTCCCAAGAAGGCATTCTGTGACATCTGCCAGATTATGGGACATTCTACGAAGGAATGCCCATACAATCTGAAGGCGCGTAACCAGCAAGTGCTCTATACACAGGAGCAACCTTCCACATCAGATTCAAACAATAACGCATCTTCCGGAGGCTATCAGGGAAACCGAGGAGGCGGAAGAAGGAATAATAATAATTCCACCCGAAGCAGAGTCCAGTATGATGTGAAGGGACGCCGAATGATTTAATGTCGAGCGTGCAACGAGTGGGGTCACTTCGCAAGGGAATGTAGTAATAATGATGCCCCTCAAAAGCTATGTCGGTGGTGTGGGCCCGGTAACCATGAAGATGCCAATTGTCCGAAGTCTGGCGTAGGGGCCAATCTGATTGATATCGAAGGCAACACATGGATTAAAGAAGCTATACTTGCTCTTACTCGAGGGCAAGCGAAGGAAGCCCGCTACCCCCATCCCCGAACGGAGAAGCAGAGAATGGCGAAGGCAAGGGAGGAAATAGAAAGGGCGATGAAAGCCCAATGGGGAGAGACACACGAATCATCCGGACCCTACTACACAGACGCGGAGAGGAACATTGTACGGCAGATGCTTCAACTGGAGGTGCCTGTCAAGCTGGAGAACCTCCTATACACCATGCCTCAATTGGGTACAGTGCTGTTGGGTACAAAGGTTGATAAACCCAAACCGAGACACACAGACGCTTCCGTACCGGGAAACTCGGCAACAAATCCAGTTGTGCTTACCGTCAACATCGGCAAACACCCAGCCGTGGTGGAGATGGGCATCCTAGGCACCATCCTGACGGATACTATAGTAGACGGCGGTTCCGGGGTAAACGTCCTCCCGGAGGACACATGGAAAAAGCTAGGAAAGCCCACTCTGTGGCCACCTACGTTTAATCTGCTAGGTGCCGATCAGCACAGGATTAAACCCCTCGGCATGTTGATGGCACAACAAGTCATCGTGGGTGCACAACCTTTTGTGCTCGACTTTGTGGTCATCCCGTTAAAACAGAAAGGGTATGATGCCATACTCGGAAGAGGATGGCTGGTGGCAGCAAAGGAAAACCATAACTGGAAATGGAATACACTCGATGGAGAGTGGAGGCAAGAAATTTACTATTGATCTCTGGACCCAGTTGGTGAGCGAGGAACTTGCCTCTTCCTCGGGATCCGAATCCGAAGGGGAGAATGACTGACGAGATGAAGGCAAAGAGGGGATGGATCCGGATACCGAAGGCATACTAAAACTAGGAAGATGCTGTTCGGAGGATGACACAGATTCATTAAATGGATTGTTCCATTGGCAACAAGAGGACTATGAGATATTCTCACCCTCCTGTAACGTATTAAGCGTCAAAGAAGAAGAGCTAGATCAATATCCTCCAGAGTACGGGGAGTATAAGGAAGGAGAAGCTACAATGGACACCGTACCCACACATCAGTTTAAAAACAAGGAGGCTATGAAGTATGAAGAACCGATGGTGAAACCTTTGAATCTGGGTACGGAGACGGATGAGAGGAATCCGAAAACCATTGCCATGGGAGACGACTGGAATCCTGTGTGGAAGACTATAACCTTCAAACTCTTGATTCTCCTTATTATGTACGGGCAAGAGGCTATGGTCCCTATAGAATTTATGGTTCCAAGCCTTTGGATGGCCATTGAAAATGGACTCAGCCACAGGGAAAGCTTGAGGGAACGGCTGCACAATGAGATTAAGTGAGGAACATGTCGGGAAGTCGGCTACGACAGGGCTGTCATGTTATGGACTCTCGATGAACGGATACATGATGCCATCAACGGGACCAAATTGAAACTTTCCTTGGAGAGGATGGACCAGAGAGGAGGGACAGAGCAACTGAGAGGATGGAAAATGACTCAAGTGGTTATGCAAGTGACCCGAGAGCCATTCGTACGGGCGACCAGAGAAGCCTCCAGACAGGAAATTGAAAAACACCCATACGGCTATGCATGACTGTATGGTGGAAAAAAATGAAAAAAAAAGTTTAAAAAAAAAAATGAAAAAAAAAATTGAAGAAAAAGTT
The DNA here is from genome assembly GCA_027943335.1 of Chamaecyparis obtusa. Classification (NCBI taxonomy): domain Eukaryota; kingdom Viridiplantae; phylum Streptophyta; class Pinopsida; order Cupressales; family Cupressaceae; genus Chamaecyparis; species Chamaecyparis obtusa. The sequence goes on along the minus strand of BSBK01003727.1, from coordinate 131,289 downwards.
GGAAAAAAAAAGAAAAAAAGAAAAAAGGAGCAATGTATGTACGACACTGTACGGCAGGGGCAAGTGCTAGTTACCGTACGGTAACAAAGGACGATTTAGTTAAAAAGTCCGTACGGAAAATGGAAGTGAACAAACTAAACACTGTACAACCACCAGCACGTAAGCAGCAAAATACCGTACGATAGTGAACAAATCAAATGAAGGGTAAAGAGCACCGTACGGTTAAGTAGTAATCGTTAAAAAAAAGTGCAAGTTGTAAAAAAAAAGTACGGCATTGATAAGCTTGTACGGCACCGTATGAGCACGAAGACTATGAAATAGTGCATACCGTACGGTAAAGAACACATACTAAGTTAGACTCCGTATGGCAAAGAAAAGGCGCAAGGAAGAGCACCGTACGACATCCATACCGCACGTTAGCAATGGACAATACCGTACGGAGCATACAGATTATCTTCGAGGTGCCGTACGATTGCAGGAGAAAGTGACATAATACATGCCGTACGAGTATATGCATCGAGTGATTAGTGGATTGTTTTGGATAGACACGAGACCGTACGGAGCCGTACGACAGGCGAATCGGTATCATTGACACCGTACGAAGAGGAATTCTTAACATTGACCGTACGGTCCAGAGAGATTATTGAAAAGTCATTGTACGGTCACACGTAGGCAAGGGAAGTGCTATCAACCATACGAATTTGTGATGCATACGAGGAGTACTGCCCAAGGGGTGTACGACTGCATTTTGGCCTGAGCATTGAAAAATAAATAAGAACAAGGATTGGTAGCAGAGCAAGAAGTTACAAAAAAAAAACAAAAAAAAAATGACGACAAATAAAAACAGTTCCAATTGAATAACGAATGGTACCGAAGAGAAGGGCATAAGCAAGCAGTGAGGCAAATATAAGCGCCTGGCAGAAAAGAGTGTGGGATTGGAAGAAAATCACAAAAATGGTGTGTTCCATAGACTTTTGTGTGGGTTTGAGAGTGCTAATTTGGTCTTGGCGGCGGGGGCGTTGCCCCTCGACCCCGCTGGGGGCGTTGCCCCCTAGACCCCCATCGTCTTTTTGAGGAACACCACAATTGTGAGTTGGGGCATCGAAAACGACAGGAGGAAAGTATTCAGTTATTAGCCTTTGGAGAGTGTGACCAGTTGATGCAACCCGGAGCTGCTACAGGCATGGAGTGTTTGCATGCTGAAGGTGAAGAGAGCATTGGAGCAAGTCTTTCAAGAGGGGTACTACGCTTTGAGGCACTTGGAGTAGGTGTTGGCTGGACGTGAGGCTGTCTTGGTGGATGCATAGAGAGCTTGGGAGGAGCTGACCACCCGGTTGGAGGTAGTAGAGCGACACTTTGCTCAGCGTACCCAGGAGTTGGAAGCAGAGAAGTTGGCACGGGTGGCTATCAAGGTCAGATTGGCTAGGGAGAGTATGGTGTTAGCGGAGGCTATAGCTGAACAGCATGTTTTGGAGACAAGTTTGGTGCAGGCACGGGAGGAATGGGATGTGACGGAAAAGACCTACTGGACGTAGCATCGATGGGGAGGGTGGCACTTCATCTTTTCAGGGATGCCCCTCTGCCCCTTCTCAGTGATTTTCTTCTGCTACGTAGTGTATTTCATCTCCCTGTTGTTGTAAGTCGTCGGAGACGACTTGTTTTTTTGGGGGGGATGATGTTGTCAGGATAATTGTATGCACGGGTTAATATATTAATAAAGTATTATGTTAGCCTCGGTCGTTAGTGACCGAGAGGTTAGACAGTTACGTCACGATGTTTCGGTCGTGGCCCTTCGGGTACTTTATATACCCTCGGAGGTTGGACACGGGAGATATTATTGTATGATCATTATAATGTAAATGTACTTGTCAGTTTGGAATGATTAATGAAAGTATTTATTATTCTCTGATATATTCTGTGTTTATTATATTTCCTATACTATGTTTGTGCAATACTAAGTTTACCCCAGCAGGTAAACATGGCTGTTGAATCTTTTCTGCCTCTTTGCCTTTCACCTTTGGTGACTGTGATCTTTCTTTGCAGATATCTGCTTTCTGCTCTCTCTATTCAACAGCTCTCAACAACCTTCTTTTCTGCATCCTATGACCTATATTTATACAAAAGTTCATCTAAAATGAAACCCTTATTTCATAGAACTGCCAGGTTGTAAACTCAACTTACTATCATGCAACACATAAAAGCTATGCGTTCTGATCTGGAGTTTTACCTTGAAACACCCGCGTGAAAATAAAACAAGCTTTAGTTAAAAAGATAACTCCACCTTCAAATGGTGAATGCTCTGCATATTCCAGTTTTAACTCAAACTGCTCCGTAGAATCCGGTGCGGATCTTTATGCAGTTTGATCGCTGACCAGTATACTTCTCATACCCAGTCCATTCTTGATTGTAACAGACTACCGGTACTTTTTGCACTTTGTTTGGTATACTGGTGCATATACTTTGTTCCTAGTCTACCGGTGTCGTTTAAGTAATGTGAGTGGACTACCGGTGAACCTATATCGGTGGGAATGGTGTTTGCATTTGATCTACACTAATGACAACTTAATATTGCTAACATCTTTTCCTAGCTATGGACAAATACAAGAGGCCTAGTTCTGGAAGTCGCTGTAACATTATGGGAAAAAGAGGAATTAAATGCCTTAGTGGAAAGTGTGAAAAGACTTAGGCTTCATCAATAGAGATTGGTGAAGAGCTTGTCGGATCTAGAGACAGTTGACAGGGCAGCGAGTTATATGGTTCTGCCTTTAGAAGGCCGACATCTAGACTACAGGGAGAAAGCTTGAGTTTTCCCCGATAGGTGCCCATGATGCAGATGTACCTATATTTAGTAAGGCACCTGCTAGTCCTATCCGCAGTGTTGATGATGGATTTATTTCACAGGAACATGTGGATGTGTCAGTAGCATTGGTTGACAACAATGCTAGCTGAGCATCAACAAGTTGAGGCTCCCAAAGTAGTCACTACGGATTGTATAGAGGTAGATGATGCTATAATTATCATTGAGTGTTCAGACTCTTCCGTGGAGGGATTTGTTATTGGAGACTTGTATGTCAGCTATCGTAGTGTTGCTCCAGTGCAGGAGACAGCTGCTTCCTCATATAGGACCGATGCATCTATGGAGTCTCCTAGCTGTGATGTTGGTGATCTGGGCATTATAGCGGAGTTAGTTGATGATCGTTCATGCTCCAACATTATTGGTGCACAGTCTGACGTTGAGTCATGTGCAGAGTCAGGTGTCAGCAGTTGAGGCTTTAGTAGGAGATGTGGATATAGATAGTATGGACACATCTGATGATACATTTGAGGATGCTATGAGCCGTATTGGGTATGACACCCCCTATGAGATGTTGGGTGATGACTCCGAGGAGATTATGGATGAGTCCCAGGATAGATGTTTATAGGATCTTTCTATTGATGTGGATGGTGGGGACTACGAGGAGTATATGGGCTCTGACATCTCTGAGGTTTATGATAATAGTCGCAGTGTGGAATCAGTGCAGGAGACAATGGTTTTTTCTTGTATTGAGGATGTGAGCATGGAGCTATCTAGTGATGACACTCATGATGAAAGTGTTGCAGTTGAGTTGGGTGACATAGATTCATGCCACAGTGTAGATAATTCACATGATGACATTGAGTCATGTATGCAGCCAGAGTTAGTTGAGGAGACGCAGATAGACGATGTGGACACTAGCATCACATATATTTCTGATGTTGAGAGCGAGGATGATGGGTGTTGCAGTGTTTTTGGCTTTCTATATCTGACTTTGGGTGTGGATTCAGCGTTGTCATACAATGGTGGTGGGTTCCAGGATTTTTTGTTACAGGGACTCATGGATGAGGATGGGGAAGCATATGAGTGGCAAGAGTTTGTTACAGCCAAGTTTTCCACTTTTAGAGAGGGGGTTACTTCTTTGGTGAATCATGTGGATGATTCTTCCTGTAGCGAGACATGTTTGATTTATCAGACCTTGGGGGAGGACTCTGAGTTGTTAGTGAGGATGGATCCCTGGATTTGGATTGTCAGGTGGTTGCAGAGGACAAGGTAGCTGGAAATTGTGTTGACTCTGATTCAGCAACAGCTTCCTCGGGGTTAGATGAGGATGAATCTGATGCTTGTACTCAATTTTTAGGTGTGTACTCGGATGAAAGTACACAGAGCTACGCTGATCTTGAGGGGAGTTTGTTGGATGCAACTTCCTTCCATAGTGTGGATAGTGCAGTTGAGATTGTACATAGGAGGCCTGTTGTGCAGAGTCATCACGTGACTAGCTAGTTGAGAGTTGGTGAGAGAGATATTACTTCTACTCTCGAGCATTTTGATGCCACTCGTCAGCTGTTAGTTGTTTATGATTGGGGTGCTCCTATGTCAGATGAGCACAGTAGTGGTTACCTTTCCTTAACAGAGATCCTTTCTTTGTGTGAGGCTGTAGAGATTTTGAGATAGGATTATTTATAGTTGGTAGCCGACCGAGATCACCTAGTTGAGTGGGGGAGTACAACATATGAGGCACTGTTGGACAGAGAGGAGGAGATGAGTGAGCTTACTTAGGAGCTCGCAGCGACTTCTGAGGCTTTAGAGGGTACTCAACGAGATCTTAGGAGTCGCAGTTTCAGTTAGAGGAGTTGACCATGGAGTTGGAGCATGTACGGTCCACACCAGCCCCAGATCTAGTTCGGTTGCATATTGAGGTGGTTGGTGGTGAGTTTGCTTCTACGGTTGGGAATGAGCGACATGATGATGTGGTAGACACATCTGTTCAGGATGTGGGTGCACTAGGTACAGATGAGGTAGGAGTACCAGTGGAATCAAGCTCTCTTATTGATTTGCTTCCTTTTGCTGGAAGTGAATCTATTTCTTAATCTCATATAGCTGATAGCATGGGACAATTGGTAGTGCCACATTTTCAAAGGGATCAACTGTGGGTTGCAGGGGAGCAAGTTGACGCTTCCATGTATAATTTCTACTGCACCGAGTCATTCATGGAGTATTTACTTAAGAGTGCAGATGTGCGAGAGGATTCATACAGAGTGTTTAAGGGTATTCTTATTTGAGGCTCTTGTGCTATTCGGAGGTTGGTAGGGAAGATTGTAGAGACTTTATCTATCATGCTTCCCCACAGGGATTTTGAGGTTGGCTTTGCTGAGAGGGTTGCTCAGGATCCTACCTAGCCTACGGTTATGCAAAGTCAGAGATTGGAGCCATCTCATGATTCCCAGTTTGGTAATGATGAGCCATTGACGAAGATCGGGGCTTTCTACCGGCATTATACGGTGGGGTATGCTCATCATTTTTGTTTCGACCCACGGGTAGAGGATTTAGTTTCACGCAGGTGTAGACTGGCTCCAGTTTCTTACCATCCATTATGGGATGGATTAGCACCATCTTTTGTAGATGGAATTGGCAGTTGCATGTTAGATTACTTGCAGTATCCACACACCCAGGACAGTTTATCCGGGGTTAGAGTTGGTAACAGTGATTCAGGCACATATGGTCATTGTCTTCTTCTTAGTGCAGTTGGGTGTGAGTGTTCGTTAGAGAGGGACTCGAGTTTTGACAGAGTTGATGTTTCAGTTGGGTTGAGTTCCGCTGGGTTGTTTTCTGCATCAGCATCTACAGTTGGTCTACAAATGTTGTTTTCAGTGATGTTAGTTAATTGGGTGTTGAGGGCAGTTTCTCAGATGCTGGTGTCTGTACTATTGATATTGGTATTTTCTTCATAGGAGTATGGTGAGGATCGGGACATTATTTATGACCATCCTTGGGATCCAGGTGGTCTGTGATGTTGGTTATTTTTCCTGATTGTTTGAGGACAAGCAATCTTGGGAAGGGAGGACTGTAATGTCCCCGTTTTTTAGTCTCTTGAGATTAGCTTAGTTTGGTGACCCTCACAAGCTAATCAGGTGATTAGAGGGGGTCAGTTAGCAGAGCCAGTAGTTGATTCCTTTATGGAGTTTCTGGTTGTCAGGTTTGCTCTTCGTTTGGGACAGTTTGGATGTTTTACTATCTATAGTAAGTGGTATATTGGGTATAGCTTGGTATAGCAGGGCGCCTTCACAATGTCATCAAGTATTACAGGATCGTTTATTGGGGATCTCCAGTTTGAGAGACTTACTATTTATAGTAAGTCTATTTTTGGCAGATGGCTATTTCTGGCAGGGCAGTTTGAGCTCAGGCTCTGTTGTCAAAAATTAGTTTGTTGCAATAAAAAAGATTTAGTGGCTTCATATTTTATTTGTCGTTATTAAATTAAGTTATTTTAATTTAATAGCTTTACAACTTTATAACTTTAATGTTATAAAATGATGTGTTGAAGAAGCTACTTAAGTGAAAAAAGTAAAGTTGAAGCTTTTTCATAAAAAACTTATATATTCAACTCGAAAAAGCACTTTACTCATGCTATTGATTATTGATATTTTGGAGAAAGTGAGAGAAGTTTGAAATTGGAGAAATGAGGGTTTGAACCGAAATTCATTGAGAAATGATAAATTCTCAAGAATTTGCACTTTGAGTTGGTCCGAATGCCAATGAATTGTGCCACATTATTCAGACAGGGATTTAAGACTGCAATTTGTGCCTGTTAGAAGCTGTACGACACTCAGCTACAGCCGTACGATACCAGGCTGGCCGTACACAGCCAACATTGCGTGACTAATTTTTGGAGGCGGTTTTTCAGCTTGAGACGCCTGCATACATTGGTTGGTCAACCAGCATCATTCGCTTTCCCTTGGCATTATTAGAAGACTCCGATTTGCGTGAGGGATTCAGTCCTTAATAATGGCGAATGGTAGAGTCTGCTACAAAATTGCACAATGCAGCCGTTTCTTAATAAGGTGCATTTATTGTTTAAATTTGCTGTGATACAAATTCATATTTGATAGTTTATCAAATTACCAATATATAGAAATTCAATATTTTCAATATTACTGTTGATTATCACATGAATGAGTTATAAGTTTATATATATCCAAAAGAATACAAAAACAAGGAATTTCTAGAATTACTCCCAAGAGTTTGAATTGCATTAAAGAGCTAGCTAGGTTCTTTACATGTGTGGACCAATGAGGACAAAGAGTTACTATGGAGACAGGTATTTTATGCTCTTTGTAGATGACTTTTCAAAGATGATGTGGACTATGTTCTTGAGAGAAAAATCAGAGGCCTTCCATATGTTTAAAATCTACAAGTCCCGAGTGGAGAAGGAGACCGGTAAGAACTTAAAGTGTCTAAGGTCGGACAGAGGAGGTGAGTACACCTCTCAAGAGTTCATTAGCTATTGTGAAGAACAGGGGATAAAAACACAGATGTTTGCACCAAGAACCCCTCAACAAAATGGAGTCGCTGAAAGAAAAGACATGACTCTGATAGACTATGCGAGGAATTTGATGATTCAGAAGGTCCTCATCACTTCTGGAGAGAAGCAATAAGCACTGTTGTATATACATTGAACCGGGTTCAAGTCAAAAAAGGGACTGATAAAATGCCATATGAGTTATGGTTTGATCATACACCCGGTGTAAGTTATTTCAGACTATTTGGGAGCAACTGTTACATCAAGAGAGATGAATAGTCCGGTAAGTTTGAGCCAAAGAGTGATGAAGACATATTTTTGGGTTACTCCACCAAAAGTAAAGCCTATCGGTGCTTGAACTAAAGGACAGGAAAAATAGTGGAGAGTGCAAACGTGAATATAGATGAGCATTCAAAACAAAGTGATTAGATCAGTTAAGGTAAATCTGACAATCACGAACGCTATGACTTCAATGACCAAATAGAATTCAATGAAATCACAATCACTAATGAAGGAAAACAGGAAAAGAGACCTATCGAATAGGGTAATGTGCCTGAGCAAGGAAGGGATCAAAATGCAAGACCAATTGAAGAAGGTGAACAGGAAAATGTTCATGATCATGTTGGAAATGTTGCTCAATTGGAAAGAGAAGAATGGATCACGAACCAGTTCTACCAAGTTTTGTCACCTATGTTCCATTGATAACATTATCAATGATAAACATGACGACATTCTAACCGGGAGAAGGGCTAGAGAAAGTACTTGTCTACTTTCTAGCATAGAGGCTAGGACTACAAGAGAAGCTCTAGAGGATAACAAGTGGGTCAAAGCAATTGAAGAGGAGCTAGAGAAAATAGTAAAGAATGAGACATGGACTCTTGAACCCAGACCTGAGGACAAGAATGTTATAGGAGCCAAGTGGGTGATTAGAAACAAGCTGAACGAAGAAGGAAAGGTGGTGAGAAACAAAGCAAGGCTAGTCTACAAAAGATATGTACAAGAAGCAGGACTGGACTATGGGGAAAGCTTTGCACCGGTTGCAAGAATAGAAGGGGTAAGAATTTTTCTTGCCTATGCTGCCCATAAAAGGTTTAAAGTATATCAAAGGGATGTAAAATCTGCATTTTAGGATGGTATATTGGAAGAGGAAGTTTATATAGATCACTTGGAAGGCTTCTCGTCAATAGAGAAAACTGACATGGTTTGCAAGTTGAAGAAGGCTCTCTATGGATTGAAGCAAACCCCAAGAACTTGGTATGAGAGATTGCACTCATACCTCCTAAGCATAGGATTCACAAGAACAGGTGACAACAACAATCTATACCTTAAAACCGGTAAAGAAAAAGGAAATCTGATTGCTGAATTATTTGTGGATGATATCATCTTTGGTGGTGATGATAAAATGAGCAAGGACTTTGCTGAAGAAATGAAGAAAGAATTTGAAATGTCTATGACTGGTGCAATAAAATTCTTCATAGGTCTACAAGTCCATTAGCTCAGTAAAGGTATATTCATATCCTAGTCAAAGTATATTAAAGAGATTCTTAAAACATTTGGACTAGAAGAATCTAGACCAGTTGGTACACCAATGATAACTAATTGCAAATTATCAAAGGAGGATGATGCCAAAGAGGTTAATGAGACACTCTACCAATCAATGATCGGTAAACTTTAGTATGCTATGCACAGTAGACCGGACATTGCACATTCGGTAGGTATTGTGGCAAGATTCTTTGCAAAACCAAAAGAGACACATTTGATTGCAGTAAAGAGAATCTTTAGATATCTAAAGGGGACTGAAGAGTATGGTTTGTGGTTTCCTCACAAAGGAGGTTTCGAGGTAAAAGTGTTCACTGATGTAGACTGGGCCGGTAACATTGATGACAGAAAGAGCACAAGTGGAGGTGCATTATTTCTTGGATAAAGGATTGTGTCATGGACAAGCAAGAAGCAGAACTACATATCAGAATCCGCAAAAGAGGCTGAGTATGTTGCTGCAGCAATCAACTGCACACAAGTAATTTGGATAAAACAGATATTAGAAGGAATCCAAGAATAGTTTCCTGAACTGATAGCAATATTTTGTGACAACACGAGTGAAATCAACATATCCAAAAATCTTGTTATGCACTCAAAGACGAAGCACAGTGTTATAAAGTATCACTATCTAAGAGAGCAAGTGCAAAACAAAGAAGTCAAGTAGGAATATGTTTCTACAAAAGAACAAGTAGCTGACATATTCACAAAGTCTTTACTGAAAAATACCTTTGAATATCTTAGAGGTAAACTAGGGGTAATTTCCCTTCAAGATCTTCAGTAAAAGAAAAAAGGAGATCATCAATTCGACAAGTTTAAAAGGAGGAAACAGTCTCATCTAAACCAGATTGGTGACCAAGGACTACTGCTCGAAGGGGGAGCAATCATCAGAATGGAAGGTCGTTTGACAAGCCTTTGGCATTATTGTCAAACGGGGAGATAATCGGAGAAGCATTAGTGGACCGGTAACACAGTATTGCCATCAATGCCAAAGGGGGAGATTGTTGGCATTATCAGTAAGGATGCAACCCGTAAAGAGACAACCGGTAATAATTAGTGGTGTTGTCATTCATATCTATGATAACAATGTCCAAATGCTAGGAAACCGCTGACATAGTGATGAGCACAGTAAAGTCCATCAATGCACATTGAACAGAGTACTTGGCATAGTACCAACTGTTCAGAGTTGGTGACCAGTGAAGACAGTGACCGGTGAAGAGAATGACCAGAACAATGACCGATGTAGACAGAGAGTAGAGAAGTGACTGGTGAAGATAGAGACCAGAACACTGCATAAGGAAAGGTGTAATCTGGTCTACAGTGATTGTTAGAACTTAAGATATTATTTGAGACCGATGTATGTCTCCTATTTATTGAGACCGGTGAAAGGTGCAGTTGACAAATATTGAGGAGATTCTTTTACCGTGATTCGTTACACAAATCATGGCGGATTTTCTATTAAGGGAAATTTTTTGACACGCATCTGATGTTTCTTTTAAAGACTGAAACACGACTGGATGATGGATTCATGAAAGATTGTCTATTAAGGGAAAATATGTGACATGCATCTGGTGTTTCCTTTTAAGACTAAAACACGACTGGATGGTGGATCAACAAGAGGTCTTCGTGGGGATCGCAATAGAAAAGAGCGAGAAGATCTTTTGAAATTTGATTTGAGCGATTTGTGCTTCTTTCTCTCAACTGTACAGCTGTCCTACGCTATGTAGGAAGTGTATATATTCTTTAGTTAGCGAAGATAATCATTTGCCTTCATTCTGCCAAGAAGAAAGAGTGAAACTGCACACTGATCAAAGCTACTGCAAAAGAAAGGGAAAATAAGAAAAGAAGAAAAGGAAGAGTGTGCAAGGAAGCACAATAACCTGAGGAGAGCATACCAGTGGTGTCTGGTGATGACTCTCAGTGAATGAATCAGTGTTCTTATCAGGCTCTGCAAAGCCATTTCAAAGGATCAACCCTTCTATTACTCTCTAACAATTGCAATAGCCAAATCCCAGTATCTGGGTGGATATTAACAGGGCCTTTGTACTAAATCCCTTTACCGGGTGACATCTAGTTGATGTTTTAAAGTCCTCTAATGAGGCAGGGTTTAACAGGCCTTATTCAAAATCCTTTAACTGGGTCACACCTCACAGTGCGTTCGTAATCCCTTAAAAACGAAGGCTCTTCACAGGGCGCACTTCAGAACACTGCAAAATTTTTGAGTTCCTACTTGTTGATGTGAGTTTTGTACCACTACATAACATATAGCAATTGAAATACTTGATACAGCGTACCAAACACTCAACCCTCTCTTGAAAAGTATATAAGAATACTCCAAGGTTCCTTACACCTGTGGATACTAACTCAGTTATAAAATGTGATTTTTTGGTAATCACTTCGGCGGGCTTACGTTGTTCACTTGAGGAATGTCAAACTCTCGCTATGATGATGATGAGATAACTTTCTTCTTTTATATCATTTCCAACTTCGCTCATCAAACTAATTTATATCACTTCTAGCTTTGCGCTTCAAACTTTCAAACTTCAACTTCTCAACTTCAACTACTGAACTACTGATTACTTCTACTATTACTCCTACTGAATGGAAAGATTGGCAAATGGACAGGGATCAAACCAAATGAAAGCTTGCCAGCGGCGCTACTTCCATCGGTGCGATGATTCTAAGGGAAACTCTTAAGATTTTCACACTAACACCTATCTTCCAACCCAACTTGAAGTACAAGCGGAAAGATGAAATGCAAGTAGAACTTGGGAGCAATTGGACTAGATTACCACACAAAGCTTCCTAACAAGCTGCTAGGATGCTAGTGGCCTAGTATATAGATCCCTATCAAACATTTACCAATATCACCATTGCAACTAACCATTTACTTCTTACTCTAACAACATGAAATGAAATTCTACTTTAATTTGAGAGATGAGAAGAACCATGCAAATACACCAAAATGATCATGTATATCCACCATGCAAGTCACAACAATGAATAGAGAACAATTTTGATTGTATTCTAGCAACAATTTCTCCAACATAACTCTCTTACAAATGAGTACAAATGGCCTTATATAGAGGCTCAAAATTACGAGTGGCCAAGATTAAGAGGCAAAATCAAGGGCCAAGATTAAACCTTACAAACCCTAATTAGGGTTACCATCTTTCAACCAATTACATGAGGGCACCAACTTTGTGGGCCAATGAGAAAATTGCAATAATTTGTCAACCAATGAGAACATAGGACACTTGGCATGATTTGATTGTATGCACATGAAATTGCCACCTCATCTACCTTGTCTTATAAAGTTCATTAATCCTTGAGATGAGATGAAGCCTTGGATGCTTGAGCTTGTCCTTAGAAATTTTCTCACCACCACTTGAACTTGCTTGTACTTGATGTCTTGACCTCGAAAGGGTGAGGTCTCTATGCACTTGGGGTAATCTTGCCTTGACCTTGGTGGCTTGCCTAAATGTGAACTTCTTGCAATTTGAGAGCCTTGCTCTTGGCCACCGCCTTGGAATCAAACTTGACCCCCCTCAACCTTTCATCTCGCTTCCTTCTTTCAACTTTCCTTGCCTTCCTTGATTTTCATAGTCCTTCCAACTTGTCTTCTTGAATTCGATTTGCTTGCACTCCTGCTCTGCTTGAATACTCTTGGGTTTTGGGGGCACCTGTCTCGGCCATATCTCTACAATCCACCCACTACTTGATTCAAAATAATCATTAAGTTCATCAATTGCCTCCTAGTTAATACCATCCTCTTTGGTTAACCCTCGGCTGCCTTCAACTGTTCAAACTGCCACAACCTTGCCCTTTTGGCATAAGTACTTGCCTCAACCATAGTGGTGCAATGCATCTCCCCAAGATTAGATTTGGTTCGACTGGCGAAGCATCACTAGTAGTCTTGCACCCGAATTGAAGAAGTAGGACCCCATGTAGACTTGCCTCTGATTTTGCACTATCCTAAGTTGCAACTCGAAATTCATGCTAATGATCCTAATCCAATCAATCTTTCTTTACCATTCTCAATGCCTTCAATAAAATAAAACATCCAAGGATCAAACTGTTTACCTTTTGCATAGCTTTGGATCCGACTGAGAAGCACGATGAGGTCGCTGCACTCTGATTTGCAATCTGACTTTGTGAGCCTTGATGACTTGGTGTAACCAATTCTGCCGTATCATGTCTACTGCTGGGGTAGATTGAACCTTCCTCTTGCACAATTCCATACTGTTTGATCTTTGCCATAGGGGACTGGCCGTCTCTCAACCTCTCTCTTAATTGAATCAAGTCAAGGGTACCAATGTTGGTGTCTCCAACGTGTTTCAATTTTGAGCGGAAGTTGGAATTGGGTATCATAACTTCCTTGTCTCCTATTTTAGCATTAGTTCCTTTGGGTCGCTTGCTTGCATTGGCATCATTCATCCTAAACACTTATCACTCCCCGCCTTTTCTACAATGAAGATGAAACTACACTTATCACTCCAAACTTCGCCTATAGGATGAAATACTACACTTATCACTCCCCGCCATTACCTTAAGATGGACTACACTTATCACTCCAATTCTCCTTCCTACAATGATGAAATGCAATGATGCAAACTACACTTAACACTCTCCGCCTTTGCCTTAAGATGGACTACACTTATCACTCCAATCTTCTCCCTAGGGGTGAAATACTACACTTATCACTCCCCGCCTTTGCCTTAAGATGGACTACACTTATCACTCCAATCTTCTTTCTAAGATGATGAAATGCAATGATGAAATGCAAGCAAGGACTTGAGGGAATAAGCTAATCAAGACAATCGAGTAATCAACCTACTAACCAAACACCTAACTCTACTTTTGAAACTAGTCTTCAACACTTAACAAAAATACCAATGAAGTGAAAACAACTAAGGAGAGAGGAAAAGATAGGCCACTCACCAAATATAAAGCTTTGAATTCCCTCTTAATGCAATTGCCTTAGCTTGATTCACAAAAATTTCTCTATCTCCACAATTCCGATAATATGACCTCCAAATAGATCAAATCCTCTTTCAATTGCCCTCCAAAATCTTGCAATGAGGCCTCAAGCAATTAACTCCATCCTTTACAACATCTGGAGATGAAACTCTAATTTGCCAAGCAACAATCTCCCTTTTTTCCCAAATTCTGAGATTAAAATGTTCAACTTGCTATTTTCGGATCTACTTTTTCGGACCTGCTTTTTCGGACTGCTTTTTGCTGCCAAGAGAAAGGGAGAGAAGTGAATGAGATAGTGAAATGAAGTGGGGGAGAGCTCCCCTTATATACCAAATTTTTGCCTCCAAAAAAGCAGGGCCGACTTTGTAGGAGGAAGGAAAAAAATAAATTAAAATTGCCAAGTTTAACATGAATTAAATGAAATAAATTGCCCAGCCCTAGGGGATTTAATTTTAATTTAAAATTGGGCCAGCCTAGTGCAAAATTATGGGTTTAAATTAGCCAAATCCGAAATTATCATAGGCCCTAAAATTGAAATTTCGAAAAAAGGTCATTTAGACCTCTAATATAGTTTTAAACCTTCCCCATTGTGGACCCAATAACTTGCCTTGAATTTCACACCTCCTAGGCCTTAAAATACATTGAATTTAACACACAAAGGGGGCCCAAATTAAATTTCTAAAATTACAAACACTCAGCCCAAAAATATGATTTTAATGTGCATTTAATCATGACAACCAAAATTAATTTTTATTTTTTTGCAACCCAAAAATCATTTTGCAATTTAATTCAAATTTGACAATTTTAAATCTATTCTTTAATTTTCATTTTTCTCGACCAAACAAAATTCACAAGATTTTCTCAAAAGAAATATCCAAATTCACAATTAAATTTTGAAGATGTTCAAGTTTTTCAATTACATCAATTTTCAAAATTCAACATCGTGCATCTAAGTCTCACAAAATCGTCAAGGCATCAGGATCTAGAGGAAAAGCCAAGGCTAGTCGAAAAATGGGGGTCCCCAAAATTTTGGGGCGATGGTGTGAAAACCTTACAACACTACTCACACCGTGGTTTTCGCCCATTTTGGGTTTCCAAGTGATATATCTGTTGTTCTATGCTGTCGTGATTTTGTGTTGTTTATTTCCTTTATATGATATGTTTTGCATGCAGTAATAGTTAGTGGATGTAAGAGTGTCTTCGAGTTTTATTGGGTGCTGATTCACCCCTCCCCTCTCAGCACCGGTTGGGACTATTAGACATAAAAACAACTCCTAAGACAACAATGTAGTTTTATATTTAGTGGAATAAGTACAAGAACCCAAAGTCTCTTGCGATTATGCCGAATTAGGATTCAATTAGAATAACTAGTAAGGCACAAAGTCTCTTACTCGATACTCTTAAACTTAATAAAAGCACTTACAACTGAAGCCGAAAGTCTTCAGTTTTAAGTAATTGCAGCCACTACTAACTATAGCAATTCTTCCTTTTGAAGCACAAAGTCTTCAAAATTTGAATTGAATTATATCTCTTAATGCAATAGGCAGCTCAAAGTGCGCACGATAGAATTCAAATCCGTCTTGAACAAAGCACCAAAACTCACGATCAACTCAAGAAAATGTCGTCACGACAGTTTGGATTGGCGCAAAGTCTCAAAACAACTTGCCTCTTTAATTCAAAGTAATTCAATTTACACCTAAGCTCAAAGTCTTCGAGTGCATATAAAATTTGGCAGAATATTCTTGCATTGCCAAAAGATGATCATTACAATGAGCAACCCCCTTTATTTATAGGTGAGGGGCTGAGAAAAAGGTGGAGAAAGAAAGGGAAACTCTTAACTACCTTTGACTTATTCAATATTTCAAAGCCTAATGCACTTGTAGTCTGATTACATGTTACATCTTTGCACGTGATTTTATCACATGCAATTACAACTTGTTACCCAATTACATATAATTTGTCAACAAAATTACACCTACTATAGCATGTGAAAATGACTAAGTGTCTGACGAGAGACGATTTCTACCACATCATCCTTTGTCGGTCTTCATGCTGCTACAGGATGCTCTGTGATTGAAGTTTTCAAATTTGGTAGAAGCATCTTGATCTGGAACAAAAACCTGCATCCTTGATTGTCTTGTATCGTAATGTAATGTACCGAACCCGGCACAAGAAATCAAGGTGCTATTTCCTCCGTAATCATTTGCTGGCGAGGGACTTTTGCCTTCGTACATGCTTGGAAGAAACCAGTCCGTACGGTTTTGAATATGTTTGTACGGTAAGTGCCAAGTTTATGCCACAGAAAGATGTTGTACAAAGGGGAATATGACGTATGGTCAAGGCAGTATACCGTGCGGTGGTGAAGATGACGTATGACAGGAAATAAAATGTTGTACGATTGGTGATGATGTCGTACGGTGCTTGGGAGAGGAAGTCCGTACGGTCACTAATCTCCAGCTTGCGTGAGCTCATTCTCAGGGTTATGCCAGAATAAATCCGTGATGTCCAATAATGAATTGCTGCACAACACAAATTGGAAACAAGTACTTGCAAAGAGAGATAATATTAATTATGATAGCACTTCGGATTTGCCAAATCTGAAACAAGCAACCAAGTAGAGTAGGGTGAATTCGTAATAAAAATAAAATATTCCAAATCGCATAACAAACAACTACCTACAGCCAGTCATAAACACCCCTTCAGAGAAACTTCCCAAGGGTTTACAAATAAAGCCGACACGACAACACCTACGAACCAAAAAATAAAAAGGGCCCGAGAGACAATTAAATTAATTGTCGGGCCAAATATACAAAAATATTATTAATTTATTTAATGACGACGGGGATATCATAGTCCTCCCAGCCAAAAAATTGTTTGCCCTCAAGCAATTTAAGACTTGGGTGCTCCAAAATTTGCTCGCCTTCCCAGGTGGCATCCCTGTCCAGAAGATCCTTCCATCTGACCAGAAACTCTTTGATGGTGTGTGACCTCAACCTCTTCTCTCAGAATTCAATGATCTCGGTTAGCTCCAAGATTAGTTTCCCTTCTTCATCAATGGGAGGCAATTCATCCGTAACAAGTTGTTCGACGACCTTCTTTAGACACGACACATGAAAGACATTATGAATCCGACTCCCTTCGAGAAGCTCCAATTCATAGGCAACTTCACTTACTCTCCGAACCACCCTGTAGGGACCATAAAAATGCGGTCTCAGCTTCTCCTTACCACATGTCTTTAGAGAGGATTGCCTGTATGGCTGAAGCCGGAGGTATACCATGTCACCAACCTCAAAACTTCTCTCAACTCAGTGCTTGTTAGCATACATCTTTTGTTTGTTTTGGGCCCTTTGAAGATTTTCCTTGAGAGATCTTAAAATGTCTAATCCCTCTTATAGCCATTCCTTGGCCTTTGGTGCGCTATTATCACCCATTGCCATATCAACAAATGATGGAGGTTCATAACCATATAATGCTTTGAATGGCACCATCCCAATGGACATGTCGTACGTGGTATTGTTGCACTATTCACCCAAGAGCAACCATTTAATCCATGCCCTTTGTTGTGCCGAAACGTAGCTTCTGAGATAAGCCTCTAGCCACTTATTCACAATTTTTGTCTGTCCATTTGTCTGTGGGTGATAGCTAGTGCTGGGTGACAACTTTGTTCTTGCGAGCCGAAATAGTTATGTCCAGAAAATGTTGAAGAAGCAACTATCTTTGTCGCTTAATATGTTTCCAGGGAGACCGTGCAGGCGGAATACTTCACAGAAGAATAGCTCCGCCACTTGTGTTGCCTGACACTTAGTGGAAATAGCGAAGAAGTGAGAATATTTGGTCAATTTGTCGACCACGATGAAGATACAGTCCTTCTATTGCACCTTTAGAAACCCTGTAATGAAGTCCATCGAGATGCTATCCCACTTTTGTTCTGGAATTGGCAATGGCTGAAACATTCCTATAGGTAGGGTGTGCTTGGATTTGTTTTGTTGGCATGTGGCACATTCTCGAACGTACTATAGGATATCATTCTTGAGACCCTTCCACAAAAACCTCTCCTTGATTTGTCTGTAGGTCTTCAAGTACCCCGGATGCCCGACGAGAGGTGAGTTGTGCATCTCTTTTAAAATTCTCTCTTTCATCTTGGACTCGGGTACCAAATAAATTTTGTCCTTGTAGTAGATGATGTCGTCAACTACCTTGTAGCTGTCATCTTGGACTTCACTGTCCATCAGTTGGCATGCGAATGAGTTCTTGGAGTATTCAACCAACTGGTGTGCCTTCCAATCTGTCGAAATCTGAGATAGAGAGCATATGGCAGGTTTTCTGGATAATGCGTTTGCCACAACATTATTTTTTCCCTTTACATATTCAATATCAAAATCAAATGCTTGGATTTTTCTTACCCACTTCTGTTGTTGTTCATTCAACTCTCTCTTCTCCAAGAAGTACCTCAGGTTGTTGCAGTCGGTTCAGATGGCGAACTTGGCTTTGATAAGGTACTGCCTAAACTTCGTGAGTGCATGCATGATGGCGAGTATCTCTTTGTTGTAGATGGAATACAACCGTTTGGCTCCCGAGAGCTTCCGACTCTTGAACACAATAGGGTGGCATCCCTGCATCAGCACAACCTCGATGCCTTCTCTAGATGCGTCACATTTAACGATGAAGGGTCAAGTGAAGTCTAGGAATGTGAGAAAAGGACAGGAACTCATATCCTCCTTCAATTTGTCAAAAGTGCATTGTCCTTGATTAGTCCACTAGAAGGATCCTTTCTTTGTCAAGTCTGTCAATGGCGCACTGAGCTTAGAGAACCCCTTCACAAACCTTCTGTAGTAACTGTACAACCCCAAGAATCCGCACAGCTCTGAGAGTGTTTTGGGGAGGGGCTATTCCAAGATGGGTTGAATATTCTCATGATGCACTTGAATTCCTTGCCCACTGACAATGTGCTCCAGATATAATATTTTCGTCATCCCAAACTCACATTTTGATCTTTTGGTGAACAACGACTGTGATTCCATAATTCCCAGTACTTCATCTAAATGCCTTAGATGCTCTTCCCATGTATTACTATAAATAAGGATGTCATTAAAGAATACCAACAGAAATATGCGTAGCTGCTAGTTGAAGATGTGTTTCATGCGGGACTAGAACGTGGCTGGGGCATTGATCAATCCAAATGGCATGACTAGGAACTCATAATGTCCATAATGGCAGTAGAAAGTTGTTTTCTCCACATCTTTCTCTCTCATGCGGAATTGGTGATACCTGGACAAGAGGTCTATTTTGGAAAAGTAGACTACACCGTGTAACTCATCCAACAACTTATCAATCCTGGGAATAGGATACCTTTTCTTAATAGTTTTTATATTTAGTGCACGGTAACCCACACACATCTGGAGGGTTCCATCTTTTTTCTTCACTAATAACATCGAAGACGCGAAAGGGCTAGAGCTTGGCCTGATCCATCCCTTGTCCAGAAGCTCTTGGATCGTCTTCTCAATCTCATCCTTAAATCTTTTAGGATGACGATAGGGGGTGGTGATGACCGACTTGGCTCCTTCTAATGCGATGGTATGCTCGAAGCCTCGACAGGGAGGGATGCCATGCGGAACGTCAACGAAGACCAAACTGTGTTTGTCCAGCACCACCTGAAGCTCCTCATGATCAAGGTAGTATGCCGGTTGCTTCTTCAAAGGTTCAGTCGAGACCATGCAGTGTGCCACCCAAACCACATCATGATGTTTGAAAATGGCCTCCATCCGTCGAGCTGAGATCTCCCTCAGACCGCCATTTGACATCCCCCTCAGAACTACCTTTTTGCCATCCACCTCGAAGGAGAATTCCATCCTCTTGAAACTCTGTGTATACACATTGAGAGTCTCCATCCACTAGATATCCAGTATGACCTCCATGTCATCCAAGTCCACTACAAAGAAGTCATCTGTCACTGTGTGGCTCCCCATGGTAATGCTCAATTGTGGAACTATATGGGTACATGACAAGAGATTCCCTCCGACAACCTTGACCTCAAACCCTCGGTGAGCCTCCGTGTGCAAACTCCTTCGTGTCACGAGTGACGAATTGATGAAGTTGAGGGTGGCCCCACTGTCAAGCATAACCACGATCCATTGTCCCTGGAGAGTACCCCGTACTCTAAATACTGAATACTTCGGAGTGCCAGCAAGGGCCGCAATAGCCCCTCCACGCCGAACAAGCATGACAATCCTCTCCACTCGATTTATGTTTGCCTCTTGACTTAGTTGCTGACCACTTCCCTCCAACTCCGTTTCCCCTTGTTCCTCCTCGCTGTTAGACATTACTTCAATGTAATGGATTTTGCCTCTACCTAAGCATCAGTGACTTGGTTCCCACGACTCCTTACAGGTAAAACATAGTTTTTGTCTTTTGAGCTCTTATCTGGTGGCCTCATCCAACGACTTCTTTGATGGGGTTTTGTTATCTTTCTCCTTTGGGGCCAGGGGAGGCTTCGGGTGTGAATAATTCCTCGAGGAAGAAGAGAATGATAGTGCCATGTCCTAAGCCTCCTTAATTGCTTCCGTGAGTGTAATGGGGTTGAATCATTTCACTTCTGAGGTTCCATTAGCCCATCCACAATCAACACAATCAACTGTCTTTTTGATAAATGTGTTACCAGCATGAACAGTCTTTGGAATTCGACAATATAACTGTCAATTGATCCAGATTGCTTTAGTTGCGCCAACTCCTGAAAATTAAGTTTTGAATCCTTCCCTTTGAATTGGTCTATCAATCTCTTTGTGAACTCTGCTTAAGAGGTTATTTGATTGTGGTCGAGGGTAACCATTCAATGATGCTGCCATTCATGAGAAATCCCCTTCAGGTGCAGTGCTACAATTTTGATTGCCTCATCCTCCGACATCAGGTTAAGTGGAAATATGTGTCTTCCTTCTGGACCTATGCCCGTACGAAAGTTGATCCCGACCCATCAAAGGATGACTGGTTCACCTTGCCTATCTTTCATTTGAGATCGTCATTATAGTAGCCACGACTACTGTTGCCTGAATATCTCATTCGCAGATCAGCATAATCCTCGAAGGATATGTCTCTTTCCAGATTTGCATTCCTCCAATCTTGCATTAGTTAATCCTACATTTCTTGGAAAGTGGGCTCTAGGTCTCTTCGAGGCACTTTTGTTCTTGGCAGAAATGTTAGCATCAAGGGTCGAGAGCGCGAATGCTGAGAGTTCGCTCTCCCTTTCACCGAATCGTCGCTATGTCCATTTTGTTGTCCATTGGTCTTCCCTTCTGCCAATCTCCATAACGTCTCCTCCATAAGTCGTTGACGGTTCTTCTCCTCTGGCCATGGTGTCGTTGAGTTGTGCTTGACTTCTGGTTAGCTTCGTCAATAGTGCCATGACGACACTGACAGGATCCTTTGGGTCTCCCATTCTATCAACAGAACGGTATCTTCGTCAGAGCTGGTGATTCTGTCAATCTGTTGGTGAATGCGAAAGGAACCAATAGTGACACAAGAAATCAAGGTGCTATCTCCTCCATAATTATCTACTGGTGAGGGACATTTGCCTCCATACATGCTTGGAAGAGACCAGTCTGTACGGTTCTGAATATGTCTGTACGGTAAGTGCCAAGTTGTTGCCACAAAAAGATGCCGTATGAAGTTGATGCCACAGAAAGATGTCATACGGAGGGGGGGTTGACATACGGTCAAGGCAGCATACCGTACGATGGTGAAGATGACGTACGATAGGAAATAAAATGTTGTACGATTGGTGTTGATGTCGTACGGTGCTGGGGAGAGGGAGTCGGTACGGTCACTAATCTCTAGCCTGTGTGAGCTCACTCTTGGGGTTATGCTAGAATAAATTTGTGATGCCCAATAATGAATTAATGCACAACACAAATCGGAAACAAGTACTTGTAAATAGAGATAATATTAATAATGATAGCACTTCGGATTTGCCAAATCCAAAACAAGCGACTAAGCAGAGTAGGGTGAGGGATGAAGCCCACCAAAACTGCAACAAGACAAATAGGGAGGATCTTTCACCACCAAAATGGTATACACAGAACTCCAACTGAAATTTGTAATATAAATAAAATATTCCAAATCGCATAACAAACAACTATCTACAGCCGGTCATAAATACCCCCTTTGGAGAAACTTCCCGAGGGTTTACAAATAAAGCTGACATGACAACACCTATGGAGCAAAA
This sequence comes from Chamaecyparis obtusa, assembly GCA_027943335.1. Taxonomy (NCBI): domain Eukaryota; kingdom Viridiplantae; phylum Streptophyta; class Pinopsida; order Cupressales; family Cupressaceae; genus Chamaecyparis; species Chamaecyparis obtusa. The sequence continues at coordinate 109,245 of BSBK01003727.1, read as the reverse complement.
AATAAAAAGGGCTCGAGAGACAATTAAATTAATTGTCGGACCAAATATACACAAATATTATCAATTAGTTTAATGATGATGGGGACATCACACATAATGGCCGTCTTGGGAAAACATCTTTTTAATGCCATTTCAGTCTTGAAAGCATTCTATGCTCTCAAATTCTCAATCCTCATTCCATTTTTTCACCTCCTTGCACAAGCATATATAAACAAGTGGGAAGATTTTCTTATTGTAAGTGGGGTTTTTAAGTTCCATTACAAGTTATTTTGGAAACTACTTTCCGCTTACAAATGGGTTTTTGAAGTCCATTTTCTGCTTTGAAAAAGAATAAAAAAGTGCTTGGAAAACACTTGTAGGTTGGCTTTTTAGCTTGAATTACATAATGGGGGAAAACCTTGCTCTTTTTATGTAAGACAAGCCTACAGATGAGGTTTTTAATCTCGATTGCATATGAAGGAAAAACACATACTTGGCTTTTTCTTTGTGGGAAGAACTTGCTTCTCTTATTACATCATTTTGGGAAGAATTTGTATTGTTGTGAGAACAATACAATCAAACTTTTGAAGCCAAACATCCTCTTTCGAATGAGCAACCATGTTGCAAGACTTTTGAATAAAGAATAACTTGCACCACTTGGAACCAAAACTACTCTAAATCCGGGCAAAGATCTTTCAACTTGCAACTCTTTATAGATGTTTTTGGAGTAATACAAGCCAAAATGCATTAGAACCCTGCTCCATTAATACAATCTTGCAATTTTTGATGATTCCTCGACAAATGGCCACGAATGTAAAACAATTTGCTTGAGAACAGTAACTGCAATGACTGGTTCAACCTTGGAAGATGTGGTTTTTGAATGAGATTGCAAGCCAATATGTAATGATTGTTAAAAATGGCGTCTATAGAGGACAAACACGTTTTTTTTATGTATTACAATCTGCAAACTCTTGTTTCTTGTCTTGGACGGATTCTAGGCTTGCTGTTGCATATGTAAATGTCTCCTTCCTCTAAAAGTCGTGTCTCTGCCCTAAGAAGGCTTTAAAGGAAACTCTGCAAATAAACTAAGACTTTCTTTTTAAAAAAAAATCAGTCATTCTTGACCTTGGACGGGCTTTATACATGACGTTACAAGCTAAGATATGCCTGTGACCAAGTAATGACAGACTTTAGATATGATAGAGCATATTAAACGTTGTTTTTATAGCATGTGAACCACAGAAAAATCGCTGCCCTTAAGGAAAAACGGGCTTTGGCAACTCAAATGCAAGTTAAAATGAGACACTCTCTTCTAAAAAACACGTTTTTTGCCCTAGACGGGCTTTAGAATCAATATTGCAGGCGTTGAGAATGACTTTTTTGCATAAAAATGGCCCATATGGGCATTAGAATGGCTAACACATCTCACATAAGGATTGAAAACGAGATTCTACACATGTATTGCATATAGCAAAAGTTGTCTATGATTACTGCCGGGTTTTTAGATAAAAAAACAAGTCAAATCATTATTTTTACTGAAGACGTGCTTTTGCATTTGATTCACAAGCCATACAAATTTATTGATGGGGTTTTAAAACATCATTAGATCATTAACGGACTTTTCCTTCCCTTTTGCGAGTCATAAAACTTCACTCAAAAGTATTGACGGGCTTTGTAATATGCATTACATGTAAAAATCGCCACTTTTAGTTATGAACAAACTTTTCCTAAGCATTTGCAAGTTATTTGGAATGTGTAATGACTTCTAAAAACACCACCTTTTTCTCTTTAAAGTGAAAGAGGGGATTTTATATTGCATTTGCAAGTCAAAAACAAACATAAATTCATCCCTTGTAAGTGAACTAAAAAAGCCCACTAATAAATATAAGTTTAAAAACATCTCTTGATTTAAAAACATGTTTCTCATGTGCATTTACACACATTTAAACTTTTTAAAGAGACATGTAGTAAAGTTTAAAAAGCCCACCAACACATTAAATTCTTAATAAAAGCTTACATATTTCATTGCAAATATGTACAATGGTGTTTTAAGTCCAGTTTGCATGTAAATGACACCCAAGATGTTATGTAATAATCGAGAAAAAACCCACCTGTAGTGTACTTAATTCCTCATTATCTCTTGAAATATAACTCCAATTGAGGCCTACAATAGCTCGAAACGAGAGAAATTGAAAATGTCACAATCCTAGGGCAAAAAGAAAATCAAAATCAAACAATACAACTAAGAAAATGCCTTGAGAATTTATCCTATGAAAGTTTCCGTAGGGTTGCCCCAATTTTGCGAATACGAAATTGAGGACAACAACTAGCTCTGACTAGGGAACTACCTTCAGTCGCAGGAACAAACGAAGGTAGTAGAATCCAAAATCTCAGAGTGCCTTAGTATCCATTGGGCTACAGAGTCAAGCATGAAAGACAAAACAACAAAAAGGATGAGGTGAACGATGCAAAGAAAACCTAGCTAAAACAAAACAAATACGTGCAAACACACTTATTGAAAACAAAGAAAACCTACCTAATTTAAACTAGCCAACAATTCAACCTTTTAGATGAAACCATTTATTGGCTCAGTGAAATAGCTACCTTTTTTCACCATATTGCAATACCTTGCATGTTCAGAAGTAACTTTGTAACCTTGAAATACGAACAACTGGAGCAATGAAGCCAATGCTTCATGCAACGCCTTTTGAAAGAGATGAACAAATTCATCTATTTGAGATGAATCATATGTACTACTTCTCCAAAGTAGGTCCATGAATTCACAATGCTCTTGCGGAACTGCAGATGCCTTTTTAGCCTCTTCTTCAATTGTATCTTCATGCTCAAGTATAGGTGGAATATCTATCTTTTTGTTGGCCAACAACCAAGCAAGATGTTTGATTGGACATCCCCTTGATCGTAAAAAGATTGATCTTTTCTTGCCAACCACAACTTGAGTGTAATTGGTTCATCAACGATCATCACTTCGGGTTGATCAAAATGGGTTACCTCATTGCTTACCTCTACATCATGCTGATTACAAATTTCAGACAGGAGAATTATCTTCAAAATTTGTACAAAATTCCTTTATGATGATCATGATAAGATCTTCATCAAGTTCTGGGGTATCTTTTTCATGCAATATGACCTGGAAACAAAGATGCATTATTTTTAACTTGACTGGGACCTTCCTGTATGTCCATTCTAATGACATGATTATCTTGAACATTGAACGAAAGATTTTCCTTCCTCAGTTTATCAACACTGGCTTTTTGAGACTACATAAATCAGAAATAAGAGTCACCAGCTATGTCTGCTTCCTTTTCCTGAAAGAGAATTACAAGATCACTAGTTTTGGTTTCTGGGTGCTTTGATGTTGCCTTCTCTGATGGTGCCTCAATAGCAAGCTTCTTTGGTGATGAAACTAACTTTTCTTAATTCCCACTAGCAGGACTACAAGCAACATTTGGAAGAAGCATCCTTTGTATATTCTCGTGAGGAACGAAGAACATACCTTGAGATTTTTGCTTTTTGAAGGAAAGCAACTCATTTGCTAACCTTTGCACTGCAAGATCCGTCCTTGTGATGGAAGAAAGTGAAACCAAAGAAAAAGAACTTTCCTCAAGCCCAGTTGCTTCTATTCTTATCTACCTAGCAAGAATGGGATCATCTTCAATTCCAATTGCCAAAGTTTGTACTGCCGCAAGAGTAGCTGGGGCTTCTCTTCTAAACAGAAAATTGACTTCACAAATTTGAGCATTAACAAAGAAACACTTCAAATTTGAAGCTGTAGGCTGAGCAACAACTGAAATTTTTTGTGTCAACTTGTTGAAATGAGCAACAAATTCACGCATAGGCACTTGAGATGCCTTCTTCAACAGGGTGAGTTGGGCCAACAGAGCATGAGCATCTTTAGGAGGCTTGAACCTTTCTTCAAACTTGGCTATGAGAGTAGCCCAGTTTGTGATAGTTTGTGGTGCAAGATGGTAAAACCAGTTAGTGGCCACACCTTGGAGAGTTTTTACAAACAATCTCACAGACATATCCTCATGTTCAACACCATGAACACCGCACACAATGTAAAATGCAGAAATATGTTCATCCAAATGTTGTTGTCCATCACTAAAGAACTTTGGAAAATTCTTCCGTGAGCCATCAAGAAGTGCATGTAGAGAGGTAGAGCCAAATTCAGTGGACCAAAAACATTTCCCCAAGGACATTGGGCAGCCATTTACATGTCCTTGGTAAAAGCTTGAAAAACTACAAGAAATAAAATACAATGAATACTTACAATGAATAGGACACATGCATACTTCAAACGAAAGCATGAGGCTTTTAAATGCACATTGTGTCCCCAGCAAAGTCGCCAAAAACTGTTGGCTAAAAGTTTTGTAAGTCACTAAAACTACAACATACGAAACTGTGACTTACACGCATTTAAACTTTTTAAAGAGACAACATGCAATAAGGCTTAAAAATCCCACCAACACATAAATTTTGAATAAAAGCTTACATATTTCGTTGCAAATATGTACAATGGAGTTTTAAGTCCAGTTTGCATGTAAATGACACCCAAGATGTCATGTAATGACCAACAAAAAACCCACTTATGCAAGATTTTAAACAAGGAATGAAGACATGCAGTCAGGCTTAAAAAACCCACTTGCAGTGTACTTAATTCCTGCTTATCTCTTGAATACAACTCGAATAGAGGCCTACTATAGCTCGAAATAAGTGGAATTGAAAATACCACAATCCTAGGGTGAAAACAAAACCAAAATCAAACAAAACAACTAAGGAAACACCTTAGAGAGTTTATCCTACGAAATTTCCGTAGGGTTGCCCCAATTTTGCGAATACAAAATTGAGGACAACACTGTGGATAAAGCGCAACAGGTAAATTTTCTTGAATCTTTCCATAACCTTGTGTGTGGTGGTCATTTTTCCGCACCGGTCACAACTCATAAGAAATTGAGGGCAAAATATTGCTGACCCATATCGTTTCAAGACGTGTACCATTGGGTATGTAAATGTGAGTTGTGTCAATTCGTAGGAAAGCAAACGATTGCTACTCTACCATTGAAGCCGATCGTAATTGAGGAGCCATTTCAGTAGTGGGGACTTGTTTTTGTCGACGTAATTAATCTGTCTTCAGGTAAGGGGTACACACATGTCCTTATCACAATGGATTATTTCACCAAATGGGTGGAGACAATACCAACAAAGCATGCTATGTCTGAGGTATTATGCAATTTTATGAAGGAAAACATTATTTCATGCTTTGGTGTTCCTCATAAGATCATCAGAGATAATGTATTCTTCAATTGCCTTTCCTAGTTTCATAAAATAGGATTCTTGCCAGTATTTACTTGAAAGTAGCAGGAGTTTGACCCAGACTAGGACCATATTTTGTAGATCGTTCAATTGGTTAAGGCCAGAGACCAGTGTTTCATATGCTCCGCTTTGGAATTCTTGTTTTCTTTCCTACTTAAGAGGACAAGATAGCTATGGAGTAACCCTTGAGGATCATTGAGATCTCCACTGATCCAAATTTTTTTTAATTCTCTTCAACCTATATAATGAGACAGTTTGTCTTAGTGATTTACCTTTCTAGGTAGCTAAGTATGTGTACTAATTTTATCCCTACATCAGGTAGGCTGCAAGAAATCAGTCTAATTGTTCTTCTGAATGTAATGAATCTACAGTTATTATGCATGCACTATCTGTTTTCTCAACAAATAAAAAGGGTCATGATAAACAAATGATAAAAAGGAAGAACAAACAAAATAATGTAATAATGCAACATTAGCTTACAAGTACTCTAATCCACTCAATTCTGCAACATATGAAGGGAGTTCACCCGAAATCTTGTTGTTTCTCAGGATTCTGCACGATACATAAAATGTTAGAAAAATGCTATATAATAATTAAATAACAAAAGAAAAGGCTTTTCATTTCAGTGCCAGTAATTTTACTTACAGTTGATTTAAATTCTTCAAGTCTTGTAAGAATTTCATTGACGTGACACCCAAAGCTAAGTCACTTAGTCTCCTGCTCGAATTAAAATATAGTCTCTAAAAATGGAGGTTTGGGTCTAATTTGTAATTTTATATAACTCCTTGCATTTGAAGATCAAGAGAAAAAGACAATATGTGCACAAACACCAGAATTACACAAACTGGCACATACAGAGTTATCAAATTTCTTAAGTTGGAGAAGCTTGAAGGAATTGGACCCTCGAGAGCAGTTCCATAAATTCTCCTGCATAATTAATTGGTCAACATATACACCAAAATCTATGGAATAGAAAAAGATTGGACATCAAAATAGCAGACAAGAGGAGAGAAAATATCAACACCACTAATATACCCTGGTCAAAAGTCCACAAATTGAGGTAAGAACAGTTTCTTTTATGTCTTCTTTTAGGAAGCCTTTATTTCGAAACACAGTCCTCAGTATAATGTAGAAATGCAATTTTCTCATTCAATCGTATTGCTACCTCAGTGACAGGAAATAAATCTACAATCTAGATCTTCTATAAACTAAAGGTTCTAATTATATGGGCAATAGAAATTTTAGTTAGGTTGTCACGATATGCAGACAAAATGACAAAATATAAGGTGTACTAACAAATCACCATCTTGAATTTACTTCTGTAACTTTTTTCTAATAGATGAAAGAAGTAGATAAACTTAATATTGCTTGGACAAGATTCAAGAAGCAACACCAATAAACCTTTTCTCCAAACAATCATTGGGTATGTTTGTAACTTTGTACTATATAAGTTATGTTAGGAATAATATGTGTTGAGGTTGTGGCATATACACAAGTAAATCAAAAAGCATATTATTTTAAAGTTTTTGGCACCCTCTGCCAGTTTGCCATTACAGGAATTGCTTTGTTGGGATGTGCAACAGAGAACAAGGTTTACAGTTGCTGCACTAAAGGAGAACTGTACAATCTATAAACAAATACTGATGAAGTTGTCAAATCAAGGAAATAGTTTCCACAATCACTCAAACAGATTCATATACACACCTTTTCTTTCTTTTCATGCATTTGTCATTTTAGATATGTATCATACAATAGCAATTTTCTCTTGCAACATCAGGGCTATAACTTATCTCCAGTCACAACAGAGGTTACAGTGTCAATTTGACATGACATGATGATTAAACCCAGACTACTGTGAAAACACATACATATATTAAATGAAGGTATTTACCTATGAGTATACATTGGACTGGCACATTAGATTGATTTCCAAATGATCTACATCAACTTAAAACTACAAATTCTATATTGTGCAGGAGAAGTATCTTACAAATCATTTAGACCAGTCCAGTGTCCAATGAAATCAGGTATTGCACCTGAAATTGGAATATCAAATGCCCATCTGCAAGCCAAAACAAAAATAAGGATGTCTACCTTCCCAATAGTAGGAACATATTATCAAGTTTGTAAGTCTAACATAAAGAACACAAGCTGTGAATATTTATAGAAGAATCTCACAGTATCTTTAATTTCGTTAGATTTCTGAAAGTGCTTGGAATCTCTCCAGTTAATCCAGAACTATCAATATACCTGTCCAGTCAACAAGACTAATGATTATTCTATCAAACAAACAACATCTGCCACATGATTAAGTAACTCCTGCAAGAATATGGTAGACAATGTAGGAGTTAATGATAGACATTTTTTCTTTAGATGGTATTTGGTGGGGAAATGTGTCATCAATCAAGATTCAACCTTAAGCACACATTTATACAGGAAGGGGCATGCAAGTTATATTGTAATGACTACATTTTTGCAAAGAATTGCATCAGAAAAAAATCCATTTTCACATTAGTTTGGTTATCTAAGATCAAGTTATGACTTCCTGTGACGGCATAAGTCTTAACTATGCATACATAGGAAAACAGAGGGATTTCCCACATAACTGTGCACTGTAATGCATTAATTAAAAATAACTTCCCTGCATATGTTGGCTCTACAACTCAATAGTAAAATTTCATTTCCCACCTTCCACTTGGACATGGATTTTGATAGTTATGTGAATTTTCAGAATATCTGTGGGCCAAATGAAAATTTGCCAGCCCTTTGTATCACTGTTTCCCACATCCAGAACATTATTGAGCTGAAGATAAGTGTTAGACAAAGCTTATTGACAAAAACAAATTTCACTATTTGATTTGATGGGAAAAAGAAAATGTATTGACTAAAGAGCTCGAGTGGATTTTAGAGAAGGAACAGCATTGTATTAAAATAAATCTCCTTTCTACCAATCACTTCCTGAGAAACACTAGCAGAACACTGTCTGATATTTAAATTATTATTAATGGGGCAAGGTGGAGCTATGTATGTTTTCAGCTGCCAGATGAATGATTTGATTTTGAACTAAATACTGGACTGCAGCTTCCTTCATGTAAATTGTAGGTTTCTTAACTAGAATAGGCAATAATAACAGAACAATATAGCATAATAAATTAGCAATGTAGAAATAAGGAATAACATCAATAACTTATATGAACATTGTATTCACATGAGTACAATAGATGACAGTCATAAATTTATAGAGATGCATATGAAAGTAATATGGAATAGATGACACTCAGAAACTCATGGAGAATGCACATGATGCCCCCTGTCTCTCTTCAATACTTTATCATAAATTTAAGTCAGTTGCATGTGTGTGACTGTCGGACAAAACTTTGTCAACCACCCAACTGACCAAAACTTAAACAGGAATTAATAGTGGTTCATACATTGCTTAACATAAACCTAACTGAGGAAAATATGTTCTTTTCGAAACATAAACAGCTTATTATATGAACGTTGTGTTCACCTGAAAGTCATGAACAATAGATGACAGTCATAACTTTATAGAGATGCATATAAAAGTAATATGGAATAGATGACACTCAGAAACTCATGGAGAATGCACATGTTGTTCTCTGTCTCTCTTCAATACTTTATCACAACTATAAGCCAGTTGCATGTGTGTGACTGTTGGACAAACCTTTGTCAACCACCCAGCTGACCAAGACTTATATAGGAATTAATAGTGGTTTGTATATCGCTTAACATAAACCTAACTGAGGAATATTTTTTCTTTTCCAAATGTAACAACTTATTGTTTTCCTAACATTACATCTGACTGGCTGAATTGATGCTTCATGTCACTTCCTACAAGATTGCTGCCTGAAGATTCTCCCATCAAAGTAATCATGAGTTTCAAGAAGATAGTTGCAAGTGAAAACTCCTAATGCCTTAATGTAACTCTAGAAGTAGCTTGAGAGTAGTCCACTGGAGCCATTAAGTGTGAACTACAGATTTTATAGGTTACCTAGCTAAGCTCTATAGTCTCTTGAGCTTTGTTTGCAGACTCACCACCTCACTCTGCTTGTGTTTGTAGTCTTCTTCCTTAAATACCCTTGGTGCATTTACTCAGAATGACACTTTTGCAATCTTCTTCATCCTTTGTGATATGCCAACTTAGTCTCACTTTTCTATTGCTTCTCAATTGTCAACTCTTGGAGTTCTAGCTCTTTCTGTTATTTCTCAAGAGTTGCCAACTGCCTCTCACAAGGCATGGTCTTCAGCATTCTTTATTTTTACTTGTTGGACTGAATCATCTAACCATTTTCACTCATCCAACAATGCCTCTCTCTTGCTTCCATTTCTTTTTCTCTACAATGAGTGCCTTTGTCTGTCATCTAACTCTCTTGCAATGTGCTCAAATCTTGTGTGAGTCAAATCCACAGATCTGAAGTAAACTGAACTGTGTTGCCTACTTGTGTAATCTGATATGCTGAAAGTAAATTGTGGGCAATCTCAAGAGTGCAATGAACATTAATCACCAAAACATCAGCCAAATCAATATTACCTACTGCACCAACATGAACAAACTAATTGTTTGCAAGCAAGAGTCCATTATAATACGAATCTCTAAAAGAACCTGGTACCTTGAGATCAGGTGAATGAGCAATATGGATTGGAGATCCTGAATCAATAATCTGTAGTGAACACCCTTGATTTATTTTTTGAAAGTTTTTGCAAGTTTGGAACCAATATGAAAGGGTTTGTTGTGTTGTTCCTAACCGGTTACTGAGAGGGGTGGGGTGAATCAATAAATTCAATTTCTATTCTTTTTCTTTTAATTAAATATTCTTGTTAATACATAAATCAAAAGAATATTAAGACAATCATAAACATAAATTAAATGCACAGGTCAACACAATTTATACGTGGAAACCCTCGGTTAGAAGGAAATGACCATGGTGGGACAGAACCCACAAAACTCCACTACTGCAGTAATAAAGTTGCTTTGTTAGAGGCTTACAAAACACCGGTGAGAGTGCTACCTGGTTAAAAGATTTAATAGAAGACATGTTAGGATCTTGACCCTGTTAGGAGTCGCCTTATCAGAGGACTTGAAAACACCAATAAATATGTTACCCGGTAAAGGGATTTATACAACAAAACTTATTAGGGTTCACCCTGATTGAGGGATTTAAATATGCTTCACAACTAAAACAATGATCTTATGATGACACTATATCCGTTGATTCAGATCATACCTGTTCACTCTTTCCTCTGCTTGGCTTTTGAATCTCTCTCCCTTTCACCTTCTGTGACTATGTTTCCTTTCAAAAGATTTTTCTCTCCTGCTCTCTTTCGCTCTGTGCTCGTGAGTTTCAACAACACTTCTCATGTCTTATGACCTGTATTTATAAGAAATTATCTTATTAAAAATACATCAAACAGTTCCGCCAGCTGTAAACTCTCCAAAAATCATGCATGCAAAACTCTTGATCAAAAAGCTTGCAAACTGATCCTTAGTTTACCTCGAAACGCTTGCAGAAAAATAAAGCTAACTCCAGTTCCATTGAAAAAGTTAACTCCAGTTTAACTAAAAAACGATTTGCATAATCTGGTTCGGATTATCATGCACTTAACTGATGTGTGATTTGTATCCGGTTTGTCATCTCTACCCTGTGTGTTTGCCAAGACTAGTTGGACAAAATTTGGACCGGTATAAGCATGACCGGTTAAGGTACACTTCTTTCTTGCTCATTCTACCTAGTTCACAATTATTACACTAACATGAGTACCGGTGTGATGTACCAGTGTTCTGGTGGGATTGATGTTTGCCAATGACAACTAACTTTATGTCAACAATCTTCTCCTTTGGCATTGGTGGCAAAACACATCAACACATCACCTGTAGACTTCCCTTGTAGATATGCTCGTCTGCCTGTAACATATTTCAGAATGAATCACAACACACTGTTATTGTTATCTGTCATTTTCCATGTAGCTTCTCCTCTTTTCTCTGCACTTATATCTTCCCCTTTTTGCCTCCAAGGCACAAAGGGTTTTTACTCTTCATAACTGTAACTTGTTGAAGATATCTTTATAGATCTTCTTTGCAGAGTCTAGGAATGGTTTCCAGATACCTGTTACATGATCTAAAGTGTTCTTTGTAGCTTACAGCGAGACAATGAGACTTTCCATGTCTTCTACTGTCTTGTAATCAGGTTCATTGAGAAGTCTTTCTGTATCAGTTGTTGTTTTCTGCATTAGATCAAATGTAGGTGCAATGAATAACTGAAATCCAATAAGATCTTGGATTCTTTTATTATTTTCTTCTGACGCCTTCCTCAGAGTGAGAGCTAAGCTTGTCAGCTCCCGACTGTACTTTGTTGTAGAAGAGATCTTAGCATCAAATTTTGATGTTAATTCCTTTATCTCTTCTATTCTTCTTTTTGTTCTCTCGGTTATGTCCTTCACAAAGTCTTCAAAGTTAGAAGTTCTTGTGATCTAGCTGATTCTAATCGAACTGTTCACCCATTCAGTGATCTGCAACATGAGAATGGCGTGTTACAAGATTGTAGCTGCTTCTCATCGAACGGTTGACCGATTCGGCAATCTACAACCTTAGAACGACTTGTTCACAATTGTAGTTGATTCTCATTGAACGGTTGACCGATTCGGTGATCTACAACCTGAAAATGATCTTTAATGCGATTGAAGTTGATTCTCATCAAATAGTTGACCAATTCGGTGATTTGTAAGTTCAGAATGGCTTGTTACGTGATTGTAGCTGATTCCTCATCAAATGGTTCACCGATTTGGCAATCTGCAACCTTAGAATCGTGTTTTACATGATTGTAGTTGATTGTCATCGAACGGTTGACCGATTTGGTGATCTCCATCCTAAGAACAACTTGTTACGCGATTATAGTTGATTCTCATCTTACCGTTGACTGATTCAGTGATCTACAACCTCAGAATGATCTTTTATGCGAGTGTAGTTGAGTCACATCAAATGGTTGACCGATTCGGTTATCTGTAAGCTCAAAAAGGCTTGTTACATGATTGATTCCAGCTTGTTGAACTTGTTGTAGTTCACTAGTGCTGGTAGCCATAGTGGCTTTAAGTTCTTCAACCTGCCTATGAAGAATATTTTTCCGTTTCTTCTCATAATGATCAATAAAAACTATTTATGGGTCAGTGACATCTTCCCTAGTTGCTTGTGCCAGTACCTCTAATTGATCAATCACCGATTTGTCTTCATCTATATCAGCATCTAGTACAAAATTGTACAAGATATTCTTTACACTTGTGAGAACCATATCCTGTTTCCTCTTAGTGAGCTCTGTCAACTACCTTGTCAACATTTTGCTCATGTCAACTACAGTGTCACTAGCTAGAGATGGGCTAACTTTGCCTCTTTTAGATTCAGAATCTATTGCCAAAGAAAGCTTTCTCTTTGATGTTGATGCACTCGAAACATCTATCGGTTCCTTCTGCCTTATTTCCGGTGCAGGTTCTTTTTCAGAAGGCTTCTCCTCTTCTTCTGTAACAGGGAACTCCTCTTTTTGGGGTATTCCTTGTTGTAGTACCTCCTCTGGACGCACTTCTTCTTCTGGATGTACTTTCGATGGTTGCTCTATTTCTTGTTGTTGTTCTTCAACAACCTGTTGATCATTCGAAACAACTTCAACTTTATTTGTTTCATTGTCTATAGTAATCTTAGCTGATGACTCCCCCAGTACTTGATTTGCTGGTTTCATTGATGTATCTTGTACACATGTTTCAACCTCTTCACCTAGGTTAACTTGTTCACTAGCTGTGAATAGTTCACCAGTAACTTCCTTTTAACTGGTTGTTCCGTGTTCACCAGTAACTTCCTTCTCATCGGTTGTTCCTTGTTCACCTATTGAAACTTGTTCACCAGTTGTGAACTGTTCAGGTGGAACCATCTTTTTCAACAGTGCTTTCCTCTTGTCCCTTCTTAAGAGTGTTGAAGTTATAATTCTTCCAAAATTCTAGTGTATCTTCATACACATCTTTATCTTGACCATTAACAATTTTGGCCACCCTACTCCTTATATCCAAGTTGAGTGACACAACATCCATTAGAATTTTTATTGAGTCATCGTCAAGATTTGGTTTAACTTTTGCCAAAGTTTCTCTTATGATTTTACTATTTTGAGCTAGACCGGTTCTCCATTTGGTCATTAGCCCCTTATTCAATTCTGTAGGGAAGTGGGGCATATAGTCCCTAGGACTTCTGTTGAAATCTAGAAAGGTTTCTAACAGAGCAATCTCAATTTTCTCTTTATCATCAGTGCCCAAAACACTGGACTACTTTGCAGCATTCGACACTTCACCAAAATCCATAATTTGATAAACTATGTTATCTACGGTTAAGGTTCGAGCTTTACCTTTTTTTGGAGAAGCACGGAGGGTTGGTGGAGTGAGATCACCACCTGTGTCTCCAGTTATGTCCACAATGACCGGCTTTCTTGTAGGCTTGGCTTGGACCGGAGTCTCGACTCCTAGTTCGCCCTTTCCTTTTCTAGTGTCTTTTACTGGTGGCACTGTGGTCTTTTGGCATTCAGCTTCGCTTCATGTTGCTGCTTCAGAACAGTTGACCATATGGCAACCCCTTCATCATGAACTTTGTCCACTTCTCCAATCAGGACCTGACCAATTCTTTTCCTGATATTGAAACTCTGTTTGTACAGGTCAGCTTGATTAGTTGCCTCTTGCAGGCTAAGATGATTTTGTACTTCCAGTAGAGCCCTTATCCTCATCCCTCTTTCTTTATCTATGGAAGATTTCCATCTACCTTCAATTATCTCTTGTAGATCTTTAGGTATTGTTTTGTGAAGTCCATTGGGTGTTAACTTGGACTTGTGGAGACAGTAAACTACGGCTTCTTCTAGCTTTCTCTTATCTTCTTCATTAGCAAGCTCATATCTTCTTTCGACTGCACCCATTCCACCTGTTTCCTTTATTCCTTCAACTACTTCATCTATGGATGGTTTCCTTCCTTTTGGTGCATCCTCCTTTACCGGTTTCTCGGTCTTTCTCTTTCTGAGATAAGTGGTGTTTTCTTCTGTTTCTGTTTCCTACATTTCCTCACCTTGTGACAGGTCGGTGGATGCTGGTTGTGTCTTCTTCCTTTGAACCTTTGGTTCTTTAGCAACTAGCTTCCTTTTCCTAGGAATTGGAGTGTGTTTCACATAAGCCTTCTTAGGTTCTTTAGAAGGTGCCTTCTTCAAATTAGCTTGAATCTCCTCATAGGTGCCAAACCGGTATGCAGAGAGATCTAAGTTGCTCTCCTATAGTGCATCAACATAAGCCTTGACAATCTTAGATGTAATTTCATACGTAAGCTCCGGTGGATACTTGGTCCTAGGTTCAACATCCTGGATAATGCAGTGATCAGTGCTCACTAGAAAATAGATCTCTTGTATTCTTCTACAATGGCTGAGGGAATTCTTTCCTTGTTGTGCATTCTTAATTGATAGGCCTCAAAATAATCAGTCATAACCTTATTAAACCGGTTTCGCAAGTTATTTACTATCTCTCCTATCTGAACCATTACCAGTTTACTTGCTAACCAGGTAACTTTGCCTATCCTTGGAAAGAAGTTTTGATAATAGAAAAACAAACATACCAACAACGTCCCATATTTGAGAAACTTTTTTTTGACCAAACCGAGCTTCTTTAGGTTTTCAAAGATTTGGCTCCTTAGCATAGCACAAATGTCATACCTGGCATTATTGTGCATTATTTTGTGCGCAACATGAATCGCACCTCCAGGTATGCTATTTAGGTTACTCGACTAATATACTTTGTACCTGATAATTGTAGCAGCAAACCAAACACCTTCGTCTTCAATATCTTTCACAGTTATCATTTGACTATTGTATTTGGACTTAGTCATCCGTGTGACTTCGGCATTCGCTATTGTTCTCAAGGTTAGAGCTTCCCCTACGACATTGTACCCAATTACCCTGTGTAAATCTTCTTTAGTAATAGGTGTAACTGCGCCTTTTGCTAGCCACATCCCTCGTTCGTGAACCCTGTTGAGCATCAACCTAATCCAATCCAGTCGAAAAACGGTTGGATATTTGACTCCGTTGATTAAACTTGATGCTTCTAGCTTAGCGCATTTTGCCTAAAGCTTTCCATCTTCACATAGCGGGAGGTGTTCACTTTGAATAAACGTTTCGCCCAGTTCCTCCTATTTGTTGTGGACGAAAGAAGTTACATCCTCAGTTAGCAAAACACTGTTAGGGATGGATGATAGAGCTCCCGCCATATCATTCACTCGATTTTGAACCGCCATGATATCGTAAGCAGGTCTATCGAGTTGATTGACATTGATGAGGCTCACCACAGAAGATGAAGATGCCATATTGCTAGACCGGTATTTGCAGAAAGTTCTTGATAAGATTTACAAAATTTGCACAACAAAGATTGTAAATCGCAGCAAGAAAAGATTACTCAAGCTATTCAAAACAATAATCACAAAACGCAATGTAAAGTGAAATAAGTAATCAACTTTCCCTCTTATACACTTAGGTCACAACGGTAATTAGCAAACGGTAACTTTTTTTGACGGTTACTGTATTAATTACCCTTACCTAACCTTTCTTTCGACATCCGCCTTGCTACATCAACAAATCTTAACTGTCTGGTTAATATGTTAGACCGGTGACTGCTTCCCAGTTCCAGTTCCTGACTGAGTGAGATCACAACTCACCAGTTCCTCCAGGAACATTAGCTTCGCTACCTATTCCACTTAAGCCCTTTGGCTTAATTTGTTGAACAGATATCACCATCAGGAGATGATGACCTTACCTCTGATTTTTCCTCAGTGGAACTCTTTGTCTCCTTTTTGGACCAAGTCTTCTTGACTTCCTTGTTGGTCTCGTTACTCATGTTATCCTTCCGATTGGGGGACAACTTCTTCTTGACCTATTTAGCCAGTCCTTTGCCTTTGTTCATTGACCGGTTCTTGCAGTCCTTGGCCAGACACCCCATCTTGTTACAGTTGTAACAAGCCATTCCGGTTCTTCTCCATGGATTGACCCTTCTTTCCTTGTCCATGGGTGAGTGACAATCAGAGTTCCTATGCCCTAACTGTCCATAGGTAGCACAATTAGATGCGCTCTGGTTTACATTCCTATTATGGAATACCGGTCTCGGTGGAGATTTGAATGCCATTTTTTGGACTTGCATTCTTCCGCCTTGTGTCCAAATTTATTACAGGCATAGCAATAACCCTTGAAGCTTCCCCTGCTTCCACTGGACACGCTGTTGGAGGGAGACCTGCATTCAAAGGTTGTGTGACCATACTTGTAATAGTTGTTGCAGTAACTATTAGAAGTAAACGGTTTCACTGGTTCATTTCTGCAGTCATTGGATGTATGACCCGGTTTGCCACAATGTTTGCAAGAGGGTTTGAAGATCTTTTTACCTTTGTCTTCTGTTGGTTTCTTATTTTTCTTCTTGCCTTATTTGTCTCCAAAGGACTCACCAGTTTTATTAATGCTTTGACCAATGTACCCAAGTCCTATGGGATCCTTGTGCTTCCTTTGAGCTCTCAGTTGCCAATCAAGCTTCTCAGAATTTTCATTATACCTTCCGAGTTTCTCATTCCTTTCTTCAAGATTTTTCAGCTGTTCCTTTAGTTGATCCAATTCAACAGTCATCTTTTTGCATGCTTCATCTTTATCATGCAAGTGCACATGCATGATTTCATTCTCTTGATTTATGCCCTGCATGTTTTCATGCAATTGCAATATGAGAGCATCACTCTCTCTTAATGCATCTTCAACTAGATTTCTTGCTCTTTCAACAATTAACTATGCTTCTATGGCACTAGTCTTCTCATCCTCAACTTTTCTTTTGGCTTCAATGAGTTCAGTCATCCTCAGAGCATGACCTTCCTGTTCCCTTTTGAAATTGGAGATTTGATCGGTCAGATTCAAATTCTTCTCCATGAGATCAGTGACCGCTTCTTCAGCTTCATCAGAGCTACTCTCTCCAAAGAGTTCCTCAATGGTTTCATGACTTTCATTCAGTTGTAGAGCCAACTCTTTTCTTTTGGCAAGAGACCTTGTCAGTCTATTCTCCAGAGAGACAATCATTTCATTGGCTTCCTTCAGTTGCTTCTGATACCTGTAACCCTCCATGATCATTTCTCAAGCAATTAAGCTTACTATTTCTGAGAACCTAAGCTTTGATACCAATTGTTTTTCCTAACGGGTTATTGAGAGGGGGGTGAATCAGTAAATTCAATTTCTATTATTTTTCTTTTAATTAAATATTCTTGTTAAGACAGAAATCAAAAGAATATTATGACAATCATAAACATAAATTAAATGCATAGATCAACACAGAATTTATATGTGGAAACCCTTGGTTAGAAGGAAAAAACCACGGTGGGACAGAACTCACAAAACTCCACTACTGCAATAATAAAGTTGCCTTGTTCGAGGCTTACAAAGCACGGGTGAGAGTGCTACCCAATGAAGGGATTTAATAGAAGACCTATTAGGATTTTGACCCTCTTAGGAGTCGCCTTATTAGAGCTCTAGAAAACACCAATAAAGATGTTACCCGATAAAGAGATTTATACAATAGAACCTGTTAGGGTTCACCCTGATTGAGGGATTTAATATGCTTCACAACTAAAGCAACGATCTTATGATGACACTATATCTGTCAATTCAGATCATACCTGTTCACTCTTTCCTCTGCTTGGTTGTTGAATCTTTCTCTCCCTTTCACCTTCTGTGATTGTGCTTCCTTTCAGAAGATTCTTCTCTCTTGCTCTCTTTCGCTCTATGCCCTTGATTTTTAATGACACTTCTCATGTCTTATGACCTGTATTTATAAGAAATTATCTTATTAAAAATACATCTAACAGCTCCGCCAAGTTGTAAACTCTCTAAAAATCACGCATGCAAAACTCTTGATCAAAAACCTTGCAAACTGCTCCTTAGTTTACCTTTGAACGCTCGCATAAAAACAAAGCTAACTCCAGTTCCACTGAAAAAGCTAACTCCAGTTTAACTAAAAAACGCTTTGCATAATCCGATTCGGATTATCATGCACTTAACTGATGTGTGATTTGTATCCGGTTAGTCATTTGTACCTGTATGTTTGCCAAGACTAGATGGACAAAACCTGGATCGGTATAAGCATGACCAGTTAAGGTACACTACTTTCTTGCTCATTCTACTCGGTTCACAATTATTACACTAACATGAGTACCGGTGTTCCGGTGGGATTGATGTTTGCCAATGACAACTAAATTTATGTCAACAGAGGATAGGCCCCAGGATCGTGATTTACAGGGACTTACAATGGAGGGGGAAGCAGAGGCCTGCAAGGAGTTTGATAGAGCTGTGGCTTCCATTTTTTCAGATGTTATATTTACAAAGGTACCTAGTAGCAGTACCTCGTTGATGGACATGTGCGAGGTTGTTAGCGCACATGATGTTAGTGATCATGTGGTGAGCAATGAGGATACAGTTTTCTATCATAGTGCAGTTAGTGAGTCAAAGAGCTTACATAGGAGCCAGGGTATGCAGAGATATCATGTGACCAGACAGCTGAAGGTGAGCGATAGTAATATTTCTTCAGCTCTTGAGCATTATGATGCTATCCGACAGATGTTAGCTATATTTGGTTGGGGTGCGCCTATGTAAGATGAGCATGGTAGTAGTTGCATTTCCTTAGCAGAGATTCATTCACTTCGAGAGGCTATCAGGTTCTTGAAGCATTATTATTTACATTTGGTAGCTGACAGGGATTACCTTCTTGAGTGGGGTAGCACTTGTTACGAGGCATTGTTTGGGAAAGAGGAGGAGGTTGAGCTCACCCATGAGCTTGAGTCAACTTTTTAGATGTTGGAGAGCACCCAGTTGGCTCTCTAGAAGTCGCAACTGCAATTGAGTGAGTTGACCATGGAGATGGAGAGAGTAATGTCTATGCCATCCACAGATCCTGTTCACCTGCATATAGTGGTAGTTGGTGGTGAGTTGATTTCCATGGATGGTGGTGGTGGATGTGATGAGGGTGCAGTTACAACCATCCTTGATATGAGTTCAATAGTTACAGATGAGATGAGCACTTCAGTGGAGGACTGCAGAGAGTTTCGTGTTGTACCAGGTCTTCCAATGGTTAGAATGATGACAGATGATACAAAACAGGTTATTGAGTCCTAATGTAGTAGTACTGGATTCATTAGATAGTTGTGTGCCCATTCATGACACTACCTTTTCTTCATAGGACTTGGACAGGGTATCATCTGATCTAGAGACGAGCTTTCATGGGGATTTGTTTCCTTCTACCGTAAGCAAATCTATTACTTCATCTAATACAGCTGATAGCGATAGATAGTTGGTAGTGCCAAAGTTTTTGAGGAATTAGTTGTGGGTTGCAAGGGAGTAGGTTGATGCTTCTTCATATAATTTCTACTGTACAGAGTCATTTATGGAGTATCTGCTTGAGAGTCCAGAATTGCAGGAGGGACCATTCAGAGCTTCTGAGGGTACTCTTATCCAGGGTTCTGGCGGTATTCAGGTTTTGGTAGGAAAGACTGTAGAGACTTTGACTACAATGCTTCCTCGTAGGGATTTTGTGGTTGGGTTTGTTGAGAGGGTTCCTGAGATCCTGCCCAACCAGTTGTTCAGAGATAGAGATTGGAACCATCTCTCGGTTCTCGATTAGTTGATGATGAGCCTTTGACGGAGATCGAAGCATTTTATCGTAACTACATAGTGAGGAGTGCTCATCATTTCTCTTTTGACCCATAGATAGAGGAATTCGTTTCTCACAGGTGTGGGTTGGCTCCATGTTCATACCATCCTTTATGAGATGGGTTTTCACCATCTGCAGTTGATGGAGTTAGTTGTTGCAAGTTAGTAGGAGGCTACTTGGAGAGTCAGCATATCCATGACAGTTTTGCAGAGGATGGATATCTGGGTTATGGTACAGATGCTTTTGGGAGTAGTAGTTCTTGTTGTACAAATAGACTTCATACTCATGGAAGATTGGTAGGGTGTGTAGGGAGTTTTAACCTAGCAGATGATATCGGATATCCATTTTTCCTTGTTATAGATGGATGTGCGTTTCGTCTTACTAGGATCCAGGTGGAGATAGGATTGACACTGTAGATTGGGTGAGTCACCATTGTTGGTATGATGACAATATGTTCAGGATACCTTTGTGGATAGTGTTATCATCATAGGAGTTTGCAGGTGACGTCAGGGATATTATAGATATTTATCCTTGGGATCCGGGTGGATCATTGTGTTTCTTTGATTCCTGTGATTGCTTGAGGACAAACAATCTTGGGGAGGGAGGACTGAATGTGCCCTTTTTAGCATGACCATGATAGTGGATGGATTTATCCTATCACTGGGTCCTTGTAGGCTAATACTGGTGATTAGACCTTGTTGAGGGTTATGGCTCCATTTGGTGGGACTTATTATTTATAGTAAGTCAAGGGATGGTTCCGATGAGCTCAGATGAGTTAGAGGAGTTGAATGATGGTCTCAGTTTTCATTTTTGGCTTCCGATTTGGGCTTCAAGAATCTTGGAGGGAGCGTCTAATTTTAGTAAGTCACACCGTCAGGTTCATTCATCATCTTTCATCATCAGGATCATGCATGTGCTATTAGATTGCGATTCGGATACTTCTTCAGTGATTTTCGCAAGACGAGTGAATTATGATTATTATTTAATTAAATTGACTAAAGTTTCTTTTTATTGGGATTGTAAATTGGGTACCTTGGTGTTATAGCTCATTGGAACCGAGTTGAAAAGTTTTAAATCTTGAGCACATAAAACATGGACCCTATGTGTCAGAATATCATTATATTTATGAAAAGGTCATTTTTTGAACAATGGGGGAGTTTAAATTAATATAACGACTTTATTATTTGTCAACTTTAAATTATAACATAAAGTTGCTTTGTGAGAAATGAAATTAAAGTAAATTAAAGAAGATGAAGACAAATGAAAATTGAATGTTATAAAAGGGGATTCGGATTTCATTTCATTCATTCTATTGTGCATTTTCTTTTGTTGATTTGGGTGAAGAGAAGATACATGGATTTGGAGAATTTCAACATGGTGGAATTGTGAATTCTACACAGGCTTCAACACTTTAAATTGGTTGAAATTACACCAATGAATTGTGCAAGCGCTTTGGCTTCATACAGAGGCCAAGATTGATTCAACTGTTAGCAGAATTTTGGTGATTAAAAATTCATTTCATTGAAGAATTGTTAGCAAGGGCAGAAGACTTCACTTTATGCAAATTGTAGCCCACATATGGTTCAGTGTTTTGAGTTATTGCTGGCCGCAGGTCATATAGAGCAGTAGCAGATTGTTAGAGGACAACATTTGGGGTTTGGGTGACTTTTTTTTATTTCTAGGATCTTCTCATACATTTCCCAGGCTAGGCATCGCTACCTAGAGCAGCCACGTTTAATTGGTGGTGTCTATAGTGATCAACGATCAATTCCAAGTTTCCATAATTGTTGATTAATCTTATTTCTCAAATTCCAATAATTGTTGTATGCAATCAGATTTCTTATTGAGTAAAATTAGAATACTTTGTTTGGATTTGGAAAGCCAATAGTTTATTTCATGCATTGTTATATGTTAAGAAATTGCAAAACCATTCAAATGCAAACAAAACAAACACATATACATTCGGAAATCAGAACATAAGGATTGCATGCTAACCGTTTGATGAAATGTCAAAAAGTTTGAAATTGGGTTTTAGAAGTTAGAACCGACAGGGTTCTTACAGTGGTATCAAAGCTTGCATGTAAAGTGTTTGACAAAATGTGAAACATTCAGAATTGACAGCTAAGGATCGGTAGTAGGAGAGTCTATATATCCTTCGGTTCCTCAAGGATAATTTGCAATATACCAAGAACAACAAAAGATGTACGCAAACTGGTGTCGAGTTGAGCATAGTTTTGAGCTAGGAGATTTGGTCGATCTTAGACTCAGCCCTACAGGCAATCTTCTCTATGGAGTATTCCGGAGAAGCTTAAGCCTTTCTTTTAAGGACCCTACAAGTTGATTCAACAAATTGGAGAGGTAGCATATGAGTTGGAGCTTTCAAAGGATAGTAGGATACACAATGTATTTCATGTCTCTTACCTGGAGAAGGTTCTTGGACAATGAGTCACACTTTCAAAGGAGCTTTTTCCATTTGTTGATGAGGGAAAGCTTGCATTTGAATCCTTTGAGGTCATTGATTTCATAGAGAGGAGGTCGAGATCACGTACAATCAAGGAGTACCTTTTCAAGTGAAAGGACTTGCCGATTGAGGATGCCACATGGGAGAGTGAGAAGATTTTGGAGCATAGTAATCTGAAATTGCTTGTGGGCAAGCAATTCCAAGAAGGGGAAACTGTCATGGCCCCTCCTTAGCCTTGACCTATTTCTATTTTTCTTTTAGCTCATACAATCCTTTGTGAGCTAGTTAGCCCATTTTGAGGTGGCATACATGTGTACCACCTCTCTTAGCTTAGACATATTTCATTTTATTCATTTGGGGCACCCATTCGGGTTGGCCGACTAACCTTATTTGCATTGCTAGAGCTTCATGCATATATCAGCATTGTTATTGCAACATAATTATCAAACATGCTTGATATTCGTCTTCGATATTCATTTTTGGAATTCATTGGGTGAGCATGGTTTTGGAGGTGAGACTTCTTCCCTAATCTATTGTCATTCTCATTAGGTGAAGTCTATTAGACACCTAATTGGATTGATAGGTTTGGAAACATTTCCAATTTCATTGTTGGAGCCTGGACCAATGATTACATTTGGGGATTTCAATTTATGTTTTGAATCGTAGTTCATGGTTTGCACCAGTATCATACTTTGCCATAGATCAATAGAGGACATTCAAATAACAATGATGCAGTCATATGATCAAAGATTGAAGCTTCATACATATATCAACATTGTTAGAGCAACATAATTATCAATCAACACGCTTGATATTTATCTTTGATATTCGTGTTTGGAATTCATTGGGTGAGCGTGGTTTTGAAGGTGATACTTCCTCCCTAATCTATTTTCATTCTGATTAGGTGAAGTCTATTAGAGACCTAATTGGATTGATAGGTTTGGAAACATTGCCAATTTCATTGCTGGACCAATGATTACATTTGGAGATTTCAATTCATGTTTTGGATCGGTGTTCATGATTTTCACCAGTATCATACTTTTCCATAGATCAATAGAGAAGGACATTCAATTAGCAACGACACAGTCATATAATCAAAGATTGAAGCTTCATTTGTCATCGCAGTATCATCAAGATAATTAGAGCTCTTGACATATTTGAGATTGCATTAATTAGAGGTTGACATATTGAGTTTGGTGGCATCATTTCTTGGTAGACAACAAGAACCTTATTCCATCACACCAACATAAAGGTGCATACTTCAGATCACCATAATCAAAGATCATGGCCTCTTGATCAGACTTACATACTAGTTCTCAATATTCAGAGCTTGGCATCAAATCATATTTGCATGAGAGATCACACTAACAAATCAGAGGTTGAACATTCAAATTTTGTGGCATTACTATACATATCACTCATACATAGGTCGTGGCATTCATTGCTATTTCACCATGACATCCTTGTATCACATATTGCAACATTGTAATGTCCCCATATTGAAATAGAAATTAATATTTTATAAAATAATAAAAGAAAATTTAATAAATAAAATGATATAATATAATCTATTATTAAAATAATAAAATAATATATAAGCATACTAATATATTATTAATATAAAAGATTATTAAAATAATAATAATAATATGATATATGAATATAATATAATATGATATATTGATGAATCAATATAATAATATTAATAAATTATTAAATATACTAAATAATAAATAAGTAATCACATTATAATTATAATATATTATTCATATAGTATATATACTTATATAAATAAACAAAATAACATAATATAATCCAAAAGACATGAGTTTTGGAAAAACAAAGGTATAAGAAAACACTTACACGGAAAAAGGAAAAAATAGGAAGAAATAATATGGAAAACTTGGGAGAAAATAATATAGGAGGAAATGAAGGAGAAAAGCTAGGAGAAAATGAAGGAGAAAAGATAGGAGAAAATAAAGTAGGAAATGTAGGAGGAACTCAAGGGAGGAAAAAAAAAATACGGAAATACAAAGGGTAAACAAGGGATTAACATTTAATTGTTGATAGTAGAGAATAAAAGCATTTCGACATTGCTATGATATTTAATTTGAATAAAATTATTTATTAATTATATATATATATATGATTCTATTCTCATAAACATTAATATATATATATATATATATAGGATTTACATATTTGTATTATATGCATTTGAGTACTTCTGGATTTCTTTACGAATAAATCTAAAATTATGATTATATAATCAACAAGAATGTTTGTACATTTATGTCCACCGTAGATGATGATATGGATTCCATATAAAATGAATCTTATATTCATTAGAGATAGATCCCCACATCCGGAGGGGGCTAGAGGAAATTGTTATAGTTTCCCTAGTCTCGAGATTGTTATAATCTCATATAGGCAGTATATATACTGATGTCGGTCATATGCATATGCATAGGCTTGGATAGAATTTAGTGCTTCCAAGAGATTCTTATGGGCAGTGCTCTATGGGATGACGTGTCGATAGCCCGGTTTCTTAGAGTGGATCTTATATCCCTCAAGCCGAGAATTGAGAATTTTGTGAAGCCCAACCTAGAGGCAGCCTTAAGAACCAAATCCCCCCTTTACTAACTTAGAGTAGAGTATGAGTCATGTAAATATTGTATAATATTTTATACTAACATCAGTTTTGCAGGAAATTGTAAAAGGAGAATAAAAAGGGACATTACAAACATAGATCAAGTCCTTAGTATTGATATATTGTCGATTGCATTATCATTGTGTGCAGAGAAGAGTTCTAACATCATTAGGATAGATACATAGACATCAGCATATCTGATCACCAACCATTCACACCTCAAGCATATGGATATCCGATTTCCGAACAATTTGAAATCTCTATATCAGTCATAGTAACATCATTACTCTGCAACTCCCAACACAGATAATTGTTAGACAACCAAGGTACAAGATGTTTTGAACCAAAACTGACTCGTAATTGTCAGAATATAATTGAGATCTCTATTTTGCTGGTCTATTCTTGCACACTTGTCTGTTTTGTTTTTTGTATATGTGCTAGGGATATTTCATAGTGCTCAAGCGTCATAAATGCATGAGGTGCAATTTGTGACACTACACATGGGAGTGGACAAGAGGACTCCCTAACTTTTCTGAAGATACCTCCTTTTTGAAGACTATAATAGAACCTATAGCTGTCAAAGCATTATTCGCTCATGTTTTAGAATGTTTGGGTTGCCTATTTCCACACTTTTAAATCATGAATTTGTGTTCTTTTTATAGTTTTTGAAATTCAGCTTTTACTTTTTACTCAACAATAAAGTTCACTGCTCTATAGTTTCCATCCATCAAGGGGTTATGAAACCAAAGTTATAGATAGCACCTGTTTACATATATGTACACAATCTTATTCAAGCACTTGAGGTGAAAATTTGGCATTCATTAAACACTCTTGCAAGTGTGTTATGTATTTCCTCATTGGATATGGCCCATTTTGTAGATCTTACTTTCATCCCATTTCAAGTGATGTATCATAAAATGTGATAATATTTGGAAATCCAACAACATTCATAGCATCTTTATATGCAAATATTTCATTAGCAAATCCAAAGGTAGAGGACGAGAAGTTATTGTTGTATTATTTTCTCAAGAATTTCAATGGAAACAAGTTCTTCCTCCCATAAATAATGTATTTTAATTTATTATGTTTTTTTGCTTCATATTTGCTGAATTGGCTAGAGTATGATTTATGAATTGATTTGAACTGTTCCCCTCCCCTATTATTTTGTCAAATATTCATGTTCAAAAGAATACTAATTTTCAAAAGCGAAGTGTGAAGTTGAATGTGGAAAGGAAAATCTATTATGAAATTATACACATTAGAGAAGCTTAAATCTTCAAAACTTAGGTGATAGAATAGCTGCGCAATAAAGTAAACAACTTGATGCTATTCCAATAAATTGTCACATTCTTTCAAAACTGTAGTGTGAAGTTGAATGTGGAAAGGAAAATCTATTATGATATCATACACATTAGAAAAGTTTGAATTTTCAAAACTTAGGTGATAGAATTGCTTCAAAATAAAGGAAACAACTTGATGCTATTAAATAAATTGTTGCATTCTGCTGTGCTAGCAAATATTGTAATTTTAATATTTGCAAATGAAACCACACACCAAAATAAAATAAAAAACAATATATCAACATGAGAATAAACCTACATGCATAGATTTTATGAAGCCTATGTTTGTTCATTGTTATATTTCAAAAGTAGAAGTTTCAAGGCATAATACATTTAACTTACAGTTTTTCCAGCTGATTGAGATTACCAAGCTCTGGTGGTAATGTTCCATTGAGATTGTTTGTTGAAAAGCTCCTAAATTGGGGAAAAAATCAATGATAAGAAAATATTTGGAGGCTTCCCCATTTGCATACTACTTATTAATGACATGAAAAGGATAAGAATACATAGATTTAAAAAATTTATTCAACTTGAACAGAGTGCGTTTAGAATTTAATGACATTTATTTTTAAAAGAACAATGATATAATATATGCAATTCACACAGAAAAATTAGTTCAAATAAACAATATAAATTGTATCAAATTGTCATATAACACCATCTTTGTAGGAACTCTAAGAAGCTTTTAGGGCCCTAGAGAATTTTCCTTACGTAATCTAATAACTTTTAACTTATATTAGAGTGAGGAAGAATTGTAAAAATATCTATAAATTGCCAAAATGGGTTCAAAGATTCTAGGAAGTAGGAGAGAAACCCAACAAAGTTTTCTGTGATTAATGTTTTGAATTTTTATTTTTTTAAAATAGGTCAAAGAGATGGTTTTGTGCTGGACTTAACTTGTTTTAATATACAAATGATGGATTCAGTGCAAATTGAACCCGTCTCAAAAAACTAGCAATTGGTTTGCGTGAAAAAAACTAAAACTAAAACAATCTATTAGAAATATGGATATAGAAAGAAGCTAAATAATTAAAAAACAAATTAATATGTGCTTCATTGTTTTCAATCAATATATCTTACATATATATAGGAGAGTCTACTCCTATATTCAAGGAGAGATTATCTCCACAAATCCCTATTTAGTTGTGATTGTTACTCACATAATAATACACAACTCAATTCATATGAGTTGATTAAACAATTACAAACCGTAATATATATTACTGTTAATATAAGAATAATATTACTAAATACTAACATTTACATGATAATTACTCACATAATTATTATTTACCCATATACATGGAGTACTAACTCATATTTCCTAACATTCCCCCCCTTAGTGCAAACATGGTGGAATATCATTCACACAATCCTTTGCAGTATACTCACCCTTGTGGCATGCCCTTTCTCATGGATCGTGACCTTGATACAAAAGAAAGTCTCTCTCCTTCAATGGTTTAAGAAGGCTTACCACAAACCTTGACGTGTATAGAAACCCGTTAATTGTCCACGTCATGTGGTTTTTGGTATTCAGACATAATAACCCGGCCAAAATAACCCTGGACACAATAACCCCACCATAATAACCCAAGGTCATAATTGTTGATTTTATTGTAGCTATGATCAGAATCCACAGGGCGACATTGATATCACAGAGGTTGTGATTATGTTTATATTATTATTGCGAGATAATATAATTATATTATTATGTGATAATATAATTATAATGTATAATTATATTATATGATAATACAATAATTATTATATTATATTATTAATATAATAATTGGTGCCACTTAGAAGAGTGGTGACCCTTGGTGAAAAGACACCTTTCACATATATATAATGAGATGTGTGATCTCATTCAATACATACATAACAATTGAATAATAACAATAGGCAAATCAATATATATCAGAGTGCTCGGGGGAGACTAATATATCGTCTATGGTTGGAAGGGTAATAAGAGTCATTGCTCGTGGATAATCGAGCAAACCAGAAAATTCAACATGGTATCAGAGCGGGTTGAATAATAGAAAATGGAGTTTCTCTTGTTCATTAGTTCTTGTATCTATTGCAGATTTTAATGTGTATTTTGTAGGCAATCTGTATATGTTTGGATATCATTGACTAAAGAAGGGTTTGTAGACATACTAAACAATGTTCTAGGCTTGGTTTCATCAATCGTGTATCTATTGCAGATTGTAATGAGTATTTTGTAGGCAATCTGTATATGTTTGGATATCATTGACTAAGGAAGGGTTTGCAGACATACTAAACAATGTTCTAGGCCTGGTTTCATCAATCTGAGAGAATTTGCTAATTCCCTGGATTTTTTGGTGGAAGAATATGGAGATTGTGATATTCATTCAGAACATTTAAGAGAAAAAAATCATCGACAACATTGATAGGGGAATTTAGAGTTAGTAACAAGGAAACAACGTTATTTCTAAGGAAGTTGTGTCCTTCCCATAACGGTGTCAATCAAAGTCAAGGAGTAAATACAAGCTGATAACATCGATGAATTCATTCAGAATATTCAAGTCATTGTCCAATACCTAGAGCATAAGTAGACTAGGGGGAGCATTTTTTTTTGTACACTCAGCCAGACGGTAGAAGTGGCAAGAGAAACAACACAAAGAAAGAATATCAAATACAAGTTATTGATATTGAGCGGTTGCGGGTTAATAACGCTCTACCCATATAATATAAATCGATAAGACTTAGCATTCATGATCAAGTGATTAATACTTATTTTGATATCCATTACAGTAAGTATGAAGACAAATAGTATAGAGGAACTTTGAATGGAGTTTGATAGCCAAGCCACAAGCAATAATCTATAATGCCCCCTTTTTAGCATGACCATGATAGTGGATGGATTTAGCCTATTACTGGGTCCTTGTAGGCTAATACTGGTGATTAGAGGACCATGTTGAGGGTTATGGCTCCATTTGCTGGAACTTACTATTTATAGTAAGTCAATGGATGGTTCCGATGAGCTCAGATGAGTTAGAGGAGTTGAATGATGCTCTCAGTTTTTATGTTTGGCTTCCGGTTTGGGCTCCAATAATCTTGGAGAGAGCGTCTAATTTAGTAAGTCACCCCGACAGGTTCATTCATCGTCTTTCTTCATTAGGATCACTAACGTGCTGTCAGATTTCGATTCTGATGCTTCTTCAGTCATTTTTGCAAGATGGGTGAATTATGATTATTGTTTAATCAAATACGCTAAGGTTTCTATTTTTGCTGGCATTGTATATTGGTCACCTTAGTGTCATAGCTCGTTGGAACCGGGTTGAAAAGTTTTAAATCTCGGGCACAAGAAACAATGACCTTGTGTGTCAGAATATCATGGTATTGATGAAAAGGTCATTTTTGGAGTCAAAGGGAGTTAATAGATTATATTATTCAAATATGTGCCTCAGTATAAAGAAAAGGGCATTCAAATGAAAAGTGTGTGAGAGAAGCTATTTGCCTTTGGTGTCTTGAAGAAGATATCTTTTATTTTAAAAGCAATGCTTTGTGCAAAAGCAATTCATTCCATTGTGCATTTGTTATTTGTGAATTTGATGGGGAGTTGTGCCAAGGGTTTTAGATATTGGAAGTTGGAAGAATTGAGTATTTTTCTAAGTATTTTACATTTTGAATTGGTTCTTTGCCAGCAATAATCTCATTCAGAGATTATGATTGTGCTCAATTTGTGGTTGAATTGTGGCTAGTATTTAGTGTTTGGTTTCAAGATTATATTGTAGAGATTGGGGACAGTTTATTAACGACAGATTGCATGATCTTTGAGGATCGCGTTTGGATATAGAGGCTGCCGCGACAATAATAAGAGGTTGCATTCACTCCCATTGGTTGCCATACACACCATTAAAGGATCGGCTTCATATTGTATCAGCTGCAATCAATTTCCAAGGGCCCGCGTTTGTACGTTGAGGGCAGCATAGGTCATTTTCAGGGGTTGCAATATCATTGGGAGAGCTTGTGTATGATTGGTGAAGATTCATTTTACTTTTGAGGTTACCGGGGATTCAATACCAACATCAACGTTAAAGATTTTTCATTTTCCAAGAAGCTTTGATATCTACAAGAGGATTACAATAGTTATAAATTTCAATCATTCCAGGTTTCAAAAATTGTTGATAATCCTATTTCTCGAAGTCACATGCATTGAAATGTGTTGTAATTACAAAACCATTCAAATACAAACCGAAATCACATTTGACGCAATATCCCAGTTGGGGATATTACAATTGTATCAGAGTGGTTTCTTGCCATCCTGCAAGGTTGGAAATTTTGAGTTCCCACACTTGATTTGTGAGTGATCAGCACTCTCGTAGGTTATTTTAATCATGGACAAATACAGGAAATCTAGTAAATATGGAAACTAGCTGAGCAGTGTGTCACGATTAAGGAAACAAACAGGTGCCCTGGTAAATGAAATGGCAAAATTGAGGCAAACACAAGAAAGGCTAAATGCAGAACTTTCAGATCCAACGACTGTTGCTAGGGCAGCTAGGTTTATGATTTCCTTCTTCAAAAAGTCTTCCTCATAGAGAAAGCAGGAAGAGAAGCGAGAGGTTTTCACAAGTGAGACATCCAAAAATCTGCAGGATGAATTTTCAGCAGCTAATGATCATTGTGGAGTTGAACCCGTGCTTTGTGGGGTAGCCACTAGTCTACCTTGCATATATGATGTTGGAGACTCTTCACAGGGACACACAGATATGACTGATTTGCTGCAGGATAGTAGCACTGAGTCCCAGCATCTTGATGAGACCAAAGTTAGTGAACAGGAAAATAATGATGACATGTTGACTACCCTTGATGGCAGCCTCACACCAGTTAGTGGTAATGAAAATGTCAGTGACACAAATTATGATTTTTAGGACAATACTCCCTTATTTGATCATGTTGATGGTGTTGCTGTTAGCAATTTAAGTTGTCATTAGTGTAGATCAGATGCAAACACCATTCCCACTGGTAAAGGTTCACTAGTAGTCCACTCACATTACTTTAACGACACTGGAAGACTAGGAACATAGTATATGTACCGGTAGACTAAATAGAGGAGATGACCGGTAGACCTATCAAACAGAGTGCAAAGTACCAGACGTATATTGCAAACAGGGATGGACCGGGTTTGAGAGTTATACCGGTCAGCGATCTAATTGCATAAAGATCCGCACCGGATTTTGCAGAGTAGTTTGATTTAAAACCAGAATATGTGGAGCATCCACCGTTTGGAACTGAAGTTAGTTTTTTAACTAAAGCTAGTCTTATTTTCACGTGGATGTTTCAAGGTAAAACTCAAGATCAAAATGCATAGCTTTTATGTGTTGCATGATTTAATGTTGAGTTTACAGCCTGGCAGTTCTATGAGTTAAGGGTTTCATTTGAGATGAACTTTTGTATAAATACAGGTTATAGGACGCAAGAAAAAGTGTTGTTGAGAGTTGTTGAATAAAGAGAGCAGAAAAGGGATATTTGCAGAGAGATCACAGTCACCAGAGGTGAAAGGCAAAGAGGCAGAAAAGATTCAATAGCCAGGCAAACCGGGGAAGAGATCAACAGGTATGATCTAATCTGACAATTAGTGTCAATTCAAATCATTGCTTTTATAAGGTGTGAAAGCACATTGAAATCCCTCAATTAGGGTGGACCCTAATCGGTTCTTTGTATAAATCCCTTAACCGGGTAACATCTATGTTGATGTTTAAAGTCCTTTAACCAGACAACTCTTAACCAGGCAACTCTTAACAGAGTTAAGATCTTAACCGATCTTCTACCAAATTCCTTAATAGGGTAGCACCTTAACAAGTGCTTTGTAAGCTCCTAACAGGACGCCTTCATTCTATAGTAGTGAAGTTGTGAGGTCTGTATCATTGTGGTTTTCTCCTTCTAACTGAGGGTTTCCATGTGTACATCTTGTGTTGATCTGTGTATTTACATTTATGCTTGTGTATGATTGTTTACATTCTGAAGAATATTTAAACAAGTATTGAATTGTAATAGAAATAATATTTACTGATTCACCCCCCCCCCTCAGTAACCGGTTAGTAATAACAATTGGTATCAGAGCTCGGTTCTCTGTTATATAAAGCTTAACTGCTTGAGAGAAAGATCATGGAGGGATACCGGTATTAGAAACAACTTGAGGAAGCCAATGACATGATAGCCTCTCTAGAAAATAGACTTAGAAGATCTCTAGGCAAGAGAAAGGAATTGGCTATACAACTGAGTTAGAGTAATGAAACAGTTGATGAACTCTCAGGATAGAGTGGATTAGATGAAGCTAAGGAGGTAGTCTCTGAGCTAATGGAGAAAAACAAGATCCTAACCGATCAGATCTCCAATCTTAAGAGGGATCAGGAAGACAACGCTCCGAGGATGACTGAACTGATTGAAAAGAAAAGGAAAGCTGAAGATGAAAGAAACACAACAGTTAAGTCTCTTACAGCCTCTGAAAGAACAAGGAGTCTGGCAGAGGAAGCTGTGAGGGAGAGTGATTTTATTGTTTTGCAACTTTAAGAAGACATGCAGATTGTCACTCAAGAAAATGCCAGCATGCAGAAGAGCTACCATGACAGAGATGATGCATGCAAGAGACTAGCAATTGAATTGTATCAACTGAGAGAACAAATGAAAGTTCTTGAACAAAGAAATGAAACACTCAGAAGATACAATGAAAGCTCTATCAAGCTTGATGAACAACTAAAAGATCAGAGAAAGCATAAAGATCCCAGAGGGCTTGGTTTCACCAGTCAGAGTACCAAGGAAACCGGTGAGTCTTCTGGAGTCAAGGAAAGCAAGAAGCAAAAGAAGTCGCTGACACAAAAAGGTAAAAAGTCTTTTAACACCTCTTGCAATCATTGTGGTAAACGGGGTCATAGAACTAATGACTGCAAAAATGCACCGGTAAGGCAATACAACAATTACTGCAAAAATTGTTGCAAGCATGGCCACAAGACCAATGAATGTTGGTCAAGTCCCACAATGTGTCCAATTGAAGCAGGGGAAGCTTCAAGGGTTAGTGCTACGCATGCAATAAGTTCGGACACAAATCTGATAAATGCAGATCAAAGACTATGGCATTCAGATCCCCACTGAGACTGGTATTTCCCAAGAGAAACAAGAACCAGAGCACATCCAACTGTGCTAACTGTAGCATGCACAGTCACAATGGCTCATGGAGCAAATCACCTAACACTAGAAGGGTGAACCCATTGAAGGCAACCGGGATAGTTTGCTATCACTGCAACAAAGTTGGACACCTAGCAAAAGATTGCAAGAACTGGTCAATGAACAAAAGGAAAGAATTGGTCAAACTAGTAGAAAAGACCTCATCCTCAAATGAGAAGATCAACAAGGAAGAGAAGACCGAGAAGGTAGTCAAGCAGATATGGTTCAAAAAGGAGTCAAAGAGCTCTACTGAGGAGAAGACGGAGGAAAGATCATCATCTACAAATGGTGATATCTCTTTAGCAAACTGAGCTGTAAAGGCTTAGAGGGAACCGGTAGATCATTTACCATTCCCAGTAGAACTAGTGAGAATCGGATTCACTCAGTCTACAAGGACAACCAGACAGGTAAGTTTTGATCAATTGGGGTTTTGCTAAACCGAAAAAGCTTGAATACCGGTCGACGAAAATGGAAAGAAAAGTTAGGTAAGGCAATTAATGTTGTAGCCGTTTAACTATAGTTACCATTTGGTAATTACTGTTATGCCCTAACTCTATAAAAGAAAGGAGAATTACTCATTCAATTTTACTTTGCGATTTATGTGATTAACAATTTTTATGCTTGAGTAATATTCTCGTGCTTTGGTCATCGAAAATTATTGTCTGTTAATACCGATCAAAGCTACTTTCTATCAACCGGTTATTAGCAATGGCATCATCATCCTCCATTGTCAAGCTGATTAAAGGAAATGTAATGTCCCCATTTTAGTAGGTCTCTATAGCTGAGCGTAGTCAGTTCATCAATGCAACCCTCGTGAGTTGACAGTGTGTTTTGAGGGCCTCTGGAACGAACTTACTATTTTTGGTAAGTCCTTTTTTAGCCATGGCTATTTCTGGCAGGGTAGTGCCTATTCCTGGTTGGGCAGTTGGATCTAGGCTTTGCCAGAATTTCTTTGATTGCAGTCTGTCAGTGCAGTGGCTTGGGAGTTTAAATGATGTTATTAAATTAAATTACTTTAGTTTAACTTAATAACTTTGGACTTTATAATATTATATTATAAAGTGGGAGTATTTTATAAAGCCAATTAAGTGAAATATTAAAAAAGTGCTTTTTCGAAAAAGCTATATATTCTACTCGAAAAAGCACTTTCAAGCATCTTTTATGCAATCATTATTTTATTGAAGTTCGTGAAGAATATAGCTCTAGCTAGGGTTTCGAGGATGGATTCCTCATCTCGTAATTTGAGCCATCTTCTGTCGGTGGTGAATTTTACTTCTGATAAATTTTGTTTTCTCAATTCAATGTTGTGGTATATTGGATTGACGAAAGTCTCAATTCTGGATTTGGAGTGTTGATATTTGTGTGGAAGAAAAATCGATTCAAGGTTCTGATATAATCACTCTTGGCGGCTGGTTAATATTTTTTGAGCATTGTAAATCTGATGCAATAAGAAGTCTATCGGTTTGAATTCAGAAATTGAAACTCCTTGTGTTGCGATTTCAATAAATGCTGAGAGATATAACGTGGAGGCAGATTAAGGTTACTGCTGGCGATAAGACCTTCAGTCACGTGTGGACTGTTTCTGCATTGTTTCGCATTTTCCCTAGACTCATGCCTAAGACTGGAACCACGTGAGTGCATAGCAGAGGAGACCGCATCATTTCTTGAGGGTGGCATTTAGTCTGGAGGTTATTAACGAGTGGCCGCAACTATCCTGGGCGGATTCTTTGACAGAGCAGGCCGTAAGTAATTGCTGGGGACGGCACTGCAATTTCAAACATAATTACGTACTGCTATTAGCAGTGATGTGATCATCACAGAGGACTGCATCAATACAAGGTGTCGTCAACATAAGGAAGATAATTGATGAATGCACAGGTGCCATTCAAAATCGATAATAGCTGTTATTATATTGTTTTGGTTGAAAATTAATAGTTGAAATAAGGGACATCGATTTCCAGGAAGTTATTTTCACTGAACTATTTAATAAAATTGCCAGTTGTGTTATCAAATATATCTTTGCATACTTAATTGGAAAATTAGTTGTTATTGTCTTCAATAAATCAGTATATTTTAGGAAGAGCCTCTCAGGTTCTTCACAGTTGTATCAGAGCCAAATTCTTGCCAGCCTGCAGGGTTAATTGGGTTCAGCATGGCACAGAGGTTTAGACCTGGTATGTTCTACTCCCGCAGAGGTCCTAATTCTCCTCCTGGTGAGAGAGAACCTGAGATACAATTTGGGAGTATGGAAGACAGAGGTGCAGATGGTTTAGGTAATGTAGGTGGTTCAGGTAATGCAGGTGGATCAGGCAATGCAGGTGGTTCAGGAAATTCAGAATATAGGGATGCTGCTATTGCTTCGGAAATAGATAGAGAAGTACGTGATACTTTCCGGGGTATTGCAGACGGGCAACATCATGTTGCTACTGTACTACAACAGTTATCTGATACATTACAGCGGATGGCAATCCTTGTTGATCGTGGCCCAGACAGAGGTGCTCGGAGTGCTTCAGTTAGTTCTCATCGATCTAGAGCAGATGACAGGTCACGTGTGGGTGACAGGATGAGAGCTGAGGATCGTCCTAGGCAGGAGGACAGACATGACAGAGCAGGGCATGCTGGTGTTCATGATAGACCACAACGTCTTGTATTTTTGAGACCAGAGGTGGATGCGGTTAGCACTGAATCTGAGGCCGCTCCGTTGGTAGATGATATTGTTGCACATTATGCTGAGTGGGATGCCCTACCACATGTGATAAAACAAAATCTGAATTTTGACAGGTTTCTTTCACAAAAACGTGAGCATACTAGGGGTAGACCGGTACCTGACAGACAGAGGTCTAGGGATTCAGATTTACGCCAGGCTACCAATAAGATGATTCTGGATCATTATGATGGCAGTGGTAAGGTGACAGCATGAGCTTGGGTCCACAAGTTGGATACTTATCTGTCTTTACGTCCTATGTCTGAGGAGGACGCCATTCGCTTTGTTGTGCTACATCTGGATGGGATAGCCCATAACTGGTGGTACCATGGGTTGGTGTCACTTCGACACAATCAGATCTTTTATTATCAGGAGTTCGTGGATAGATTGATTGAAAGGTTTGATAAGAAGGATCCTGAAACATATTTCAGAGAGTTAGCTCAATTAAGACAGACAGGTAATCTGGAGACCTTTATCAGTGAATTTCAGCGGTTGTTTGTTATGGTCTATGACATTTCAGAGAGGAGGAGAGTTATGCTCTTTATGGAGGGGCTGATGGAGCCTACCAGAGGATGGGTTAAGTCTTTGGATCCACCTACCTTGCAAGAAGCCATGAAAAAAGAAAGGAATTTGGAAGCATCAACTCCATAGAATAGATTTTCTCCGAGACCTCCCAACACTTCTTATGATAGGGCAGCACCTAAAAGGGATGATAGAGCCGATTCTAGTCGTCCTACAGTAGGTCCTTTGGATCAAGAGACACTAAATGATCTAAGGAGAAGAAAATTATGTTTTCATTGTAGAGGGCCTTATGATTTGAATCATGATTGTCCTTTGAAACCAAAGGGAAAGAATAAGATGATGGAATGGTTTTATGATGACAAAGATGATTCTGAATTTTCGGGACAGCGAGTTGATGATGAGCATTATTCACATGAGGATCCAGTAAATGATGATGAACAGGTGGGTAATTCTGATTTCAAGGATGTGTACCTCACAAGCATGAAAAAGGAAGATTCCTTTAGGATGCATGGACTCTTGGCAGGGCAGCGAGTCATTGCTCTCTTTGACACAGGAGCTACTCATAATTTTATTGATTCTCGTTTGTTGGCCAAGAGGGGATTTGAAACTGAAGATTTTGAAGGACTTAGAGTGCAGGTAGTTGATGGTTACTCTCTCAAGTGTAATAAAAGGATTTCTGAGCTTCCTGTAAAGCTGAATAATTATTCCTTAAAGGCAAATTTTTATGTGGTTGACATGGGCAGCACAGATATAGTTCTCGGTATGAGCTGGTTGCATTCGTTTAAAGACATCTGCATGAATACGGAAAGGATGGAATTGAGGTTCATCAAGGATGGCAAGACACACATTCTTAAGGCCATACAGGGTGGTGAGTTGAAGACTATTTCCCACAACTGTAAGCAGCATTTGGTGAGGCATGATGATGTTATTGATTGGGCAGCAGAGTGCAGGGTGTTGTCTACATCTGAGAACACAAATGGACCAGCTTATCATCCGGATGTTCAGCAGCTCAGAATTAAACACTCTAAGGTGTTTAATGATTTACCTTATGGCAGACCACCTGATAGAGGAATTGAACACATTATTGAGTTAGAGGAGGGCACTAAGCCCATCATGATTACTCCTTACCAGCACCCTAAACGATTAAAGGATGAAATTGAAAAGACCATTCAGGAGCTGCTCGCTATGGGACATATTAGGCCGAGTAAGTCTCCTTTTGCTTCATCAATTGTCTTGGTGAAGAAAAAGGATGAGACACTCAGAATGTGTATAGATTACCGGATGCTGAACAAGAAAACTATTAAAAACCGGTACCCGATTCCTCGTATTGATGAGCTTATTGATGAGTTACATGGGGCCAAATACTTCTCCAAGATTGACTTGAGATCTGGATACCATCAGATCAGAGTTAGAGAGCAGGATGTGGAGACGACGACATTTAGGTGTCATTGTGGCCATTGTGAGTTCCTAGTCATGCCCTTTGGTTTAACTAATGCTCCCGCTACATTTCAATCTACTATGAACAGAGTCTTCCATGGTCAGTTGCGGAGATTTGTTCTTGTTTTCTTTGGTGACATATTAGTCTATAGTAAGACTTGGGATGAGCATGTAACACATTTGGATATAGTACTTGACATTTTTGATGAGGCTTCCTTGTTTGTCAAGGAGTCCAAGTGTGCTTTAGGCATGACGGAGTTATTGTATTTGGGGCATATCATCAGCTCAGAGGGAGTTCGCATGGACCCAGACAAGGTTCGTCCTATTTTGGAGTGGCCTACACTAGGAAACTTGACACAACTGAGGGGATTCATTGGTTTGTGTGCTTTCTATCAGAGATTTGTGTCAGGATTCTCTAGGCATGCAGCGCCACTTACTGATTTAACCCATAAGGGTGCCTTTGTTTGGATTGATCAGGCACAGGAGTGTTTTGAGAAGTTCAAGGTGATTATGACTACATGCCCGATTTTGACATTACCAGATTTTACGAGACCCTTTGAGTTGCATTGTGATGCCTCAGGGGAAGGTATTGGAGCGGTGCTATCTCAGGATCGCCACCCTATTGTTTTTGAGAGTCGTAAGCTCAGGGGACCTGAGAGGCTGTTTAGTATTTATGACAAGGAAATGTTGGCCATTATGCATGCCTTGGCCAAATTTAGGTAGTACCTAGTGGGGAGTAAATTTTGTATTAAAACTGATCATAACTTGAAGCATTTCCTTGGACAGCGTGATCTGAATGAGAGACAACAGAAGTGGGTTAGTAAGTTGCAGTCCTATGACTTTGATATTTCTTATATCAAAGGTACTCAAAATGTGGTAGCTGATGCCCTTTCACGGAGACCCCACTTGTGCGTGATTTCGGAGATAACTGAGGATTGGAGACATAGGATTGTTGCAGAGTATGCTCGGGATCAGTGGGCCTCTGGTGTTGTTGATGGCAGTGTACAGAACAACGATTATACTCTTGTGAATGAGCTGATCATTTACAAGGGAAGAATATATTTGGTTCCAGGGTCTACTGTCAGACAGATCATTTTTCGTGCTTTCCATGATTCACCCTTAGCAGGACATTCAGGTTTCTTGAAGACCTATAGGCAGATTCGTGAGAGGTTCACTTGGAAGGGGCTGAAAACAGATGTTCAACAGTATGTCCGTGAGTGCTCTGTTTGTCAGCAGAATAAACAGGAGCATACTTATCCGGCCGGGTTGTTACAGCCACTTACCATTCCTGAGCGGAAGTGGGCTTGCTTATCTATGGATTTTATTGTGGGTTTGCCGAAAGCCCAAGGTAGGGACTGTATTTTCGTGGTGGTAGATCGCCTTACCAAGTATGCCCATTTCTTTTCGATTACTACCACTTTCTTGGCTGTTCAGTTAGCTGAATTATTTTTCTAGGAGGTATTCAAATTACATGGGTTGCCCCGGACTATTGTGAGTGATCGAGATAGTCGCTTTATGAGTCATTTCTGGTAGGAGCTTTTTCAGTTATGTGGAATGGAATTGACTCCCAGTACTAGCTATCACCCTCAAACTGATGGTCAGACTGAGATAGTGAATAAATGGGTGGAAGGCTATTTGCGGAATTATGTGTCTTCTCAGCAGCGGGCTTGGGTGAAGTGGATACACTTGTGTGAGTTTTGCTCTAATTCCACTCATCACATGACTATTCAGATGTCACCGTTCCGGGCTCTGTATGGGTATGATCCACCTAGTTTCATGGATTTATTATGCAGTGACAGTCGAGTGCCCAGTGCTGGGGATATGTTACAGGATGATCAGGACATCATGAGGTCATCGAAAGATAATATCCAGAGGGCTCAAAATCAGTAGAAGCAGTATGCTGATCAGAGGAGGACTGCTTGTTCTTTTCAGGTGGATGATATGGTTTATTTGATGTTACAACCCTATAGGCAATCTTCTATCAAGAAGAGCGGAGCTGAGAAGCTCAAGCCCCGTTATTATGGACCTTTTCGGGTAGTCCGCCGGGTGGGAGAGGTTGCATATGAGCTGGATTTACCTCCTGAC
Organism: Chamaecyparis obtusa; assembly: GCA_027943335.1. Lineage (NCBI taxonomy): Eukaryota > Viridiplantae > Streptophyta > Pinopsida > Cupressales > Cupressaceae > Chamaecyparis > Chamaecyparis obtusa. The sequence goes on along the minus strand of BSBK01003727.1, from coordinate 68,800 downwards.
AGCAGGGTTCATAATGTTTTCCACATCTCACACCTCAAGAAGGCTTTGGGTCAGCATGTTGTACCATCTTCTACATTACCTCCTTTGGATGATGAGGGCAGATTGGAGTTGGTCCCGGAGGCGATTTTGGAGACCAAGGAGAGGCGTCTGAGGCATAGAGTTATTAGAGAGTTTTTGATCAAGTGGCGCGGACTTCCTGATGAGGATGCCACTTGGGAGTCTGAGGATATTCTGCAGCACCTAGGATTGCGATTGCTTGGGGACAAGCAATCTTGGGGAGGGAGGACTATAATGTCCACATTTTAGCAGGTCTCTGCAGCTGACCGTAGTCAGTTCATCAATGCGACCCTCGTGAGCTGACAGTGTGTTTTGAGGGTCTCTGGAACGAACTTACTATTTTTGGTAAGTCCTTTTTTAGCCGTGGCTATTTTTGGCAGGGCAGTGCCTATTCCTAGTTGGGCAGTTGGATTTGGGCTTTGACAGAATTTCTTTGATTGTAGTCTGTCAGTGCAGTGGCTTGGGAGTTTAAATGATGTTATTAAATTAAATTACTTTAGTTTAATTTAATAACTTTGGACTTTATAATATTATATTATAAAGTGGGAGTATTTTATAAAGCCAATTAAGTGAAATATTAAAAAAGTGCTTTTTCGAAAAAGCTATATATTCTATTCGAAAAAGCACTTTCAAGCATCTTTTATGCAATGATTATTTTATTGAAGTTCGTGAAGAATATAGCTCTGGCTAGGGTTTCGAGGATGGATTCCTCATCTCGTAATTTGAGTCATCTTCTGTCGGTGGTGAATTTTACTTCTGATAAATTTTGTTTTCTCAATTCAATGTTGTGGTATATTGGATTGACGAAAGTCTCAATTCTGGATTTGGAGTGCTGATATTTGTGTGGAAGAAAAATCGATTCAAGGTTTTGATATAATCACTCTTGGCGGTTGGTTAATATTTTTTGAGCATTGTAAATCTGATGCAATAAGAAGTCTATCGGTTTGAATTGAGAAATTGAAACTCCTTGTGTTGCGATTTCAATAAATGCTGAGAGATATAATGTGGAGGCAGATTAAGGTTACTGCTGGCGATAAGACCTTCTTCAGTCACGTGTGGACTGTTTCTGCATTGTTTCGCATTTTCCCTAGACTCACGCCTAAGGCTGGAACCACGTGAGTGCATAGCAGAGGAGACCACATCATTTCCTGAGGGCGGCATTCAGTCTGGAGGTTATTAACGAGTGACCGCAACTATCCTGGGCGGATTCTTTGACAGAGCAGGCCGTAAGTAATTGCTAGGGATGACACTGCAATTTCAAACATAATTATGTACTGCTATTAGCAGTGATGTGATCATCACAGAAGACTACATCAATACAAGGCCTCATCAACATAAGGAAGATAATTGATGAATGCACAGGTGCCATTCAAAATCGATAATAGCTGTTATTATATTGTTTTGGTTGAAAATTAATAGTTGAAATAAGGGACATCGATTTCCAGGAAGTTATTTTCACTGAACTATTTAATAAAATTGCCAGTTGTGTTATCAAATATATCTTTGCATACTTAATTGGAAAATTAGTTGTTATTGTCTTCAATAAATCAGTATATTTTAGGAAGAGCCTCTCAGGTTCTTCACAGGAAACCAAGCGAACTGTCCTGCATATGATATTATGGCAATACAAAACTGAGAAAATGACTTGGCTGGTGCGCTTTCATCTGTGCCAAATGGAGTTCTCATGATGGAAGACGTGACCGCGTTCATTCATGCCAAGCATGAGGAACTAGGAGAAACCTACATTCAAAGCGAGTATCTCTCGCTATGTGAAGAAGGGAGACTGCTTGATAAGTACGCCAAGCTGGTATCATCCGGACTTATCAATGGAGTTTTCTAACCGATCATCTTCTGAGAAGACTTGATTCGACTGGTTCTAAGTCGTCTTCAGAAACCGGGTTTCTGGCGTAATAAAGGGGTATGCAATCCGATCACCAAAGAAGACCTTCACAGAGTGACCGAATACTGCGACCGAGGGGAAGCAATAACCCTAAGGACCATCTCCAACGCAGTCGTCACAAAGCTAACAAAGTCGAGATCTGATAGTCGACTAATGATTGTGAATGATATTGAGGACGATGGAGTCCGTTTTGCAGCTGCTGTGATTGGGTATAAGGTCTACCGGTCTAGCAACCTGAACAGCATACCAGGTGGAGCAATTCACGCCGCACACCGGATCATGTACGATAATGCCCAATATGACATCTGTTCGATGCTTCGAGGCCAAATTTTTGAAAATATGAAGAAGCTCGGAGTCGTAAAGAAGAAATCTATGAAGTATGGAACCTTGTTGGTATGTTTGTACTTCTACTATCTAAATTTCTTCTCGGGAATCGGTAAAGTGACTTGGGGAACTGATAGACTGGTCATGCATCAAATCAGTGAAATGGCTAACCAACTGGGAAACCAGTTAGGAAGAGTTATGACTGAGCACTTTGAAGCATTCCAACTGAGAATGCATGCAAGAGAACGGGTGCCATCAACTATTGTTGACCAGTACAAAGATGATGTATGTTTTCTGGTAACCACCAATAACTGCATCATTCAAGCAGTGGAACCAAGAACTCTGTACGCTCTTGAATTGGACTACGAGATCACCTCAAAGACTGCTAAGGCTTATGCAGATGCCCTGACCGAGGCGGATCTAGATCTCTCTGCTTACCGGTTCGGTACACATGAAGAGATCCAGGAGAATTCGAAGAAGAGGGCTTCAGTCAAGATTGTATATGTGAAAAGGACACCAACGCCTAAGAAGAAACCGGTGACTGAACATCCAAGGGCCCAAAGGAAGAAAGCTCAACTGGTATAGAATACCCAAGAGGAAGAGCGAGAGGAGACAAAAACTAAGGAGATAGTTCCTCTATTTAGAAAGAGGAAATTTGGTAAACCGGTGAAGGAAGTTCCACCAAAAGGGAAGAAACCCACAATAGATGAATTTGTGGCAGGATTGAAAGAAACAGGAGGAATGGAAGGTGTGAGCAGAAGATATGAATTGGCCAATGATGAAGACAAAATGAAAATTGAAGAAGCAGTAGTATACTGTCTTCATAAGTTTAATCTGCATCCTACCGAACTTCATAAGACTGTACCTGATGATCTCCTAGCAATTCTTGAAGCAAGATGGAAAGCTTCAATTGACAGAGAAAATGAGCTGAGGGTTCGAGCTCTGTTGGAGGTACAAAATCACCTCACACTTGAAGAAGCCTCTAAGCAAGCTGCACTAAATAAGCAAAATTTCCTAATGAAGAAGAGGATCGGTCTACTGCTCATTGGAGAAACTGAAAAGGTACATGATGAAGGAGTAGCCATTTGGACCAAACTTCTTCAAACCCAGCAGCAAGCAGAAGAAGCACGTCAGAGTACAACAGTTCCACCGATTCTTGACACCGGTAAAGGAAAAGGAGTGCTTGGAGCTGAGGCACTGGTAATAGTTGACATCACTGATGACCCAGCTCGTCCAACCATTCTAACTTCTCCAGGAAAAGGTAAGGCACGCACAATGAGTGTCAATGATATTGTCGATGAAGTTATGGACTTTGGTGAAGTAGATAATGCTGCCAAATGGTATAGTCTGCTAGAAGAAGAAGATAAAGAGTCAATAATTATAGCTATAGTGGAAACATTTATGTATTATCAAAGAACACCAAGGGACTATAGGTCCAAATTTCCACCAGAACTCAATTTTAGGCTACAGACTAAATGGAGAACTAGTCTAGCAACCAACACGAGAAAAAATAAGGAGACATTGTGAAAGATTAGACTTGGTCTCAGTGAAGAGAGAGTCAAGCTTCTATTAGAAGAAGCATTAATGAACTTGGACACCAAAAGTAGAGTTGCCAAGATTCTCAATGGATATGAAAATGAAGTCTACAAAGAAACGTTAAATTTCTGGAAGTAGTATGACTTTAATACTCTGGAAGGAACAGGTCCACAGGATCAGCCTGAGCTTGCACAAGTAGCACCGGTTCAATTCACTACTCGTGAAGAACCTGCAACAGGTAAGGATAAGAGTCGGACAGAACCGTTCATATCTGGTGAACAGGTATCTTTGGGAGAGTCATCAATCAAGATGACCACCGACAACACAACAAGTGTTCAGGCAGAAATTGCTGTGGGTGACTTCCATACAGCTGAAGAACACCAGGAAGAGGCCCCACTGGAAGAACAGATTCCACAAGAAGAGGATGCACAACCAGAAGTTAACATGCAACTGGAGGTGGAAGTACAAAATGACGAACAAGTACCAGCAGAAGAGAACCTACCTGGAGAAGAGGTTCAATCGGAGAATATAGCAGCACTTGAACAAGTAGTTCAACCGGAAGAAGTACATGAAATACTTGCTGCAAAACAATTGGTATAGGAAGGAATCCATTCTGTGCAGGTAGACATACTGAGCTCCTCATCAAAAATGAAGTTATCATTTGCTGAGGATAAGGAAGCAAAAAGGAGCAAGGCCACCGATACAGTGGTTGGCATCATCAAAATGTTAACAAGGCAGCTAAAGGAGCTGACCAAGAGAAAATAGGACATGGTCCTGACCAATGTCAAGAATATATTGTGCAACTTCGTACCTGATGCTGACATAGATGAAGACGAACCTGTGAAAGATCAGCTGGAGTTTTGGCACAAGCAATCGGCGATGACCTGATAGATCTAGAGACTAGCAATCGACCATTATGAAAAGAAGAGAATTGAGATTCTACATAAACAAGTTGGAGATATAAAGGTAACTCTGTCAACCAACTTAAGAGTTCTTCAACAACAGATCCAAGTTGCAGGAAGTTTGATGACAAGAACTTCCAACTTTGATACATTCTTGCAAGATCTGACAGAGAAGTCAGCAAAGACTTCAGCAGATATTAGAGCCTTTTCCTCTCAGTTTGACATCAAGAATAAGACTGCAACAAACTTTAGCAGAGAAATGACAAGTCCTTCTCTATTTCTGAGAAAGACTGTTCAAGAGGAGAATAAGAGAATCCAAGACATCATTGGATTTCAGTTGTTTCTAGCCCCAACTTATGACTCCATGCAGCAAACAACAACTTCTACAGAAATTCTGATCAATGAACCGGATTACAAAACTGTGGAGGACATGGAGAACATCATTGTTTCTCTCAAAGCAGCCCAAAAGAACATTGAATAGGTAACCGGTCAATGGGCACCGTTTTTTCACTCTACAAAGATTATCTATAAGGATATCTTCACAAAGCTTCAAATGTGAAATCCTAAGTGAAGCTTAACCCTTTTTCCTATGGAGGCAAAAAGGGGAAGAAGATGCAGAAGAAATGAGAAGCAGGTAGAGATTAGCGAAGAAGGGCAGAATGGTCAGAGAACAGGACAACTCAGTAAAGGAACAAAACAGAAGAGCTAAAGCACTTAAACAGGGGAAGTCTGGAACAGGGGAAGTGCACTACAAAGGAAAGAAAAAGGACACAGAAGTCTACAGGACAAGGTATAAAGTGTAACAAGTGAGTATGGTTTTGCCACCAATGACAAAGAGAAAGATTGTTAGCAATTTAAGTTGTCATTAGTGTAGATCAAATGCAAACACCATTCCCACCGGTAAAGGTTCACTGGTAGTCCACTCACATTACTTTAATGACACCGGTAGACTAGGAACAAAGTATATGCATTGGTAGACTAAATAGAGGAGATGCACCGGTAGACCTACCAAACAGAGTGCAAAGTACCGGTCGTATATTGCAAACAGGGATGGACCGGGTTTGAGAGTTATACCGTTTAGCAATCTAACTGCATAAAGATCTACACCGGATTTTGCAGAGCAGTTTGAGTTAAAACCAGAATATGCGGAGCATCCACCGTTTGGAACTGGAGTTAGCTTTTTAACTAAAGCTAGTCTTATTTTCACGTGGATGTTTCAAGGTAAAACTCAAGATATGTGTTGCATGATTTAATGTGTAGTTTACAGCCTGACAGTTCTATGAATTAATGGTTTCATTTGAGATGAACTTTTGTATAAATACAGGTCATAGGACGCAAGAAAAAGTGTTGTTGAGAGTTGTTGAATAAAGAGAGCAGAAAAGGGATATCTGCAGAGAGATCACAGTCACCAGAGGTGAAAGGCAAAAAGGCAGAAAAGATTCAACAGCCAGGCAAACCGGGGAAGAGATCAACATGTATGATCTAATCTGACAATCAGTGTCAATTCAAATCATTGCTTTTATAAGGTGTGAAAGCATAGTGAAATCCCTCAATCAGGGAGGACCCTAATTGGTTCTTTGTATAAATCCCTTAACCGAGTAACATCTATGTTGATGTTTAAAGTCCTTTAACCAAGCAACTCCTAACAGAGTTAAGATCTTAACCTATCTTCTACCAAATCCCTTAACCGGGTAACACCTTAACAAGTGCTTTGTAAGCTCCTAACAGGGCGCCTTCATTCTGCAGTAGTGAAGTTGTGAGCTCTGTCTCACCATGGTTTTTTCCTTCTAACTGAGGGTTTCCACATATACATCTTGTGTTGATCTGTGTATTTACATTTATGCTTGTGTATGATTGTTTACATTCTGAAGAATATTTAAACAAGTATTGAATTGTAATAGAAATAGTATTTACTGATTCACCCCCCCCCCCTCTCAGTAACCGGTTAGTAATAACAATTGCTGATAGTGTGAGTGCGGAAGATGATGTTGATGCCACTATGGGTTCTGACTCATTAGATGATGGGGTTGTATTTGAAGACTGCGAGGAGAATATGAGTTCCGATAGTTCTGATTTTTATGACAACAGACATAATGATGAGTCAGTGCAGGAGAACAGTCTTCTCCTGTGTGGAGGATGAGAGCATGGAGTTACTTGGTGATGACACTCATGATTTGAGTGTTAGGAGCAAGTTAAATGATGAGGATTCATGCCATAGTGATTCTGATTTGTATGACAACAATGAGTCATGTGTGTAATAACATGAGATTGCAGAGAGTGTACAGGTGGATGATATTGACACTAGTGTTATGGGCATCTCTGATGATTTGTATGAGGATGTTTCATGCTACAGTGAGTTTGGTCAATCATGTCAGACATTGAATGATGACTTGGAGTTGTCATGGGATGATGATAGGTCCTAGGATCATGGTTTATAGGGACTTATTGTGGAGGGAGAAGAGGCATGCAAGGAGTTTGATATAGTTGTGTCTTCCACTTCTTCAGATGAGATATTTGCAGAGGTACCCAGTAGTACCTGATTGATCGACATGTGTGAGGTTGTTAGCGCACATGATGTTAGTGATCATGTGGTGAGCAATGAGGATACAGTTTCCTATCATAGTGCAGTTAGTGAGTCAAAGAGGTTACGTAGGAGCCAGGATATGCAGAGACATCATGCGACCAGACAGCTGAAGTTGAGTGATAGTGATATTTCTTCAACTCTTGAGCATTATGATTCTATTTGATAGATGTTAGTTGTTTTTGGTTGGGGTGCTCCTATGTCAGATGAGCACGGTGGTAGTTGCCTTTTCCTAGCAGAGATTCATTCACTTTGTGAGGTATTTAGGATCTTGAAGCATAATTATTTACAGTTGGTAGCTAATAGGGATTACCTTCTTGTGTGGGGTAGCACTTGTTATGAGGCATTGTTTGGGGAAGTGGAGGAGGTGGTTGAGCTCACCCATGAGCTTGAGGTGATTTTTGAGGTGTTGGAGAGCACCCAATTGGCTCTCCAGGAGTCACAACAGCAGTTGAGTGAGGCGACCGTGGAGTTGGAGAGAGTACAGTCTACGCCAACCACAGATCCAGTTCAGTTACATATAGTGATGGTTGGTGGTGATTTGATATCCATAGAGTGGTGATGGATGCATTGAGGACAGTTACATCCATCCTTGATATGAGTGTAGTAGCTATAGAGGAGATGATTGCATCAGTGGAGGACTGCAAAGAGCTTCCTGTTGTACCAGGTTCCCCAGTAGTTAGCACACTGATAGATGATGCAGAACAGGTTATTAAGAGTCTTGATGTGATAGTAGTGGATTCTTCAGAGAGTTGTGTGCCAGTTCCTGACACTACTCCCTCTTCTTCACAGGACTTGGGTAGTGTATCATCTAGTTTGGAGATGAGCTTTCATGGGGATTTGTTTCCTTCTGTGAGAAGCAAATTTATTAATTCATCTCAAACAGTTGATAGTGATAGACAGTTGGTAGTGCCACAGATTCAAAGGGATCAGTTGTGGGTTGCAAGGGAGCAGGTTGATGCTTCATATAATTTCTACTGTACAAAGTCATTTGTGGAGTATCTTCTTGAGAGTCCGGAATTGCAAGAGGGACCATTCAGAGCTTTTGAGGGTACTCTTATTTGAGGTTCTCGTGGTATTCAACTTTTGGTGAGAAAGATTGTAGACACTTTGACTACAATACTTCCCCACAGGGATTTTGTGGTTGGGTTTGCTGAGAGGGTTACCCGAGATCTTGCCCAACCAGTTGTTCGGAGACAGAGATTGCAGCCATCTCTTGGTTCTCGGTTTGATGATGATGAGCCTCTGAGGGAGATTAGAGCATTTTATCGCAACTATATAGTGAGGAGTGCTCATCATTTATCTTTTGACCCACAGGTAGAGGACTTGGTTTTGCGCAGGTGTGGGTTGGTTCTACGTTCATAGCATCCTTTATGGGATGGGCTTACACCCTCTTCAGTTGATAGGGTTAGTTGTTGCAAGTTAGCAGGAGGCTAATTGTAGAGTCAGCATATCCATGACGGTTTTGCAGAGGATGGATATTTGGGCTATTGTACAGATGCTTTTGGGAGTACTAGTTCTTGTTGTACAGATAGACTTAAGACTCATGGCAAACTAGTAGGGTGTGCAGGGAGTTTTGATTTAGTAGATGATATTGGATATGCTTTTTTCCTTGTTATGGATGGCTGTGAGTTTCATCTCTATTGGAATTCAGGTGGAGATAGGATTGGCAGTGTGGATTGGGTCAATCACCATTGTTGGTACGATGATAGTATGTTCAGGATAGCTTTGTGGATAGTGTTATCATCATAGGAGTTTGCAGGTGATGCTAGGGACATTATACATATTTATCCTTGGGACCCTGGTGGGTCATTGTGTTTTTTTTTATTTTTGTGATTTCTTGAGGACAAGCAATCATGGGGAGGGAGGACTGTAATGTCCCCTTTTTAGCACGACCATGATAGTGGATAGATTTAGCCTATTACTGGGTCCTTGTAGGCTAATACTAGTGATTAGAGGACCCTGTTGAGGGTTATGGCTTCGTTTGGTGAGACTTACTATTTATAGTAAGTCGATGGATGGTTCTGATGAGCTTAGATGAATTAGAGGAGTTGAATGATGCTCTCAGTTTTTATTTTTGGCTTCCAGTTTGGGCTCCAAGAATCTTGGAGGGAGCGTCTATTTTTTGTAAGTCATCCCGTTAGGTTCATTCATCGTCTTTCTTCATCAGGATCACTCATGTGCTGTCAGATTTCAATTTTGATGCTTCTTCAGTCATTTTCGCAACGCGAGTGAATTATGATTATTATTTAATTAAATATGCTAAGGTTGCTATTTTTGCGAGTGAATTGTGCCAGCGATAATCTCATGCAGAGATTATGATTGTGCTCAAATTGTGGTTGAATGGTGGCTAGTATTTAGTGTGTGGTTTCAAGATTATACTGTAAAGATTGGGGACATTTTATTAATGGCAGATTGCATGATCTTTGAGGTCTATGTTTGAATATAGAGACTGCCGCAGCAATAATCAGAGGCTGCGTTCACTCCCATTGGTTGCCATACACACCATTAAAGGCTCGGCTTCATATTGTATGAGCTGCGATCCCTTTGCAAGGGCCTGTCTTTGTACATTAAATATCATTTGGAGAGCCCGTGTATGATTGGTGAAGATTCATTTTACTTTTGAGGTTACCAGGGATTCAATACCAGAATCAACGTTAAAGATTCTTCATTTTCTAGGAAGTTGCAATATCTACAAGAGGATTACAATAGTTATAAATTTCAATTTCAATAATTGTTGATTAATTTTATTTCTCAAATCCCAATAGTTGTTGTATGCAATCCGATTTCGTATTACATAAATTGAAATACTTTTGTTTGGATCTGGGAAAAACTAGTTTATTTCATGCATTGTTATGTGTTGTGATTGCAAAACCATTCAAATACAAACAAAACAAAACATTTACACCTAGAAATCAGAACGTGTACATTGCATGTAAAGTGTTTGATTAAATGTCAAACATTCAAAATTGACAACTGAAATCAGATTTGAGGCAATATCCTAGTTGGGGATATTACATAATCATGTTTGACTAGAGAGAGAATGATCATCGTATAAACTTCTCGGCAAGAGACAACGTGTTTGGTATTGATGATCAAGGAATGATTATGTCAAAGCCAAAAAAAGATATCGACTATGTTCTTCACTTCCAGTGTTGAGAAATTATAATCCCTTGGATGAAGGCGATATATTATTATATGAGAATTGGGCATCTCATGTCAGAGAGAAAGGAGCATACAGGTGACTTTGGCCATGCACGGAGGGAAGTCTTTGTTGTGCTGGAATGAAGACAAGCATTATCGTGTCTTTAATTAATTGATGATTATAACAGGAAGCCTGTGAGTGTGTATTCGACAGTAGTATGAATGTTCTATATCAAAGAATATCGCAAAAGTTGCAATGAAAGGATAATTCTTTGTATTACAGAGAGGGACAGGGAGAAATAGTCACCACTTCACATAGTAGTGAAAGAGGGTAAGTATGATCTTGTGAGGATTATAATAATGTACGCCAGAGATTGTAGAGAACTGGTCGGCATCAACAACTTGTATATGTAAAGGAAACCATCTAGAGCTTGCGCAGAGATTGGAATTTGAGGTTAAATTCTTGTGAGAATGAAAAAATTGTGTGCCTAACTTGTTGAATGAGTCTGCACCTTCTTGTGAATGCTAACTTAGAGGATATCTTCTACTTGTCGTGTTGGGAGCAGTTCTACTTGTCGTGAGAAGACTACTATCCGCTAGGAGAGACTCCAGAGAAAAGAACGAATCCACATTAAAACCAAGCACATTCTGAAACTTGCATTAAGAGGGCAATTATCCAATTCATTAATCGTTCTATCAAAAGAATCGATATAAGGTGGTATTGGGTCTTTCTTTGTGAGTTAATACACAATGAAATATCTATCCTTGGCAAATATCAAAATACTTTGGAGGTAACAACTACTATTCTTGTACAAGGCTCGAGTATATTAGGAGTGCACATGACCGTATTCCTGAAGTCAACAGAAGAGAAATGGAGGCTCAAATAACATTCCTTCTAACCAATTGTTGATAAAGGTTCGTTTCTATATGTTTATAATTGTGACTCAACAATAATGTAGGGAGCAATATTGGTTCATCCCTAGTCATGAGGTATTTGATGAAATTTTAATGAAGTGCCATGGGAGGTATAGCATATTTGGTTGAAGCGGATCCTATATGCATGAATATCATTCATAAAAGCAGATATCTTTAGCAGGGACACACTAATTTATGAATGAAACAAGTAGTCTCTGTTGGCATTACCGGTAAGGATGCAACCGGTAAAGAGACCATCGGTAATAATCAATGGTGTTGTCATTGATGTCTATGATAACAATGTCCAAATGCTAGGGAACCCGTGACATAGTGATGAGCAAAGTAAAGTCCAGCAATGCACTTGAACAGAGTACTCAGCGTAGTACTTGTTAGCAAATTTAAGTTGTCATTAGTGAAGATAGAAGAAAACACCATTCCCACCAGTATCAGGTACACCGATAGATCACTCATACTCTTAAATGGCACTGGTAGACCAAACAGAGTATAGGTACCAGTCGACCAAGTAGAAAAGGAGATATACCGAGTATAAGAGTCTTATTATATGGACAACCGGGTATGATATTGACAACGGTCAACAACATGTCAATCCACACTGGTATATGCGGAGCTGTTTGAGTTAAAACCGGAATATGCGGAGCATCCACCATTTAAAAATTGAGTTAGCTTTTTAACAGGAGTTAGTTTTATTTCTACACGGATATTTTAAGGTAAACTCAAGATCATCACGCAAAGTTTTCTTTTTGTTGCATGATTTAAGGACGACTTTACAGCCTGACGGTTCTATGAGTTAGGGTTTTATTAAGATGAATTTCTTATAAATATAGGTCATAGGATGCAAGAAATGAGTTGTTGAAAATACAGTGCAAAAGAGAGATATATTCAAAGAGAGGTTACAGTCACCAGAGGTGAAAGGTAGAAAGGCAGAAAGATTCAACAGCTAGGCAGAACCGGGAAAGATCAACAGGTATGATCTAATCAAACAAACAGTGTCAAGTAAGATCATTTCTTTAATACTTTGAAAGCATATTGAAATCCCTCTATTAGGGTGAACCCTAATAGGTTCTTTGTACAAATCCTTTAACCGGGTAAAATCTTGCTTGATGTTGAAAGTCCTTTAACAAGGCGGCTCCTGAAAGAGTCAAGATCTTAACCGATCTTCTACCAAATCCCTTTACCGGGTAGCACTCTCACAAGTGCTTTGTAAGCTCTTAATTGGGCACCTTTATTATTGCAGTAGTGAAGTTGTGAGCTTTGTCTCACCATGATTTTTTCCTTCTAACCGAGGGTTTCCACGTATATATGATGTGTTGATCTGAGCATTACTATTTCTGTTTATGTATGGTTAATTGCACATTGTTTATTCTGTAAGAATCTGTATGCAAAGTTAAATTGGATTAGAAATAGTGTTTACTGATTCACCCCCCCTCTCAATAACTGGTTAGTAATAACAATTGGTATCAGAGCCTTGTTCTCTAAGATATTAAGCTTAACCGCTTGACAAAAGATCATGGAGGGTTATAGGTATCAGAAGCAGCTTGAGGAAGCCAACGACATCATTGCCTCTTTGGAGAATAGGTTGAGATGATTTCTTGCTAAAAGAAAGGAGTTGGCTCTATAATTATATGAGAGCAATGAAACGATTGAAGAGCTCTTTGGGCAAAGTGGATCAGACAAAGCTGAAGAGGCAGGCTCTGAGCTTATGGAGAGGAACCAAATCTTAACCGATCAAATCTCCAACCTAAAAAGGGAGCAGGAAGATAATGCCCTGAGGATGACTGAGCTAATTGCGAAAAAGAGGAAAGTTGAAGATGAAAGAAACATCACAGTAAAATCTCTTGCAGCCTCTGAGAGAGTGAGAAATCTGGCTGAAGGAGCAGTCAGAGAGAGTGATCTTGTAGTTCTGCAACTTCAAGAAGACATGCAGATAGTCACTCAAGAAAATGCCATCATGCAAAAGAACTATCATGACAGAGATGGTGCATGCAAGAGGCTGGCAATTGAGTTGTACCAACTGAAGCAACAAATGAAAATTCTCGAAGAAAGAAATGAAACACTCAGAAGGTACAATGAGAGTTTTGCAAAGCTTGATGAACAACTGAAAGCTCAGAGAAAACACAAGGATCCCACAGGACTTGGCTTCACTGGTCAAAGCACCAAGGAAACCGGTGAGTCTTCTGGAGTCAAGAAAGCCAAGAAGGAAAAGAAGAACCCGCTGGCACAAAAAGGTAAAAAGACCTTAAATACTTCTTGCAATCACTGTGGCAAACCGGGACATAGAACAAGTGACTTCAGAAATGCACTGGTAAAGCCAAATAACAGTTACTGCAAAAACTATTACAAGCATGGCCACAAAACCACCGAATGTTGGTCTCGACCCTCTAGTGTGTCCATTGGAAACAAGGGAAGCTTCAAAGGCTATTGCTATGCATGCAACAAATTTGGACACAAAGCAGATGAATGCAGATCCAAAACAATGGAATTCAGATCCCCACCAAGACCAATGATCTCAAAAAGGAATGGGAACCGGAGCACTAACAAATGTGCTAATTGTGGTATGCACAGCCATAATCATTCCTGGTGTGATTCACCTAATAAAAGAAGAGTTAATCCATGGAAGGCAACCAGGATAGTCTGCTACACTTGCAATAAAGGTGGTCACCTGGCCAAAGACTGTAGGAACCGGTCAGTGAACAAGAAGGAAGGATCAGTCAAATCGGAGAGAAAAGATACTTAGCCTCCCAATTAAAAGGTCAACAAAGGAAAGGATACCGAGAAAGAAGTCAAGAAGATTTGGTTCAAAAAGGAATCAAAGAGCTCCATTGACGAGAAGACAGAAGAAAGATCATCATCTGCAGATGGTGATATCTCGTCAGCAAATTGAGCCTACAAGGCTTAGAGGGAACCGGTAGACCATCTACCATTCCCGGTAGTACTGGTGAGTATCAAACTCACTCAGTCTACAAGGAAGACCAGACAGGTAAGTGTTGATCAACTGGGGTTTGTTCAATAGGTAAAATCTTACGTAATCGGTTGGCGAAAAAGGAAAGAAAGGTTAGGTAAGGTAATTAATGGTATAGCCATTAACAAGTTACAGTTTGGTAATTACCGTTATGACCTAACTCTATATGAAGAAAGGAGGATTACTCATTGTGTTTTACTTTGCGATTTGTGATTAACATTTTCTTTTGCTTGAGTAATATTTTTGTGCCTTGATCATCGATAAGATATTTTCTGCAAGACCGATCAAGCAACTTTCTATGTAAATCGATTGAGTAGAAATGGCATCTTCATCCTCCGTTGCCAAGTTGATCAAGGGAAACCTAGTTGACAGACCTGTCTACGATATCATGGCGTCTCAGAACAGGGAAAACGACATGTCTGGTGCGTTATCCTCTATGCCTGAAGGAGTTCTCTTGACGGAAGACATAACTACCTTCATTAATGCAAAGCAAGAACTGAGTGAAACCTTCATCCAGAGTAGGTACCTCTCACTGTGCAAGGACGGAAAGCTTCCCGACAGATACGCGAAGCTAGTGTGATCTAGTCTCATCAACTGAGTCTGCTATCCTACCGTCTTCTGATCGGATAGGATTCGACTGGTTCTCAGTCGTGTGCACAATCCAGGGTTCTGGCTTGCGAAAGGAGCATGTACACAAATTACCAAGGAGGACCTGCATCGGGTGACCGGGTATAGTCATGAAGGGGAAGCACTCACCCTAAGAACCATCTCCAACACCGTGGTTGCCAAGCTGACCAAATTGAAGTCTGACAGTTGGTTAATGATCGTTAATGACATCGAAGATGAAGGAGTTCATTTCGCATCCGCGGTGATAGGATACAAAGTCTATCAATCCAGAAACTTAAATAGCATACCAGGAGGAGCCATTCATGCCGCTCACTAGATAATGTATGGCAATGCCCAATACGATATATGCTCAATGCTCCGAGGCCAAATTTTTGAGAATCTGAAGAAGCTCGGTATAGTGAAGAAAAAGTTCCTGAAATACGGAACACTACTGGTTTGCTTATTCTTTTTATCAGAATTATTTTCTGGGAATAGGCAAGGTAAATTAGGATACCGACAAACCAATAATGATACAGATTAGTGACATGTCAAACAAACTGGGAAACCAGTTTAGTTCAATTACGAATAAGTATTTTGAAGAGTTTCAGCTTAGGATGCAAGCTAGGGAAAGGATTCCCACAGTCATCGTGGAAGCCTACAAGGATGAGGTGTGCTTTCTGGTGACCACCGATCGCTGCATCATATAAGCAGTGGAACCAAAAACCGAGTATGCACCGGAGCTCGGTTACGAGATCTCTTCAAAGACAACTAAGGCATATGCAGATGCCCTACAAGATGCTGATGTAAAGAGCCTAACTTGGCTCTCCCTGGATGTTTATTAATATTTTTTTTTGAAATATCAACTGCAACTACTTTTCAATAATGTTTAACAAGCATTTCCCAATGATACTTTCAGCCATTCTAAATTATTCAATTCAGACAAATAATTTTCTGAATAACACTGTAAAGGGCCTGGCTTGGCTCTTAATCTCACAACCAGTATTTAATAAGAAATTGAAATTCTTAATTTCTCTTATTCCCATAGATAAATATATATAATAAAATATCTTATCAACCATGAATTGCAGTTAACAAATTCAATGTAATGAATTATACTTAAATTATTTTAATGGTCGAGTCTCAATGCCAAATGCAAATACAAATTAATGCACCTTTGAATTACAGCTGCCGCAGCTGGGAAAGACACAGTTGGCAATTCACATGTCGATATCCACCTTGACTGGAAACGGTTGCTGGTGTTATGACTGCAACCCGATACCTTATGTTCTCCTACGCTGGCCACTATGAAATCGTAGACCCCACAATCGGCTCACCATCAATTTGCAACCCACAAATGCTCAGGCACGTGCGGTTCAAAATGTAAAGACGCTGCTCCCAGGTGTTACGTACGGTTCCAGCCTCACGTCAAACATTTCTGGACATGTTGCTCATACGTCCAAATCCGAATCAGAACTCATGCATAATTCATTGGTACTAAGACCAATTCAGAATGCTAAATCTCCAAGAGAATTGTCTCGTTTCTCTGAGATGAAATACTCAAACCCTTGTCTCCTCAATATTTTGAAACATCAAGAACTTAGCAATTTTCAATAATCAATAGCATAGCATGAAAAGACGCCAAACTTGGTCTTATAAAGAAAACATAATATCTTCAACTACACACCTCCAAATAGCTTCAATGATACTCATTTCACTTAAGTGTCCAGAATCGTCAAGCACACACCATTAAATTATAACACTTAAAGTCACATAATAAGACTAAGCCAAACTCCAACTCATAATCAAGAGGAAGGTGGTAATTGAAAAAGTTGACGAATTCCCAAAAGATCGATCAAAACCAACGTCTAACTGCCTTACCCGAAATAGAAATCGAGTATAACTGACTTACTAAAAATAGTGTGTCACAAACATAAGCACAAGCTCCTGCCAAATTGGGGACATTACAGTCGACCTAGATCTCTCAGCATACCGGTTCGGGACAAATGAGGAGATCCAAGAAAATCTGAAAAAGAAGGCACCAATTAAGAATGTTTATGTCAAAAGGACCCCTACACCGAAGAAGAAACTGGTAACAGAACAACCAAAAGCTCAAAGGAAAAGAGCGACCAACGCTCAAGGAGAAGAAACAAAAGAGACAGAAGCTGAAGACCCAACTCCTCTGGTGCGCAAGAGGAAGTTTGTTAAACTAGTGAAGCAAGATGCACTGAGAGGAAGAAAACAAGTCATAGATGAACTGGTGAAAGGAATAAAGGAAACAGGGAGATTAGGAAAAGTGGGGAGAAGATATCAAGTAGGCAATGATGAAGAAAGAAGGAAGATTGAAAAAGGTATAGTCTACTGCATTCACAAATTCAACCTTTCTCCTACCGAACTTCACAAAATAGTGCTTGATGATCTTCAAGAAATACTAGAAGGAAGATGAAAGGCATCATTGGAGAAGGAGGAGCTGAGAATAAGGGCACTGCTTGAAGTTCAGAATCATCTCACTCTGGACGAGGCCACCCATCAAGCTGAAATGCACAAACAAAACTTCTTAATCAAGAGAAGAACCAGTCAGGTTCTTATTGGAGAAGTTGACAAGGTACATGATGAAGGAGTGGCAACCTGGACAAATCTTATGCAGATCCAAAGACAGGCAGAAGAAGCATGCAAAAAGACAACAGTACCACCGATAATTGATATCGACAAAGGTAAAGGAGTACTGGGAGAAGAACTACCAATAAAAGAGAAGATTCCTACAGAACCGGTCATCGTCGACATCACTAATGATAAAGGTAGTGATCGGGCTCGCCCAACTATGCTTGTCTCTCCAGAAAAGGTAAGGCTCACACCATGACTGTTAATGATATAGTTGATGAGGTGATGGATTTTGGAGAAGTAGACAATGCAGCTAGATGGTATAGTGTGCTAGGGGAGGAAGATAAACAAGCAATAATAGTGGCTTTGTTGGAAACCTTCTTGGATTACAATAGAACTCCAAGAGATTATAAGTCTAAGTTTCCCCCTGAAGTAAACACAAGACTAAAGACAAAATGGAGAACCTGTCTAAGCTCCAATACTAGAATCTCTAAGGAGACATTGTCAAAGGTCAGACCAAGTCTTAGTGAAGATTCAATAAAACTTCTGTTAGAAGAAGCTTAAATGAATTCGGATACTAGAAATAGGGTTGCCAAGATAATAAATGGTTATGAAAATGAAGTCTACAAAGAGACACTAGATTTCTGGCAACAATATGATTTTGGCAACTCTGAAGGAAACAGGTCCACAAGAAGAACCTAGGACAGAACAGGAATCACCGGTTCAATTCACTGCTCGTGAAGAACTTGCCACCGGTGAACAAGTGAATCTGGAAGAGCAACCTCTGCTAGAGGAACAAGAGCTAGGAGAAGATATTGCTGTAGGAGAGTTACATACAGCCGAAGAACAGCATATAGAGGAAGTCCCTCTTGAAGAGCAAGTGCAACAAGCTCAGGATGCACAACCGGAGGTAGAAGTACAACCGGAAGGGGAAGTACAAACAAAGGAAGAAAGGCCTATAGTAGAAGTTCTTCCAGCAGAAGAGGTCCAACCAAAAAATATAGCAAACCGGAAGAAACAGTTCAACCGAAAAAGGAACAAGAGTTTCCTGCACAAGAACAACCGGTACAGCAGCCCAGCCAAAAGGAACAGGTAGATGTTCCTAGCTCCTCCTCATCCAAGAGGAAGTTATCCTTTGTAGTAGATACAGAAGAAAAGAAGAGCAAGATTAGCGAGACCGTAGTTGACATAAGCAAAATGTCAACTAGGCAATTAAAGGAGCTAACTAAAAGGAAATAGAACATGGTCCTAACAAGTGTCAAAAATATCTTAAGCAATTTTGTACCAGCTGCAAACATTGATGAAGATGAAACTATGATAGATCAATTGGAGATATTAGCACAAGCAATCGGAGAAGATCTCACTGATCCAGAGATAGTAGTCATTGATCACTATGAGAAGAAGAGATTAGAAATTCTCCACAAATAGGTTGAGGAAATAAAGGTCACAATATCTACCAACTTAAGGGTACTTCAACAACAGTTACAAGTTGTAGCAAGTCTGATGACAAGGACTTCAAATTTTGACACTTTTATTCAAGATCTCACTGAGAAGTCATCTAAGACTTCAGAAGACATAAGAGCTTTGTTTTCCCAGTTTGACATAAAGAACAAGTCTGCAACACATTTTAGCAGAGAAATGACAAGCCTAGCTCCCACTCTGAGAAAGGCATTTGAAGAGAAGACCAAGAGAATCCAAGATATTATTGGATTTCAATTATTTCTGGCCCACTGGCTACAACAGATGCTGAAAATCTGATCAGTGAAGCGGACTATAAAACTGTAGAGGACATGGAGAATATTATTGTCTCTCTAAAAGCAACACATAAAAAATATAGAATATGTAACCGGTCAATGGAATCCTTTTCTTCACTCAGCGAAGAGAATTTACAAGGATATCTTCACCAAGCTACAAATGTAGAATAATCAGTGAAGCATAACCCTTTGTCTTATGGAGGCAAAAAGGGGAAGAAGAAGACAGTATCAAAATAAGGACAGAAGGTCAGAGAACAGAAAAGATGAAAAAGAAGCAACAGAGGTCAAAAGGTCGAAGAAGAAGAGATTAGTAGATAGTAAGAAAATCAGACTCGGAAGTGGTACAAAGTAGATTCAGCCACAGAGTAGAAGGCAGCACCCACACAGGTGAAGGTAAAAGGTAAAGTCTAAAAACCAAGGAATTAACTGTGATGAGTGAGTATAATGGTTTTGCCACCAATGACAAAGGGGAAGATTGTTAGCAAATTTAAGTTGTCATTAGTGAAGATAGAAGCAAACACCATTCCCACCGGTATCAGGTACACCAGTAGATCACTCATACTCTTAAATGGCACCGGTAGACCAAACAGAGTATAGGTATCGGTCGACCAAGTAGAAAAAGAGATATACCAGGTATAAGAGTCTTATTATATGGACAATCGGGTATGATATTGACACCGGTCAACAGCATGTCAATCCACACCGGTATATGCGGAGTTGTTTGAGTTAAAACCGGAATATGCGGAGCATCCACTGTTTAGAACTCGAATTAGCTTTTTAACATGAGTTAGTTTTATTTCTACGCAGATGTTTCAAGGTAAACTCAAGATCATCACACAAAGTTTTCTTTTTGCTGCATGATTTAAGGACAAGTTTACAACCTGACGGTTCTATGAGTTAGGGTTTTATTAAGATGAATTTCTTATAAATACAGGTCATAGGACGCAAGAAATGAGTTGTTGAAAATATAGAGCAGAAGAGAGATATATTCAAAGGGAGGTTATAGTCACCAGAGGTGAAAGGCGGAAAGGTAGAAAGATTCAATAGCCAGGTAGAACCGGGAAAGATCAACAGGTATGATCTAATTAGACAAACAGTGTCAAGTAAGATCATTGCTTTTATATTTTGAAAGCATATTGAAATCCCTCTATTAGGGTGAACCCTAATAGGTTCTTTGTAAAAATCATTTAACCGGGTAACACCTTGATTGATGTTGAAAGTCCTTTAACAAAGTGGCTCCTGAAAGAGTCGAGATCTTAACCGATCTTCTACCAAATCCCTTTACCGAGTAGCACTCTCACAAGTGCTTTGTAAGCTCTTAACTGGGCACCTTTATTACTGCAGTAGTGAAGTTGTGAGCTCTGCCTCACCGTGGTTTTTTCCTTCTAACCAAAGGTTTCCACGTAGATATGACGTGTTGATCTGAGCATTACTATTTCTGTTTATGTATGGTTAATTGCACATTGTTTATTCTGTAAGAATCTGCATGCAAAGTTAAATTGGATTAGAAATGGTGTTTATTGATTCACCCCCCCTCTCAGTAACCAGTTAGTAATAACAGTACTAACTGTTCAAAGTTGGTGACCAGTGAAGACAATGACCAGAGCAGTGACTAGTGTAGACAGAGAACAGAGAAGTGACTGATGAAGACAGAGACCAGAACATTGCATAAAGAAAGGTGTAAACCGGCCTACAGTGATCGTTAAGATATCATTGAGACCGATGTATGTCTATTATTTGTTGAGATCGGTGAAAGGCATAGGCTACCAAATAAGGTGGTTTCAATTAACGGATATTTAGGAGATTCTTTGACCGTGTTTTGTTGCACAGATCATGGAGGATTTTCTATTAAAGGAAAGTATGTGACACGCATCTGATGTTTCCTTTAAAGACTGAAACACGATTGGATTGTGGATTCATGGAGGATTTTCTGTTAAGGGAAAGTATGTGACACACATCTGTTGTTTCCTTTAAAGACTGAAACAGGACTGGATGGTGGATTCATGGAGGATTTTCTATTAATGGAAAGTATGTGATACACATTTGATGTTTCCTTTAAATACTAAAACATGACTGGATGGTAGATTCACAAGAGATCTTCCTAGGGATCGCAACGGCAAAGAGCAGGAAGATCTTTTGAAATTGAATTTGACTGCACTTCTTTCTCTCAATTGTATAATTGTCATACACTTTACAAGAAGTGTATATATTCTTCAGTTAGCGAAGAGAATCACTTTCCATCATTCTTCCAAGAAGAAAGAGTGAAACAGTACGCTGATCAAAGCTACTGTAAAAGAAACGGAAAAGAAGAGAAGAAGAAAAGGAAGAGAGTGTGCAAGGAAGCACAATAACCTAAGGAGAGCATATTAGTGGTGCTTGATGGTGTCTCTCAATGAGTGAAACAGTGATCTTATTAGGCTCTGCAAAGTCATTTCTTAAGATCAACCTTTCTATTGCTCTCCAACAATTGCAATAGCCAAATCCTAGTATCTGGGTGGACATTAACAGGTCCCTTGTACTAAATCCTTTAACTGGGTGACATCTAGTTGATCTTTTAAAATCCTCTAACAAGGCAGGCTTTAATAGGCCTTATTCAAAATCCATTAACCGGGTCGCACCAAACAGTGCATTTGTAATCCTTTAATAGGGAAGGCTCTTCACAGGGTGCACTTCAAAAGAGTGCAAAATTTGTGAGTTCCAACTCACACTATGGTTTTCTCCCAATTTGGGTTTCCACGTGATATATCTAGTGTTCTATGTTGTGATTTTGTGTTGTTTATTTCCTTTATAGGATACGTTCTGCATGCAGTAATAGTTAGTTGATCTAAGAGTGAATTCGAGTTTTACTGGGTGTTGATTCACCCCTCCCCTCTCAGCACTGGTTGGGACTATCAATTGGTATCAGAGCCACGTCCTATTTTTAGAGTTGCTTAACCGCAAAAAGGGAAAGATCATAATGATGAGGAAGGAAGGACCAAAGTTCTCTACGGAAAACTTCATTTTGTGGTGTAGCAGAATGAAGCTGTACATGAAGATCACGAGAGATCAGTTTTGGAACCATGGGATCACAGAGTACAACGAACCTACTGGTACCTTGACGAAAGATCAACTGAAGGTCAGAGGTGAACACACAGCTACTATGGACATGATAGCCAATACGCTGCCTGATAACGTGTATGTAGAGATTGGAAACCTAACTACAGCCTTCAAAATATGAGCAAAACTACAAACTGTGTATGGAGGTGACCCACATGTTCAAAGAGCAAAAGTAGAAAGCCTCAAAGGAAAATATGATCACATGAAAATAAAAGAAGGCGAAGACATTGAGCACTACAACAATAGAATAAAAGAAGTGATGAACTCCATCAAAAGTATTGGAGGAACACTGAATGAGGAGAATGTGATAAGAAAGATACTAAGGATGTTGAGACCACAGTATGCAATCAAGATCTCAGCTATACAAGAGCTTAGATCAGCTATACAACTTACCTATGATAGATGTTGCCTTTAAGTCTTCTGTATATCTTACTTCCAGTAAGAAAGGAAGAGAGACCGGTAATAGTTCTACTAGGAGGTCTGGTCATTTCCTTGACAATCTGCTCTCAGAAGAACAAGAACAGGATGAGTTTGAATCACTCATCGCAACGAGATTTCCCAGAGGAAAAGGGAAGTACAAAGGTAAACTTCCACTGAAATGCTTTTCATGTAATAAGATAGGACACATTGAGGCCAGGTGTCTTGAGAATGAAAATAAAGAAAAGTACAATCGATTCAAGAATAAAGGAAAGGAGTGCTACCTTGCTGAGGAAGGTGTCACTAACAACGAATCTAAGGAATCGGGAGACAATAAAATTGCCTTTGTGGCAATAAAAGAAGAAAGCACAGTGATAAGTGAAATGACATTTATCTCCTGCTCCCACCAATGTGAGGACTGGGTCATTGACAATAGATGCACCCACCACATGACCAGTGACAAAGACAATTTCATCAGCTTGAAGCTCAGTAATGGTGGATCAGTGACATTTGGAAATAATGCTCCCTATGCTATTAGAGGTAAGGGCTCCATAGCACTCAGTGACAAAGCTGTTTGTGATGATGTGTATTGGGTAGGACTCATGTACAATCTGATGAGCGTGGCTCAATTGAACAACAAAGGATACTAGTTAGAGTTTGGACAGGGATCATGTATTGTCAAGAATCAATCAGGAGAACAAGTTGCTACCAGTAGACAGAGCAAAGGGAACCTGTTCTACCTAAGCTCAACCAAGGGAGCTTGCCTTGTGGCAACAACAAAAGGTGAAATTGAGAAAAATTGCCTTGTGGAAAAAGATGACATTAGCTGGTTGTGGCACAAAAGACTATGCCACATAAACTTGGACAACATAGTCAAAGTAAGTGGAAAGAAGTTAGTCAAAGGGCTTCCTGACATCATAAAGCCAGACAAGGCCATGTGCAAAGAGTGTCAGTTGGGAAAACTGACCTGTACAAGCTTCAGCAACAAGTCTTATTCAACCGAGAATTTGTTGGATCTTGTTCGCACAAATCTGTGTGAACCAATGAGGACAAAGAGCTACTATGGAGATAGGTATTTTATGCTCTTTGTAGATGACTTTTCAAGGATGATGTGGACGTTGTTCTTGAAAGAAAAATCAGAGGCCTTCCATATGTTTAAAATCTATAAGGCCCAAGTAGAGAAGACCGGTAAGAGCTTAAAGTGTTTGAGGTCGGACTGAGGAGGTGAGTACACCTCTCAAGAGTTCGTTAGCTAGTGTGAAGAACATGGGATAAAAGGCAGATGTCTGCACCAAGAACCCCTCAACAAAATGGAGTCGCTGAAAGAAGAAACATGACTCTGGTAGACTATGCAAGGACTCTGATGATTCAAAAGGTTATACCTCATCACTTCTCAAGAGAAGCAATAAGCACTGCTCTAAATACATTGAATCGGGTTAAAGTCAAGAAAGGGACCAGTAAAACGCCATATGAGTTATGGTTTGGTCATACACCTAGTGTAAGTTATTTCAGAATATTTGGGAGCAACTGTTGCATCAAGAGAGATGAATACTCTGGTAAGTTTGAGCCAAAGAGTGATGAAGGCATATTCTTGGTTTACTCCACCAAAAGTAAAGCCTATCGGTGCCTGAACAAAAGGACAGGAAAAATAGTGGAGAGTGCAAATGTGAAGATAGATGAGCATTCAGAACAGAGTGATAAGATCAGTGAAGGTAAATCTGACAATCACCAAGGCTATGACTTTAGTGACCAAATAGAATTCAATGAAATCATAATCACTGATGAAGGAGAACAGGTAAACAGACCTATGGAATAGGGTAATGTGCCTGAGCAAGGAAGGGATCAAAACATAAGACCAATTGAAGAAGGTGAACAAGAAGATGTTCATGATCATGTTGGAAATGTTGCTCAACTGGAAAGAGAAGACCAGGATCACCGACGAGTTCTACTAAGGTATGTCACCTTTAATTCCATTGATAACATTATTGGTGATAAACATAACAACATTCTAACTAGGAGAAGGGCTAGAGAAAGAACCTGTCTATTTTCTAGCATAGAGCCTAGGACTACAAGAGAAGCTCTGGAGGATAACAACTGGGTCAAAGCAATGGAAGAGGAGACAGAGCAAATAGTAAAGAATGAAACATGCACTTTTGTACCCAGACTTGAGGACAAGAATGTTATAGGTACCAAGTGGGTGTTTAGAAACAAGCTGAACGAAGAAGGAAAGGTGGTAAAGAACAAAGCAAGGCTAGTTTGCAAAGGATACGCACAGGAAATAGGACTAGACTAAGGGGAAACCTTTGCACCGGTAGCAAGACTAGAAGAGGTAAGAATTATGCTTGCCTATGCTGCCCATAAAAGGTTTAAAGTATATCAAATGGATGTAAAATCTGCATTTTTGAATGGTATACTAGAAGAGGAAGTATAGATAGAGCAGCCAGCGGGCTTCTCATCCTCAGGGAAAACTAATATGGTCTGCAAGTTGAAGAAGGCTCTTTATGGACTGAAGCAAGCCCTAAGAGCTTGGTATGAGAGATTGCACTCATACCTCCTAAGCATAAGATTCACAACAATAGGTGACAACATCAATATGTACCTTAAGACCGGTAAAGAAGAAGGAAATTTGATTGCTGAAATATTTGTGGATGATATCATCTTTGGAGGCGATGATAAAATGAGCAAAGACTTTGCTGAAGAAATGAAGAAAGAATTTGAAATGTCTATGATTGGTGCAATAAAATTCTTGATAGGCCTACAAGTCCATCAGCTCAGCAAAGGTATATTCATATCCCAGTCAAAGTATATTAAAGAGATTCTTAAAACATTTGGACTAGAAGAATCTAGAATAGTTGGTATACCAATGATAACTAACTGCAAGTTATCAAAGGAGGACGATGCCAAAGAGGTTAATGAGACACTCTACTGATCAATGATTGGTAAGCTTCAATATGTTGTGCACTGTAGACATGACATTGCACATAGGGTAGGTATTGTGGCAAGATTCTCTGCAAATCCAAAAGAGACACATTTGATAGCAGTAAAGAGAATCTTTAGATATCTAAAGGGGACTGAAGAGTATGGTCTTTGATTTCCTCACAAAGGAGGTTTTGAGGTAAAAGTGTTCACCGATGCAGATTGGGCCGGTAACATTGATGACAGAAGGAGCACAAGTGGAGGTGCATTCTTTCTTGGAGAAAGGATAGTGTCATGGACAAGCAAGAAGTAGAACTGCATATCACAATCCATAGCAGAGGCTAAGTATGTTGTTGCAGCTATCAACTGCACACAGGTGATCTGGATAAAACAAATATTAGAAGGAATCCAAGAACAGATCCCTGAACCGATAGCAATATTTTGTTACAGCACGAGGACAATCAACATATCCAAAAATCTTGTTATGCACTCAAAGACAAAGCACATTGCTATAAAGTATCACTATCTAAGAGAGCAAGTGTAGAACACAGAAGTTAGGCTGGAATATGTTTCCACAAAAGAACAAGTAGCTGACATATTTGCAAAGCCTTTAACAAAATGTGCCTTTGAATATCTCAGAGGTAAACTAGTGGTGATTCCCCTTCATGATCTTCAGTAAAAGAATAGAGGAGATAATCAATTCGACAAGTGCAAAAGGAGGAACCAATTTCATCTAAACCGGATTGGTGACCGAGGACTACTGCTCATAGGGGGAGCAGTCATCAGAATGGAAGGTCATTTGACAAGCTTTTGGCATTATTGTCAAAGGGGGAGATAATTGGAGAAGCATTAGTGAATCGGTAACATAGTATTGCCATCAATG
Organism: Chamaecyparis obtusa; assembly: GCA_027943335.1. Lineage (NCBI taxonomy): Eukaryota > Viridiplantae > Streptophyta > Pinopsida > Cupressales > Cupressaceae > Chamaecyparis > Chamaecyparis obtusa. The sequence goes on along the minus strand of BSBK01003727.1, from coordinate 42,191 downwards.
CCAAAGGGGGAGATTGTTGGCATTACCGGTAAGGATGCAACCGGTAAAGAAACCGTCGGTAATAATCAGTGGTATTGTCATTGATGTCTATGATAACAATCCAAATGCTAGGGAATTGGTGACATAGTGATGAGCAAAATAAAGTCCAGCAATGCACTTGAATAGAGTACTCGATGTACTAACTGTTCAGAGTTGGTGACCAGTGAAGACAATGACCGGAGCAGCGACCAGTGTAGATAGAGAACAGAGAAGTGACTGATGAAGACAAAGACTAGAACACTGCATAAGGAAAGGTGTAAACCAGCCTACATTGATCGTTAAGATATCATTGAGATCGATGTATGTCTATTATTTATTGAGAGTGGTGAAAGGCATAGTCGACCAAAGAAGATGGTTTCAGTTAACAGATATTTAGGAGATTCTTTGACTGTGTTTTGTTGTGCAAATCATGGAGGATTTTCTATTAAGGGAAAGTATGTGACACACATCTGATGTTTCCTTTAAAGACTGAAAGACAACTGGATGGTGGATTCATGGAGGATTTTCTATTAAGGGAAAGTATGTGATATGCATTCGATGTTTCCTTTAAAGATTGAAACACGACTAGATGGTAGATTCATGGAGAATTTTCTATTAAGGGAAAGTGTGTGACATGCATCTGATGTTTTCTTTAAAGACTAAAACACTACTGGATGGTGGATTCACAAGAGATCTTCTTGGGGATCGCAAAGACAAAGAGTGGGAAGATCGTTTGAAATTGAATTTGAGCGGTCTGTGCTTCTTTCTCTCAACTGTATAGTTGTCCTACGCTCTGTAGGAAGTGTATATATTCTTTAGTTAGCGAAGAGAATCACTTGCCATCATTCTTCCAAGAAGAAAGAGTGAAACAGTACGCTAATCAAAGCTACTGTAAAAGAAAGGGAAAAGAAGACGAGTAGATGAAAAGGAAGAGTGTGCAAGGAAGCACAGTTACCTAAGGAGAGCATACCAATGGTGCCCGATGGTGACTCTCAGTGAGTGAAATAGTGATCTTATCAGGCTTTGCAAAACCATTTCAAAAGATCAACCTTTTTATTGCTCTCCAACAATTGCAATAGCCAAATCCTAGTATCTGGGTGGACATTAACAGGTCCCTTGTACTAAATCCTTTAATCCGGTAACATCTAGTTGATGTTTTAAAGTCCTCTAACAAGGCAGACTTTAACATGCCTTATTGAAAATCTTTTAATCGGGTCACACCTAACAGTGCATTTGTAATCCTTTAACAGGGAAGGCTCTTCATAGGGCGCACTCTAGAAGAGTGCGAAATTTGTGAGTTCCAACTCACACCGTGGTTTTCTCCCAATTTGGGTTTCTAGGTGATATATCTGGTGTTCTATGCTATTGTGATTTTGTGTTGTTTATTTCCTTTATAGGATATGTTCTGCATGCAGTAATAGTTAGTTGATGTAAGAGTGACTTCGAGTTTTATTGAGTGTTGATTCACCCCTCCCCTCTCAGCACCGGTTGGGACTATCAACGTTGCATCCACTGGTTGTAACGTTGCAATCTAGTCCTATTGCTTCTGGCCTTGCCTTGGAATCACTTGTTGGAGTGTTGTCATTGGCAGGGTCTCAGATTGAAAGCTCAAAGATTGATTCTATCAAGAATCAAGCTATTTGATGGCTTTGAAGGTTATGAGGATGGGTCCTTGTACTTTGAAGAGAAACCAATGGATGCTAGTAGTAGAACCAGAGGTTCACTCTTAGCAACTGCTTTGTAGTGTGTGGTGTGATTACATTTGCAACAGTTATTGAGAATATGATTCTTCGTTATTTGAAATCTAAAGTAGAATAATGGACTAATGTTGCACACTACAATCATGAACATATTTGACATGGTGCAACTGTTGAGAAGACAGTTTGTCGTAATCTGCCTAATCACTAAAAAGGACATTTCACACTGTGAGTGTGGAAAACTTGAAGCATTCTTGTCAAACAATCGCTGCAGAGAAGGCAAGGGAGACTGAGTTTAGTAGAAGTAATTGGAGGGCTGCAATATTTGATAATAAGAGATAAGTATTTCATACCCTTGAATAATGTTCATGAATTTTTTGAGTCATTAATTCATGCTATAACATTGGGATAGTAAATCTTGTATGCTTCTATCATTGGTATTTCCCTTCGGGATAGTTTAGTTTTATGAACTATTTGTAATCTCTCTCTGAAATACTTTCAGGACGGATCAAGAAACATAAGAGATTGCATTCAAAGGGAGAAAGAACTTGATGCTTGCAGTCATGGGGACTAAGTTGATGGCTGAAAACATTTCTTCTAAGAGGAGGAAATAACATTCAGAGAGAGTCTGACAAACCTATAGAGGCAACCTTGGACGAGAAGGTCAGGAGGTTGATGTTAGTACTTGAGGCTTCAAAGGGAGTCATGAAGATTCCTCGTAGTGCATTTTTCTCTAAGATGGAAAAATATGAAGCATTAGCCCTCATAGTGCATTTTTCTTTTAGACGAAGAAATTTGAGGTGTCAGCCCTTGTAGTGCATTTTTTCTTTGAGACAGAGAAATTTGAGGTGCTAGCCTTGTAATGCGTTCTTCTCTATGAGATAAACTTGAGGTATCAGACCTTGTAGCATTCTTCTCTGTGAGAGAAGTTTGAGGTATCAACCCTTGTAGCATTCTTCTCTGTGAGAGGGGTTTGAGGTATCATTCCTTGTAGCACTCTTCTATGAGAGAGAGAAGTTTGAGGTTTCAGCCCTTGTTCCATCCTTTGGGAGTAGCCATGGTGGATCCACCCTCTGGGAGTGGCCATGGTGAATGTCATGAGGAGATTAAAACATCTCAATGAGTGACTCCATGACTCAACACGTGTTTATTCACCCTCTAGGAGTAGCCATGGTGAATGTCGTGATGAGATGACAACATCACATTGAGTGACTCTGTGATGAGCACTTGTGTTCATTTCCATCTCCATTCGTGGGAGTAGCCATGATGGACCCACTCTCTCGGAGTAGCTATGGTGGTTATTACTACATGAATCTGATGTCGAGTAGGATTCCTCCCTAGCTAAGAGGGAGTATCGATTTTATTGTAGTTGTGGTCAAAATCCATAGGCCGACATTGATATCACAAAGGTTGTTATTATATTTATATTATTATTGTGAGCTATTATAATTATATTATTATGTGATAATATAATTATATTATATAATTATTATATAATTATTATTATGAGATGATATAATTATATTATTATGCGATAATATAATTATATTATAATAATACTATACAATTATATTATATGATAATACAATAATTATTATATTATATTAATAATATAATAATTGGTATCACTTAGAAGAGTGGTGACTCTTGGTGAGAAGACACCTCACATATATATAATGAGATGTGTGATCTCATTCAATACATACATAACAATTGAATAATAATAATAATAGGCAGATCAATATATATCAGAGTGCTCGGGGGAGACTAATATATCGTCTATGGTTTGGAGGGCAATAAGAGTTATTGCCTGTGGATAATCAAGCAAACCAGAAATTCAACAATAATAACCCATGGACAAAATAATCCGTGGTCATTTTAGATCAAGCTAGTAATAGAAATGACAAAAAATTTCTCTAATTTGCACTGCTAAATAGTAACAATTATAAATATGATTACAAGGAACATAAACAAGCATGACAAAAGATTAAGTAACATTAATTTTTAAGATAAAAGAAGGGATTGTGAGGCACCATAGAGGCTATTTAGGTATTTTTTAGACCACATATCCATTCTATACCCCTAAAATAGCCTTAAAATGTAATGACCCTTACTATAAAGGCCACTAAAATCTCAAATGCTGGCTGTGATATTTTGTCAAACACTTGGCATGCAACTGAATTGTTTTGTTTAGAAACGTAATGGCTCAAAGTTGTAGTTGTTGAGCAACAAACCCACAATGTTTCAATGAATGTACACAATGCCAATAAGTAATGAAATGCAATCAATACAAGTGCTGACTTTACCAACTATAACAATTTTCAGACTTTAATAACTTAGCACCAAGAAAATACAATGAACCATGATAAACTCTTCTATCAAAGCAATGACCACAATGCCAAATGAAGTATGAAACATTCAAATCTGATTACAATATGCAAGACAATGACTGATTCTATTGACTGATTTTCTGAATATGTACGGACTGTTACAATTCCCACACGTGGACAATGAACTATTGTAATGACAAGACCTTATCAATGCACTTTCACTCACTATGACAATCCAATTACATATAATGAATAACAGTGACTGTTTTAAGACATATACTGGACTGTTACAGTATGTACTATTATTCAATCAATACAATCAGACTTTATTGCTTTCCTTATTGACCAAAAACAATCAAATTGGAACCTGGATTTGATGCAATTTTTAGTGTTGAAGAATGCTGATGAAGACACCCTTGAACTGCATCCAAACTGCCCCCTCTGTTTACTGCTGTACGGTTCACTGGTACAGGCCGTACCTGTACAGACAGTACAGCACCTGTACTAAATTCCTTGCAAAGTGCTGACTCCGAAAATGCCAAAATCAGGGATGCCTAGGGTTGTATTATCACTTCCCAAATGCCTAAAATCAAACTCCAATTGGTTTGTGAGTTATGAACAAAAATATAAGTCTCAGGTCCTGGTATGGACTTCACAGAAAATGCACTGAATGACCTCCAAACACTGCCAAACTGATTCTCCAATGAAATGATGAAATCCAAACCCTTGTGCAATCAGTTTCAAACCCTCAGAATCAATATTCAGATAAATCCAACATGAAATGGCTGAATACCATCTCCAATGAGCAACCCTTCAGAAGATATTTCACTTCCTTAGTTATGCAAATCCAAGGGAGTTATCGTTCCCAAAGATCTAATGAAAATTTGCAGACCAAGATGACTACAAATTGCTCCAAAATGGAAAAGTAGTAGAATCCTCAAATCAACTTGTCCAAATGAATGCCCAAGCCTTCTATTTATTTACTTTTCTAAGAAGTTACTAAGAACTTCTAGAAGCATCCATTATAAAATCTCATTATAATGCACTTTTATAATAAAATAACTTTATAAAATAAAAAGTGCAATCTCAACTTAAAATTATAACATATGGGCCCCGCATAACACCTAATAATAAAAAGTAATCTCCAAATCACTTTTCTAGGAGCAAATATGACCAATTGATCTCCAAATGATCAACAAGATGACTCTCTCTCCAAATCATTTGCCTACGAGAGTCGATGATAGGCAAATCCATCATGGTAATCATGTCGCTAGAAAGGGGACATGACATAAAAACCTTTAATATGCTTAAATACCTATAAAATGGTAAATAATTATAAAAATAAAGGCAATTTTGTGGGAATAAGCTAATTAAGACTTATTATGAAAAGATATAAGTGAAATGGCATTATGAAGAGGCATTAAAAAGATATATAAATTGGTAGAATTAAGAGAAGTAAAGAAAGGAAGAAGGGGGGAAGAAGAGTGTAGAGTGATAAGAAGAGCAGAAATCCAAATTCATATAAGAAGATATTTTGTAATATATTTTTTTGAACATTATTTTAAATTTTCCTAAGGTTTTCTAAAAGAGTACTGTTATACACTAAGTTTGCACCTTTGTCTCAATCTCTCGTAGTCTTGATAACATAGTATAACATGGGAATCATCTCCAGGTTGTGGGACCTATGCTAATTGAGATGAGACCTCCAGGTTCTAGGCTGGTTCCTCTTGGATAATCACCTTAATTTGCTTCTAGACATGAAAGTAAATCTTTTGAGGGAAAGGGATAGAAGGAATGCTTGGAAGGGAAATGACTGAAAGCAAACTACCTACTAGGTGATGCACCAAAACTAGGGTTTGGATCTCAGTATGTAAGATGAAATCAATGAGAGACTTAGGTCTAGTAGGTCACAACTTACTGAATAGGCTTGCATAAGTATTTCATAGGAGGGGTCTGCAAACAAAGAGGGTATTCAGGGAAAGAAAGAGATTCTTTCACAAATAATGACACTCCTTGGGGTAGACAACAATCTATGACCTGCAAACAAACATTCACCTCTGCAACTAGGTATAGGAATGAGACAAGATTGTTAAGGGGTTGTAGTATACCCACAAAAGCATTCACATTAAATCATTCACAATAATACACATGAATTGCAGAAAGAAAGAAGGATCAAGAACCCTAAGATATCATTGAGAAACATATAAATACTTTGATTCAATAAGAGATAACTCACACAAAAAAGGCATAGGGACATGAGGAATGTCACAAAATATCTTCAATCTCTGAATTACCAATGGGAGGTTACAGAATGTAGAAAACCAGAGGACAGAAAAATGTCTCAAATGGCCTTCTAAGAAAGAGACTTTCTTCTTTACAAAATGTGAACTTTGAGCTCAAAGGTCCAAAAATACAATATATACATACTCAACTGCATGTAGGCAGGAGCAAAACCTAACTAGGGTTAAAAATTTTTACAATATAATAATCAAACCCTAGCTGTACTGATGACCCATCATCAAAACTCTGAGAACACCGGCAACCAGATCAAATCATCCCTTTGCGTGTTGATCCTGTTGTATTGAACTCACCTGCAAACACAACAACCTCGACTCATCTACCCACCTGCAACTCCACTAAGCCATGAAGGCTCACAATCTGATCCTGAAGATATTTGGGTTTAAAAAGATTAACTCTGCAAAGGTGGCGCCAAGCTCATTAAAACCTCCACACGGCACGGTACTCTGTGAAATCCGTGGCGCCGACAATCAGATTGTCTATTATCATCTTTCCAACCATCCCTGTCCTAAAGAAATAAATTCCAGCAACTCAAACTGTCGTGCATGGCTGCAAAACGCAAACCCTAGCAAAACCTTCGCAGAGAAATATTTAAATTTGAATATAATGGCTAGCAGGTCATTTTTTAAAATGTAGCCATCGATGTGAAATCTTCCCGGCAGATGAACGGTTGTGATGCATTGAGAAAACAACTTAAAACCCCTCTGAAAAGTCAAAAACACCGTGGAAGTCAGCGGCCAATAGGAAGCGAGCAAATCGACATGTCAGCACATTTGGACCCACCTCGAACCCTTCCTCCTTTAAGTCATTTGGCGACCACGCGACCAAAGACCTTTCTCATTCGCGAAATCCATCTCTTTACCCTGGTCAGGTTAAGTGATTTAGCGAACAAGGCATTTCGCTGAATTGCTGGGTCTTTTATCTTACCCTGGTTAAATCAAGCGAACACGAGAAACCCCCTTTAGTCATTGATTCGCAGGATGCTTTACTAACCCTGGGCCCAAGCTGCCACATGCCACCTTTCTATTTGTCCTTGACTACTCCATCAACAACCACCTCGGCAACCCCTGACATCGGTCCCACTAAAGACAAGATTCTAATCTAACGGCAGGCGCATGATCTCATGGCCCCTGAATATTCTTTCAGATCATGCGCCAGCCGCCGATCTCTTTAAGCCGGAACCCCTTTTGACAAACGGACCCACTTGGAAATCTTCGTCAGCACCTGGCAACCAATTATATTCAAGCACATCAGCACACCGAGGACCCACTTGACAGAGCCTGAAGATAAAGCAAGATCAACGGCCGTTGCATGATCGCATGCTCTGACACAAAGCCTCGCGAACATATGACAGCTGTCGATCCTCTGCAAACGTCAGAGCCTCTAATTGTCGAAAGGGCCCGGCCCTACTAACAAGAGATGACTCATTAACATATGGACCAATGAGAAGCCGCCGTTGATGTACACGTAGCAGTGGACTCGCCAAGCATGAAGAGTTACATCACCAAGGAGAATCAATGGTTGTCTTACAATCGCATACCTCTAACACATTTCATGAGAACACACGCCAGCCGTAGATTTCCAAGCTTCTAACATCCCTGGGCCCGCTGACAAAAATACAAGTCATCATCCCTCGGCCAATAGGAAGCCTCCATGTAGGACAACGTGGCAGTGGACCCACTAAACTCTGAAGTGCTGCATAGAAGGGAAGATCGACGGTTGTTGTAAGATCGCAAGCCTCTGACAGACCCTATGAGATCTCACGACAACCGTTGATCTCAGTAACTGGGACCCCACTAAAATTTAACTCCAGAAGTCTTAGCGAATGCACGACCAAAGGAAGAATCGCTCAGTCGCCGAATAGAACTCTTAACCTCAGTTAAGTCTGCAGAATACGCGAACAAGGCCTTCGCAGAATCACTGAGTGTTTAGTCCAACCTGGGGTTCAGTTAGTGAATGCCCGACTGAAGGCAATCCGCGGAGTCGCTGAATACATAAGGGAACCGCCATTTTATTTCGCGACCAGGAGAAACACTGCAGTCGCTAGTTCACTGAGAGAGAAAGGTAACCGCCAGAGAACTTAGAGAACTGGCGACTGAAGGGAAATAATTACGCACATGGGAATTGGGACCTTTAAGTTGCCGAGATAAAGTAACAACAAATTATAACAAGGCTTAGGGTCTCTTTAGGGTTTTTTGCCACAACGGCTATATTTATGAATTTTTGACTTGCAGACCAGAGAGTTAAAAGATTGCAGAGGCCAGGAAACAAGAGATAAATTCATGAAAATTTCAGGGAAGCCTGGTGAGGTGAAAACAGAGACTTTGGAGTAGATCTTGGCCAAATTTGCATGGATATGAAAATTAGGGTAACAAGTACAAATATCAATATACTTTTAGGGCACCAACACATTCTTCATAATTTTTAATATATACAATGCCTCCTCAGTATTTAACAAGTCAAAAAAACAAGAAATTACTTATTTTAAATAGATACACTTTTTTGTTTCATCGCAAAGGCATCAATAAAATGATCTGGAGTTGTGTAAAATATTTTAAAAATAAATGTTCAAGTCAGTGTTATACTATGACACAAATCGGATCGAGTGATGTGATTAGCAGAACATAATATAATCATGCTCCAAAACTTGAGATAATCACTATCAAACACAAATTGAATGAAATAAAAGATATGGCATGCTTGACTCAAGATTCTACAAGAAATATCATTGTTGCTTCATGTTCTAATATTTCATTACATGTAGTAGGAGCAATACCACCAACCAATGCATTATCCAAAATGATTCGAAGAAAAAGATTAAGATTTGAAGCGCCGCCACCAAATCCTCAGACATCAATAGATCTTATCTTACCAGTTGAATATACAATTACTAATAGAGGGGAAAACTTTCTTTTTCATGAAAGTAATGATGCAAATCAGCTTTTAATATTCACCACCACACAAAATTTGCAATTACTAAAAGAATCTGAAAATTAGTTTGGTGATGGTACATTTAAAAAAGTGCCAAGCATTTTTCAATAGTTGTACATGATTCATGGCTTGAACACTGATGCAATATTTCCACTTATTTATATTCTTATGACCAACAAAACAAGAACCACTTATACACAAGTACTTGCAGAATTAAAACAACTTCAACCTAATCAAAACCCAAGCCAATAATACTATTGAGGGATGACACAAAGGATTTAGTGAATTGCTTCAAGCATCACATAGCTCAGTCTCAAAAATCATCAAAGCATTACAAAAAGAACAGGGTTTCCAAGAGAATAAAACAGAGAAACATATGGCTAGATATACTAGACAACCAAGTAGGAAAACATATCGTGAACTCAAAGAAAGACTAAAAAGACTGGTTGATGGTTATGACAACCATAACAATTTAGATTATATAAGAGGCATTGCTCATAATTTGACACTTTAATTGAAATTTGAATAAGAATCTTTTTAGCAATGTATACATGTAATTTATAATTTTTTTTTTCTTTCACTATATTCTTATGGGGATATTTTGTCCATGGGTTATTTTGACCACGGGTTATTTTGGCTTGGATTATTATGACCCTAGGTTATTTTGTCCTTGGGTTATTGTGACTGGATTATTTTGTCTAGGGTTATTTTGGCTCAGTTATTATGTCCTACAACCATGGTTTTCTGGATCCTCTCACAAACCCTTTCAAGATCCATGAACTGACTTAGTTTGGTGCTTTTGTTCACCACTATGCTTGTACATCAAGAAAGTTATATAAAAATCAACATACATATCACAAGTCTGAAAAACCCATACTAGAAAAGGTTTCACATTACATTGCATAAGAACACAATGTTCTTGATTGAAGTCACTATTATCGATCACTTCCACTTGATCTTGAATAGCATAGAAACTGCAACTTCCACTAGAAGTTGCCCTTGACTTTAGTCATTTTGGCACAAAATAGGAATGGGAATGGAAAATTGGCTATTATTGGAAAATTGAATATCATAGACAGACAGGATTAGAGGTCTTTACAATGGTATCAGAGGGGTTTCTTGCCATCCTTTGGGTTTAGATTAGATTGTTAATGCAACCAAGTAACAGGGAAAGAAGGTATTATTAGAGAGAATACAAAAAAACTTAGCATCCACCGTAGGTACCTAAAGGGGAGACAATATCAGGTCTGATTGGGATTCACCAAGAGTCATATTTTGGAAACTCTGGATAGGTTGCAAGTATGGGTGACAGAAGGGACAATAGTCCACCACAGGATGAAGCTGGAGAAGTGAGAGAAACTTTGAAAGATTTACAGGATGGATAGCAGCATGTAGAAGATACATTACAATAGCTCACCACAACCACACAATAGTTGGCTAATCCTAGAAGACAAAATCATGAGCAGGAGGATAACAAAAGTGTGGTTAGGACTCCCAGGGCTCATAGAGTGCCTGCACACCATTGATCAACCTACTCAGCTTACCTTCTTAAGAAACGAACCAGAAGAAGGCTTTAGGGAAGAGGATGATGCTTCTTTTGTTGATAATGTTATGAAAGTGCATGATGAGTGGAGTTTACTTCCTTCAGATGTAAGGGAGCACAATTTTGACCAATTTATGAGCCAGAGAAGAGAGCACCATGAGACAAGACAGGATAGAAGACCAAGGACTCAGAATAGGGACCTTGAATATGCTACTAGAAAAATCACTTTACCACAGTTTGATGGTAGTGGGAAGGTCCACAACATGGTCCTAGATACATAAGTTGGACACCTACTTTAACTTATGGCTTATGACTGAGAGGGATGCAATTAAATTTGCTACATTGCACTTAGATGGAGTGGCTCATGGTTGGTGGCATAATGGAATGGTTACATTGCAGCTTAACATGGTTACTTCATATCAGGAGTTTGTTGATAGACTGATAGAGCGCTTTGATAAGGACTCAGAGTTATAGTTTAGAGAGTTAGCTCAACTTAAACAAGTTGGATGTCTACATTGGGGAGTTTTAGAAGCTATCAATCATGGTTTCTGATGTTTCCAAGAAGAGATTAGTTGTGTTGTTCATTGATGGCTTATTGGAACCTTTGAAAGGATGGTTAAAGGATTTTGTCCCATTATCACTATAGGAGGCAACAAAGAAAGCTAGAAGTATGGAACTTGCAGCCCCTCACAGCAAGTTCTCATCTAAGGGATCCTCTTCATCTAGGGGCAACAAGTTTTTTCCTAAGAAACAAGAAAAAAACAGATTTTAAGGGGGATCAAAAGGGGAAATCTATAGCACCATTTGAAAGTGAAACACTTAATGATTTGCATAAGAAAAAGTTGTATTTCTATTGCAAGGGCCCCTATGATGCAAATCATAATTGTCCATTGAGGTCTAAGGGAAAAGCTAATCGAGTTATGTGGGCATTTTATGAGGATTCTAAATCTGAAAATTTAGACCAACAAATTGATCATGAGGAATCTGAGTCAGAAGGGTTTGAAGATGTGTTTGAGAAGTTGGAAAAATTAGAGGTGAATGAAAAGGAAGTTAAGCTAAAGGAGGCACATCTCACTAGCATTAAGCGGGAAGGCTCATCCAGGATGTGTGGGGTGTTAGTTGGTCAAAAGGTTATCACTTTATTAGATATAGGTGCCACACATAATTGCATTGATGCTAGACTGATTGAGAGGCGTGGAATTCAGACCGAAGAACTTGAAGGTATAAGAGCGAGAGTTGTAGATGGTTACAGGATGATTTCAAGACTTCCTTTGCGTGTCAATAATTATGAATCTAATGCAGATTTCTACAAGAGTTGAGAATTAAACATGGGAAGGTGTTCAATGACATTCTACCTAGTAGACCTCCTAACAAAGGGATTGAGCACATAATAGTTGGAAGAGGGTGCTAAGCCCATGATGATCACTCCATATAGGCACCCAAAGTGGCTGAAAGATGAAATTGAAAAGACAATTAAGGAGCTACTTGCTATGGGACACATTAGGCCAACAAATCTCCTTTTGCTTCATCTGTAGTTATAGTGAAGAAAAATGATGGCACCCTTTAGATGTGCATTGACTACACGGTCTTAAATAAGAGAACAATTGAAAATAGGTACCCCATCCCTCGGATAGACGAGCTGATTGATGAGCTTCACGATGCTTGCTTCTTTTTGAAGATAGACTTGAGATCAGGGTATCATCAGATTCGAGTTGGAGAGCAGGACATAGAGAAAACAACATTCAGGTGCCATTGTGGCCTTTTTGAGTTTGTGGTTATGCTCTTTGGGCTAACCAATGCTCCTACATTTCAGGCTATAATGAACAAGGTTTTTCAAGCTTAGTTCAGTAAATTTGTACTTGTCTTTTTTGATGACATCTTAGTATACAATAGAACGTGCAAGGAGCATCTTGGCCATTTGGATATAGTGTTGGGAATTCTTGATAGGGAATCTTTGTATGCTAAGGAATCCAAATGTGATTTGGGTATGACGGAGTTGTTGTATTTGGGCCACATTATTAGTGCAGAGGGTGTGCAGACGGATCCTGCTAAGATTCGTGCAATTATAGACTGGCCTATTCTTGGCGTTGTGTGGTTTTTACTGCAGATTTGTCAGTGGCTATTCATGACATGCAACACCACTTACAGATCTGATGAAAAAGGGGGTGTTTGTTTGGACTCTTAAGGCACAAGAGTGTTTTGATAAATTCAAACAATTGATGACTACTTGTCCAGTTCTTTCCCTACCTAATTTCAGTAAGCCTTTTGAGCTACAGTGTGATGCCTCAAGTGAGGGCATTGGTGTAGTACTTATCTAGGATAAGAATCCTATTGCTTTTGAAAGAAGGAAGCTAAGAGGACTTGAGAGGAGCTCTAGTATATATGACAAGAAGATGTTGGCCATCATGCATGCATTGGCCAAATTCATGCAGTACCTTGTTGGCAGAAAATTCAACTTTAAAACTAACCATAATAGCCTGAGACATTTCCTAGGGCAGCGAGATCTCAATGATCGTCAACAGAAGTGGGTTAGTAAGCTGCAGCCATATGACTTTGACATTGTTTATGTCAAAGGGACACAAAATGTTGTTGTTGATGCCTTATCTTTCTGACCACATTTGAGCTCCATGGTAGAGATTAGAGAGGATTGGAGACATCTGATTCTAGTAGAATATTCCAAAGACACTTGGGCTTCAGGCATATTGGAAGGTTCAGTTCAGGATAGTAGGTATGCAGTTGTAAATGATCTTGTCATTTACAAAGGGAAGAATTTTCTTGACCCCAAGAGCAGAGATGAAGAGAAGAATGTTGAGGACCTTTCATGATGTGCCCATGGTAGGACATCTTGGGTATTTTAAAACTTATAAATAGGTGTAGGAGTGTTTCACTTGGAAGGGTCTTAAATTAGATGTTCTTCGGTATGTGAGGAAATGCCCTATTTTCCAGTAGGATAAACAAGAGCATACTTATCCTACAGGATTACTTCAGCCACTTCCCATTCCTGATAGGAAGTGGGAATGTTTATTGATGGATTTAATTATGGGCTTGCCAAAGGCCCAAGGTAGAGATTGCATATATGTTGTTGTCGACCAAATCACTAAGTATGACCACTTCTTTCCGATCACAACTACATATACAACTGCACAGGTTGCAGAGTTGTTCTTTCGTGAGGTATTCAGGCTACATGGCTTACCCTGGAGTATTATTAGTGATAGGGATAGTCGGTTCACAATTCACTTTTGGGAGGAATTATTCAGACTTTGTGGGTCAATTCATCATTAAAAGGGGGCCATCTGAGGAATTAATTATGACTGCCAATTTTAATGAAATATTAAATGTTTTCCCTAAGTCTTAGTGAAATAACATTTTTTAATGTTATTAATATGCTTTTTGGGGAAATTCAACTTCATGAGGAATTATAAAGACTTCCAAAGGCAAATCGAATTCATTCTTTGGCATTTGACAAATTCATTTCATGAGCATTGGAGAACAGGGATGAGGGTTTCTGCAATTCCAGAGCTTTTTGGCATTGGAGAGCATAGCTTCTTCATTGTTTTCTATATCTGATATACCAATTTAATTATGCATATATATTGATAGCGCTAGAAGCAATATGTTGCTGTTTCAGATCGATATTTGAATGCTTGCAACCTTCTAATAGATGTTGTTTCTGATATGTAATTTTTCAGCATTTCAAGTAATTTATGGAATATCATCACTGTATACCACTGCTTGATTTGATTTACATGGGCTTATTTCCCAGAAGTTGAAGCACGGAATATAGAGTAGACTTGAGGCAATTTGGGAAGCTTACAAGCCACCATTACTGTATGAGTGTATCAAGTTCAACTTGTGGGCATCTGAATTTTTCATCTACTGACTTTTGAAGGGTGTCTTAAGCTATCATGCTGGTTGCTAGACATTTGAGACTCCTTAGATTGAAGTCATCATTATGTACCTACAGCTGGACTCAAAGGTATAAGAAAAGTGCAGATTATAATTTGAATGCTATCGCTGGTTCAAACCAGAGAATTAAAGGTGGCAAATATACACCACAGTCAGAACATTTTGTGACTGATCATCTTTAGAAATCAAAGGTCAGAATTAATAGATTTGCATCTGTAAATTTCTGAAATTGTAGTCCTGTAAGCGAATTCTACAATGAAAGTTGTAAATCTGTCTATTCAGTTAATATAAATGCTCAATTTCACTTCAGCTATATGCATTTGTTATCCCTCATGCATGGTTAAATATATTTGTCTTGCATAGAATGTGAAGTCCCCAATTTGGAGTTTTACCTATTTACACATAAACAACAATTCCAATTATAGAATTTCAAAATTAACATTGTTAGCCATCAATAATTTGAGAAAATAATGTACATATACATTAGTTAGTGCTAAGGAGTTTATTAAGATAAGTAGTAGGACTACCCAATAACCAATCACAGATCATCTTGGTAGGAACTTTGAGAGGGCACCAGTAAACTGCCCAGCCTAACTAAGCCCCAGAGCAGGTCACATTCACATTATGGCAACTTGCCCACATCCCACTAGTTGCAAGAACGTCCAACTATGACCAGTCCTCCCCTTGGGGCATCCCACAAGTGGCAGGAATGTCCAACTATGACCAATTCCTCCCTTGCAATAACCAAATCACCTCTCATCCCATAAGAGGTAGGAATGTCAATTACATCCCCTTGGGGTGGCGTACTTAGTTTAGTGGACCCAGTAAACCACATTTCCCTATCTTATTTCCTCCAACCCATATGTGATTGATTATGGAATAGGAACATGCATCTATGTAAATGCATGATTAAATATTAATCCTATTGGAATCATTAACTAGTAATGCATATAGCAGATCGTTTACATTCAGAAAACTAGTAATGCACGTAGCAAGATTAATGATATATATAAGCAGATCAATTGCAACATTATCTGTAATAATCAGATTCACAGTATTGTTATCTACGAGAGCATACAGGCAGATCAATGTATTATTGTCTATTATTGTGCTTAAGTAGAAGGCATGCATAGTTAATTATAATTTCACATATGCCAATCAAATGCATTAGACATTTGAAGTCATGCCAATTAGTGGATGCAATTATCACAGTTATAATTATATCTGAAGTCGATCAGATGTTTATTTAGATCGATGTTCCTTGATGTCTTGGAATGCTCGGTTGGTTGCTCTTAAATACCCCTTGTTATGGCTGGAGGGTCACGTCCTTGCACAATGGTTGTCCCCTTGCAGAAGTCGTGATCCTTCTGCATATCCCTTCTCTTGACTAATCTACTGTTTATCGGGTCTTCATTCTATCTTGGCATTTTTAATTAAGGTTCTTTTATTGTATCATCTTGGATTGCCGCCTCTTTCGCTGAGTTTTCCATTAATACTGTTGCGGATATTCAGAATGGTTTTGATATTAATATACACAGTGCGATAGAATGGTCAGATTGAAACCCTTATTTTCTGGTTGACTTGTCAATAAGGATTTGGCATAAGAATTATATACAGTTTGATAGACGTTTGAGGGAGACCAAGATTCAATGTTACTGCTCAGGTGGCATCAGCAGACCCTTCTCTGTGTTTTAACGAGAGTTCGAGTATATATGATAGCCAAAATAAGAATTTTCTGCCATCATCTTCCAAGTCAGAAATAAGTTTGCTTTCTGAGAATTCTGTAACTAGTGTATAAGTTCTGATTTGGTGTGTAAGTTGTTCATTCAAGAATATATTATGGCTATTTTCCTTGTGTTCATCTTCCTTGTATATGAATGCAAAACCATTGTGAATCTGCAAACTACAAACCTGCAATTCTGAAAATACATTTCTCTACAAACAAAAACCTGATATTCTTAGTAGTATGCATATTATTTGACAAAATGTTGATAAAGGAAATTGGAGAAATTTGGCAAAAGGAGTAGGGGTTTTTAAAGACATCAGTCAAACCAAAATGATTATGAATCTAAAAAATACAGAAATATGAATGAAAAGATTAGTTAAAAAATTGTTACAATATTCCTCAAAAAATTGTTACACTATTCCTCGTTATTCTATTTTGAATGATTACAGAGCTGCTTGCAGTCTCATCAAGTAAATATGATATAGATAGATAGATAGATTACAAATTGGCTTGCGCCCTCCTCAAGTAAATTTACAATATTTATATGTAGATAGAGAAAGCTTACAATGATATCATCTTCCGAAGATTTCCAATCTCCTTTGGTATAGGACCAGTAAGGTTATTCTGGCCAAAGGCCCTGAAAAAATGAATGTTTCAATTCTAGGTTCTCCTAGTAAATAAATCTGAATAGGCTGACCCATATGAAATGAATGAATCAAAGAAATCTACCTGATCAACATGATTTTGATTTGATGCATTAAACTAACACGAGCAGAACATAAGATGAAGAGGAAGAGCTTACAAGTATTGCATCTCAGTGAGATTCCCAAAGAAAGAAGGAATGCGCCCCCTAAAATAGTTCTTGTTCAGATTCCTACCAGCAAAATTCACAGATTTATTTGTGTTAGTTATGGAGCGTTTTCGTGTAATTAGTATTTGGTTTTTGTTTTTGATATTAAGTAGTGGATGTTCTGTATAGTTTTTACTTGATGCTGTCAGTGTGCTGGCAATGATTAATTTACTTTTGATCGCAAGGTTGTAATTAAGAAACAACACCCCTCATTTTTTGCTGCTTTTAATATCAAAACAAGGTAATATTTCTAAGGCAATATAATCAATATAATGTATTTTTATTAAATATATATTTTAAGGGGATTTTAATCTGTCCTTCGATAAGCTAATATTTTCACGTAGGGAATATCATGTTTATTATCCAAACAAGTAGAACATAAACTTACTAACAAACAAGCATTAAACTCACAGATCGAACAGTTGAGTAAAAGTAGCCAGTTCTTCTGGAAGCTCTCCTGTTTTGTCCAACTCAGTGACCTTCCTGAAAGAAGAAAGGTTCCCGATGGTTTAGTATCGAGCACACTTCAAATTCTCCATTCCAATTTGTAAAAACGTTTTCAACCCTCTCTAGAAAAATTAATTTAAATAACTACTAACCAAACATTAATTTCATCTTTTAACTGCATAATGTTGACGAAATTTTCAAGTGCAGGTAAATTCAACAAATCTGAAAAGAGATTTGAAGAATTTTTCAAGGCAAAGTAAATTGAAATTTCGGGAATTTTTAAGATTGAAACAAATTCAACACAGCTGAGCTGACGTAAGAGGATGGTTATCAAGACGAACTGACATTTCACCAATTCTTAATCTGTCTGGGGATTCAATCTTGGAAAATTGAGGTAACTTACTATGGTTTATAGGGTGCGAACATATTTAAATATTTAACTCCAGTGCGTCAACCAACTGAAGATTAACTTGATTCTTGTTAGATACAAAAAAAAATTGCTGACCATTGGCATCTGTATGGAGACTTCAAATTAGTTTTAAAAATTACCGCTGTAGCAAGATTTAGTCAACTTTTAAAAGAAATTGTTAAGATATCGCAGTTCAAAGACAATAAACGTGTCAAACACTAACTGAATCGGACTCGATTTTATCTTACAGACTACACTGAAATATAGCTCTTATTTTGCCCAAGGCCTATTTCATACAGCCCCCCATCTTCAAGCTAAATATATACTACAATGATTATAAGCTTACATCAGGAAAATAAAAATCTTGGAGAGAACTGTGAATGAAAAGAAATCAAACTGATGGTTTGGTTCTCCTTTAGGACACATCATTGAGATGAGAACCAGTCATTCCCAGATAGAGTTTTTTTTTTTTTATCGGTAAAGGCCGAACTATTGATATAATTAAAATTAAAACATAGCATAAGTTTTGAGTTTAAAGCTGAAACCAGCTAAGTCCATATCAAATATGAGGTACTTCAAAATTAGAGCAACATAGCTCAGTACCTCCTGAAACTATCAAAAAAATATGACGATAAGTCAGTTTTTCTAAGCTTAAAACTTAAAAGAAGCAAGTATGAAAACTATGTAAATTCCTTATACGGACTATTCCGACTCTTTATAAAAACTCAGGAGTCTCCAAGTAGAAAACTAATTCAGCCAATATTTCGGGTTCGATCTGCGGTTAGATCACTAGAAAGCCACAATTAGATGGACTAAATGCAATAATGGTCAAAAGAAATATGGTCAATTCATTCAGTTTTCACATTTTGGCTTCCTTAGTTTTAAGTATAATATTGGAGACAGCACAGGGCTCTGCATCAGGAGATTTCTCATTCTCAGGAGCTTGACTTGGCTTCAAATCCCCTGAACTCGTTTGTAAATAATATATACGTTAAATGAAGAACATCTGTTTTTTAATTCCATAAAGGAAGTCTCAGACACCAGGTCAGCCTATCCGTTAACAGTGAGTCTACACCTAAAAACCCATTTTCACCTTTTAAGTTTACAACCTCAAGCACAATTTTTAAAATTAAGGATTGGGTAAACATGATCTCTGTTGCTTGAAGAGTTGGGAAAATACTTGCTTTGTTGGAATACCAGTAGAGCCTCATCTTCCTAAACGAAGTTCCTAGGTAAGTTTTACCTGGTTACTGGAAAAGATAAATTATATAATTAATAATACAATCATACAATCCATTGAGCAACAAGGTCACTGTGGGCATTTACATTTGTCTAACATGACAGTAGATTCCCGAGCAATCACACTTAATGATAAGTTTAAATTGGTCCGTAGTTGTCGTAGAATTGGCTATGCCAGAGCATGGATCTGTAAGGTTCCATGT
The DNA here is from genome assembly GCA_027943335.1 of Chamaecyparis obtusa. NCBI lineage: Eukaryota > Viridiplantae > Streptophyta > Pinopsida > Cupressales > Cupressaceae > Chamaecyparis > Chamaecyparis obtusa. The sequence continues at coordinate 22,594 of BSBK01003727.1, read as the reverse complement.
TGCGGATGACTCAATATTCCACTTATCAGAAAGTGACCTTATTGCAGCAGCTGTTAAATTCAAACAACACCAGATGGCAGAAAGTTAAGGAATATTCAATAAACAACATGCTACTAAACATAACAAAATCTTGCATAAACCAATCTTGCCTTCCTTGGGATCTGTGACTGCTATTACTTGAGCTGCCTGGAACAAACACCCAAGGCCGTAAACAATACAGAGAAGCCAAACTGGGGAAGCTGGAACTTCAATTTTTGACATGATGGAGGCAAAACTAATGTTGAGTTTTAGTGCTTCCCAAGATATCAGAGCTTGTATAAACTCCCCAATACTAATGTAATGCAGATTATTGAGATGAACATTAATTCAGATTTCTAAGCATGGCCAATCACATATTTGAAAAGTCAGAAGAGAAATTCATCTCTATGGAGTTCAAAACTTTTCGAAGTACCTACGTAGTTTTGTTGTATTGGGTAATATGCCGGGCCATCACAAGTTGACGATTCCGGGTGATGGTGTAGAATTCACTACTCATGTATAGTATGTTAATGTTGTCTTTTGGGCCTCTCTGTGTTTGGTTCCTTCATTCAATATATTAATGAATAATTTGAAAATCTCTATTGTAAATGCATACCATTTTATGTAATACGGTTTTATTTTGTTTTATATTTTTTTCCATCTTTATTATTATCTACTATTTTGGAAGGTTTGGATTTGAGTGACTGATTAGAATTTAACATTTATAAGTTTGTTTTGTTTTAAAGGGAAAAATATTTAACAAAAATAACATTTCAATAATAATTTTTTTAAATATATAGAAATCAAGTAAATTAAATGTGATATTTAGTTTGATTTTTGAAGGTAGAATATACTAATAAATTCTATGGTTAACCTTGGGTTTCACTTTGGAGGAAATTCAGTGGTTAAGTGCACTTAAGCTGGAGAGGTGCTGGGATGGGTGACCTCTCTAGAAGCCCCGCAGGGAGGTCCCGATGTTTCACCTCTATGAGCATCACCTAAATGCAATGTGTAATGCCCTGCTAAGGAATCCTTGGAACAAAGGGGTTAAATATGCATTTAACATTTTTTTTAAAAACATGGCATAAATATCATGTAACAATGTGCATCACATAACCATTGTAAGCAAGATAGGGATATGCAATAGAATACATCTCGATCACCACATGATCGTGCACAAGTGACAGACTTCACAAGCACTTCCAAAGGTTCCAAGACAACCAACCCACATGCTCGGAACAGAGTACACACATTCATGAGAATGCCCTCCAAGGATTTGGACAATGTCCACAAATCACAAGAGGCTTAAGCTATACGAAGAAGAGACTAATCCATCCTCAAAATCCATCTCACTGACATTCATTTTAAGCCCAAAGTAAATGTTCTTATCTTAGTCGAACATGGAAAACACATAATTATCCCAAGAGATCAAGAAATCTTGCAATTTGGGTACATAAGTCATTCACCCAAATGATTTATTACAATTGATAATTACACTTCTCATTACCAATGAATATCTCTTTTCACAATTACCATGATGCATAACTATCTCTCTACAAGCGGAATGCATTTCAATACAAGAAATAAAATGCCAATGCATATAAAATATAAATCATTTCATTTATTTTCACATTAATACAACAATCACTAGAATACAGTGCACCACACTCCACTGGAGGTCAAACAATAGGCACTCAAGGCCATGCATAGACACCAATCAGTAACTCTGCCAGAGGAGGGCCACACGAGCAAAGAAGCCACTCAAGGGAAACTCATCACTTGAAACAATCAAGAATCCATATATATATTAGCTATCATGCTATAACACATGGAAACACCACCATGGTTGCCAAGGCATCCATGCACTTGGACCACACAAGGGTTACCAAATAATAAAAACACAAGAGCAACACCAACTATACGGTCTAAAGTGCTCTGAAGAGTTTCTCGCACAGGGGTATCATCCATCCCTGCAAGGGCAAAGATAGGAGCTACTCTTCCTTCACCACTTGCTACTTGGGTCGGTTCTTCCAGAACACTCAAGCATGTCACACCTGGGCACCCAAGCAACAAGCTACCACTAGCTCACCACATAACACATGCCAACAACATTGACTATGTGGGCAACATATACCAAGACATCACATTGCATGAACATGGGCTCTGATACTAGATGTAATGCCCTGCCAAGGAACCCTTGGAACAAAGGGGTTAAATATGCAGTTAACAATTTTTTTTTGAAACGTGGGATAAGCATCATGTAACAATGTGCATCACATAACCATAAGTAAGCAAGACAAGGATATACAATAGGATACATCTTGATTATCACATGATTGTGCATAAGAGGAAGACTTCACAAGAACTTCCAAAGGTTCCAAAATAGCCACACCACATGCTTGAAATGGAGTACACGCGTTCACAAGAATGCCCTACAAGGATTTAGACAACATTCACAAATCACGAGAGGCTTAAGCCAGTAAGAACCCACATCTATGTGAAGAGGAGACTAATCCATCCTCAAAATCCATCTCACTGACATTCATTTCAAGCCCAAAGTAAATGTTCTTATCATGGTTAAACATACATGTTAATTACCAATTAACCATAAACACAAATAATCTAAGGCAAGCAACGATCCTCAAACGATCGTGCACATGAGGAAGACTCACTAATACAATCAAATTACCACCTGAGAATAATGCTGAAAAAAACATGTTGATTCTTGAAATTTGACTAAGTTTGAAAAGAAGAATATGTAACTTATACTTAAATGTTACATTTTATGTGCTCTCATGAAGTTGAAATCAGACTATGAAGACATGGAAGACGTCTCGGGGAAAAAGGGTATCCAAATTTGTAAGTACATTTTTTACTAGTCCACGGGAAGTACTCATTGTTTTGGATGCGGCAAAGGAAATACGACAAAATAGGAGGAAAATGTGACACTCTAGCAATCCAACTCCCAGAGTCATAAACTAAGTAGATGTGACACTTTATGAGGCAAATGTGATGCAAAATGAGACAAATATGGGGGAGTATTAATTCTCTACTCAATCAACTATTGAAAGTGATTCCATGCATTTAAATGAAGCAAAATGAAAATAGTGAGATGTCCTACCTCACCCAAAGTGGAGGAAACCCAAAACTATGAGCAAAGATCCAAAACTCAACAGAATTGGATGAGATCTTTGACGAAGTGAAGCAATCCCAACACGAATCTAGCAAGATGCTCCACACACCAATCCAATAAATAGATCACACCCACCAACCAAATTTTGTGATTTTCTCCAATGCAAATTAGAGCAAAATCACCAAATTATCCTAAATGCAAAGTAAGAAGTGAGTGAAAAGAACTCACTTTCAAACATTAAAGACTTTTCCAAAGTGAGTTTTAAAATAGATCATTTAAATATTTAAAGTGAACTATTAACTTTACCCAAAGAATCCACATAATTAGAATCCACTTATTATGAATTAGCTAGTAATTAAAAAATATTAAATTCCCCAAACACAATAAATCATCATTTAAATTAATCATCTTTTGTGACCACTGCAAGAACTCTAATGCATAGACACATAACTAGTCTACCACAAAATGCATTATGAAATTTGGATTTACCAACACATACCACGGGGAATAATATATCAATATGGATACACCATCCATATAGGGACAATATTGGCTCAAATATGAAAGGTCAGTGAAACTATCTCTTGTGCCACTACCGAGGATATAAACACTTTCAAATCCTGTAGCTCAGGCGAAATGTGTCTAGTACCTATTCACTGAAACACACAAACATAAAGTGTAGTTTCTCATAGTATAAATAGATGAAGCATATGATATCAAACAACAAAGGAGAATGAGACATCATATGGACCTCACGAATGCATAACTACGACTTCATCTCACTTCGTTCAAACACATCAGACATAATCCATAACAATTATATGAGCATAACAATGAACATCATCTCATTTACATTAACATTGCATTTACATTCAATATTTCATTTAAATATTGAACATTAAATATTCATTTATAGTAACATGAGCATACATATGTGCAAATCTCCATAAAAATGCCCAACATTATATAAGGCACAATATAATAGATATCCATGATAACCATTGTAAGATATTAACCCAATATTCTCAAATTCAAAATACCCCAAATATTACCATAAAACATCATGTAGATATAATCAAAATAGCAATAACAACATAATCTAACATTTAAATCGACAATGATATTGGTAATCAAATGCATCACACAATGCAACCACCTGATCACATCACATGGACAAGCACAGAATGACACATCATGATACAATCATAATCTCATAGCCACTGTCACATACAGTAATAGAACCATCACCTCACATCATAAGCCACATAATCAACAATGTCTCATAATCCAAATACGATCATGACCACAACAATAATCTTAGAATGAACACAAGAACAACTGAACTAGGTACATCTCACAATGCCAATATAAAATCATAACACAGGAAAAGTCACCGAGTCACATAATTGAGTCAAGCTCCTATCAAAACACCAAGAACACAATGAGTCCTCAAAACTCAAAATAAAGGCCTCATAAGGTCTAGCATAACAAATCAGGTCTACAGCCAACCACACCACAATGGTTCTCACAACCAAGCATAAGGGCATACACAAATTATGGATGCAACATCATAAATAAGATCACCTTGAAGGTACAAACCTCAGACGAGTCCAACATCATCATACAATACAAGCATATATAGCCTTCGAAGCATATGATCAACTCATCCAGTCAATAGAAGCAACAACAAAGCATCTACAGCCAAAGCAAGACATCACCAAATATCTCATCCAACTACATAGAAGCATACATAAAGTTGAAGCCACATCTATCAAGATGTCATGCAAAAAGAAAACGCGAGAGACACTACATCATCTCCCCCAAAGAATAGGATTACTCCTAGAAGCCTACAAGTCAAACCAAAGATCACACCAAGTGCAAGATTTGAAGCCAATCCGAACACATAATAGCCATACAACTCCACAAGTTTAGCCAAACCACACCAATTACTTACCAGCCAACCTCACAATTGCTGAAAGGATCCACACACACTAAAAGAGCATCAACAATCTCTCAAATTCCTTCAACAAGGAACTCAATACATGCTAGGAAAGACACATTTAGTTGTGACCTCTTCCAAAAGAGGCATAATGTGAGCCATTCTATCTCATCATGAGGTATCTAATTTTGAAACATTACCCTCCATGATCTCTCAAAGACCAAAGCCCAAAAACTCACAAGTCAACAACTCAAGAACAAGTGAAAAGATCATCCCAAAAGACTAAGAAGCACTACCATGCTCACCTGAAGCATACTTTAATCCAACTAGAGTCTCACTAACTCAACCAAGAATCTGAAAAAGTAAAGATTCTCTACCAAAATTTCACTTCTCTGAAAGATACTACATATAACTCAAGGGTAGCAAGAGATACAAATGCAAAACTTTGCCTCTTACAACCAAGAGCACTCACATAACAAAGGCTCAACATTGCACTCCTTCCAGGTGAAGGGATACACAAACACCAACTACACTCCAAACATAGGAGAAATATGATTTCTATGACGTCAAGAGCTCAAATCTAGCTGGAAGCCAGGGTCACATAACCCAACTAGACCACCATCTCATCTTCAAAATGGTGGCAATGATTCCTCAAGGTGAACATCATCCTACACTTAAATCCATAACCAAGCTTGGGATGGTAAGATATGCTCATAGATACTGTGTCCTTCTAGCCAAAAGCTAGGAATATCACACCACTGACAATCCTCTAGCAATCCAATCTCCAACATGGTGTCTCGCCAAGAAGGGACAACATGAACAATATAATATCATATACATATAATCATATATAAATAAGGATAAGGGAGTGATAAAGATTGGGAAAGGAGACTCTCTTTGTCCCCACACTATGCCAGCCCAAAGAGGAGTTGGGGAACCCACAACCAAAGTGACCCCAAAGAACACTCATTGACAACAATGAACAAAATAATGGTGCATCAAACACCTCCACAATCACTCTAAAAGAGGCAAGGAAATAGGAAAGGTATGGTCTCAAGACCCATGCAAGAGTTAAATCTCATAGGCTGACTAAGTCACATCCAACTATCTAGAATAACAGTGCTGAGAAAGGAAGCACTCACGATCTCAAAACCATAACATGTGAGAAAACTAGAATCTCAATAAGCATACATGCTAGAAACCAATGTATGCATTCAAGCTCAACCGATACCACATAAGATACATAATGACATTAATAGAAAATGGTATATATCATGAATCTAACAAATGCACAAATTGTGGTCTACCAAAATCAACTATCCATATCTGAGCATCAATCGGCAGAGCGAAAGCATCAATCGGCAGGGTGCCTTTTTTTCTATAGTTGCCCATAGAATTTTAGGGCAGGGCGGTCCCATAGAATATTAAGGGTTATTCAACCATCCAGCTTGCCTTCCTTACCATCTTGATGGCCCATTAGAATATTAGGGGACTCTTCCCACATGATAGAAACAAAGATCTCTTAACAATTTACAAGGAGGATCATGAAGTTTCTAATCTCAATAAATGACACACATCTACCAATAAATTGTACAATGCATCCCTTAACATCCTTACAAAGAGGATTTACAATTTCACGCATCTTTAAATCAATTAATGCTAACATGAATATACCTCATTGTCAACTTGCACTTCCTTTCATGTACAAAACAAGATTTTCTCATAATTGAAGTAAAAAGGCATTCTAACTCTCATCTTTACAATTACTCAACAAGAACAATATGGTATGTTCTTCATGATGTTCTCCCTTGCACATACTATCAGAGGTCTGCATTGAACATGATAGAGTCACAAAACACAAGACATGGAAGGAAAACCAAACATTCAAAATAGTCACTATGAAACTGAAAAGGAAAAACCTAAATGGGGTAATTATTAATTCCAATAGTGTTGCCCAATTTTTGGCCTCCTTTTGATTTTTTTAGTAAATCCCATCTCTATGTATATTGAAGTATGTAATTTTGAGCCTTCCAATTGAACCTCACGATTGAAGTTCGAAAGTTCACCAGTTCAAGGTTTATTTTGTATGTGTACGTATCTTGACTCTTATTTGAGTCCAGAATCTATGTTGAATGTAAATTTGAGAAGTGTAAAGAAAATCGGTGGGTATTGAACTTGAACCATTGTATGTCCTGTTTGGCTCAAAATGTGTGGTTCATTGCACATGAGAATATAAAGGCGAAGTGCTAAATGAAGGAAGATAATCAAAAGGAAGCATATTCTGGATATTTTGTGAAGTTTAAATCTTTAAAAACTTATATGGATAAAAGGTAGTGATTATATGGAAAGGGTCTCATGCTTGGTATGCTTAGTAAATGAAATTTCAACACTACTAGAATGCCAAAATGGTGAACTATTTCCTTCATCAACATGCAATAGGAAACTGATGGTCCTGAGAACAAAAGAAAAAAGATGTAGATAGATAGGTAAGGTAAGGAAAGAAGAATGATTGGGATGCAAGGAGAAATGAATTGAACATACACTATTAGATAGAATATCCTAACCGCTTTTACCTTTCATATCCTCAACTAAGGCATGATGTTTATTCAATATTGGAATCAAATTATGTCTCATATCAAGATGCACGAAAACACACTATGAAGCCCATGCAATGAGAAATACCCTTTCCTATTAAGGATGTTTGATACCAATTGGCAAAATGTTTTAGAAATGGGAAGATGAAAAGTTATAAAAGATGAAGGGATTAAAAAGTTAGTTTTCAAGATTCAGTTATAAATAATTAAAAAGGCTACAAAAAGGGGAAATCAAAAAGTCATGGTCAGAAAGAGTTCTTTAAATATGTAATCAAAAGACTTTTTCCAGGTCTACAATTTGATCCCCCTTGTCTTTTGAGGCATGAGTGAGACTTGATCAGAGTCTAGGGAATTTTGATTTTAGTTTGTCTAGAAGAGGGTATTTTCTTGTTTGAGACATGACTTTTGTATAGGGGTTGAAAGGTCTTTGAGCCCTTTTATTTTGCATTTAAAGAAAGGAAGGGATATATATTAAATTTTTGATTTTAAATCCGTTATTTCTGATTGTAGTTAATCTTTGAGTCATCATAATCATTCTTTGATTCTTTATTGTGCAAATTAATTATGTATATTATTTTCCCAAAATGTTTGAGTTTCAGTCATTCGTATATTTGAAAGGGAAAATATTAGATCTTCCTTTGTTTGTTTGTGGTGGGAGGCTAATTAAATGGTCTTTGTGCTATTGTTCATGTTTCCCTTCCTTTCTCAATCCTAGATGCATCTATATCATAGTGATGTACATATGTTAGTTTGCCTTTCCTACTTTGTGGTTAAAATAATACGCTAGAAAACCAAAAATAGATCACACAAGGGAGTTGTACCTCTTAAATTAAGAGGATGATCATTAATCCCATGATGATATCTCTAACTGTTGGTGCTTATTAGTCTTCATGGACATTTTGAGTCATTTTCTATACTTTATTTGAAGGACCAATCTGTTAACCAACAAATAGTACATTCCAAAAATGAGCTCATTTCAATAGTAAATCAAACATGACAAATGCCACAAATAGATAGATAAGAAAGTTTCAGTGACTAGTCCAAGCATAAGAAACAACAAAAATTTAATGTTATCCCACACAACATGTAAAAAGATCAACCAAGAAACAAAATAAATCACCATTCATGAAATACATACACAAAACATTATGACAATATTAGTCACAAAATAGGGAGTAACCACCACACAGTATTAAGGAACACAACATCTTAGCAACGCTAGAGAACACACCCACACACACCAAACAATGAACCATCTAAGATCTCAATCATATGCATCGCTATACTTCTAACAAATGCAGCAATATTCTTTCTCAATACAATTTCCTTATTCCTTTCCATGTATTGCAATAATTTCACTATGCAGTGTCTCAATCAGAGGGAGGTCCAACCTCAAAACATATCCCGAAAGCACAACTCAATATTACCAAGAATACACATGCATGAGGGTAATCACAACCAAAAGTTGGCAATGCACAAGGTCGAAGAATGAGACTTGGGTCTCTCAAAGGGTGCTCACTTTCTTACATAAGAGGGGGTTACACAATGATGGGTCAAAGAATAATTGACCTATAACTACAAAGGTTCTTCCCACATGAAGGATATGCATAAAACACACTACAATTCAGCAACACTAGTGGTAACAATACAAAACAATCCACCTCACCAAGTTATGAATACAATCTTAACATCACACAAGTGGCAATTAATCTCTACAGTCACTATGAATTTGTTACACTCAATGCAAGGTAGATGCAAGGTTACAAGGAGAAAAATCCTATGTTCACATGATTCCATTGAACAAAAAACAATTCCACAAGATGCTTTATAATTAAAAACACATAATTTTACCAAGAGATCAAGAAACCATGCAATTTGGGGAAATAAGTCATTCACCCAATTGATCTATTAAAATTGATAATTACACTTCTCATTACCAATGAATATCTCTTTTCACAATTACCATGATGCATAACTATTTCTCTACAAGCAAAATGCATTTTAGTACAAGAAATAAGATGCCAATGCATATAAAACATAAATCATTTTATTTACTTTCACATTAAAGCAAAAATCACTAGAATGTAGTGCACCGCACTCCACTGGAGATCAAACTCAAGGCCATGCATGGACACCAATCAATAACTCTACCCAAGAAGGGCCACACAAACAAACAAGCCACTCAAGGGGAATTCAGTACCTGAAACCATCAAGAACCCATATATACATATCAACTATCATGCTATAACACATGACAAAACCACCACAGTTGCCAATGCACCCACACACTTGGACCACACAAGGGTCACCAAATAATAAAAACCCAAGAGAAACACACCAACCATACAATCTAAAGTTCTCTGAACAGTTTCTCGCACATGGGTATCATCCATCCCTGAAAGGTGCAAAGATCTAGGAGCTACTCTTCCTTCACCACCTGCTACTTGTTTCAATTCTTCTAGAACACTCTAGTATGTCACACCTAGGAACCCAAGAAACAAGCTACCACTAACTCACTACACTACACATGCACACTCACATGGCAACAACATCAACTATGTGGGCAACATATACCAAGAGATCCCAATATATGAATATGGGCTCTGATACAAGATGTAATTCCCTGCCAAGGAATCCTTGGAACAAAGGGGTTAAATATGAACTTTAAGAATTTTTCTTTTTGAAGCATGGGATAAACATCATGTAACAATGTCATCACATAACCATAATGTAAGCAAGATAAGGATATGTAATTGAATACATCTTGATCATCATGTGATCGTGCATAAGTAGAAGACTTCACAAGAACTTCTAAAGGTTCCAAGACAACCAACCAACATACGTAGCCCAAGATTGGGTGAACCCCGTTAAATCTTTGTGTCCTCTTATTATATTTTTGTGTATTTTATTCCTTTGCATTATTGGTTATATTTGCACGTAACTGTTATATTTTTGTCTTCTAATCCTAACAAGTGGTATTAGAGTCCAGGTTGTTTTTCAGTTATACTCTAGAGGAAGGTCTCAAGGTTGAGTGAGAGTAATGGAAGACGAGAATAAGTTGAAGGTTGAGAAGTTTAATGGGAAGAAATTTCAGTTATGGAAAATACAAATGGATGACTATCTCTATCAGAAGGATTTATGGCAGCCATTGGGAGGAAAATCCAAGAAACTGACATGAATGTCTGATGAGAATTGTGATATTCTAGATAGAAAGGCACTTGGTAGTATTCGTTTATGCCCAGCACAATTGTTGGCATTTAATATTACACAAGAAAAGACAACTGAAGAGTTGACGGAAACCCTAGCAAAGTAATATGAAAAACCCTCTTCAAATAAGGTATTTCTTATGAAGTGTTTATTTAATATGAAAATGGTAGATGGTGGGTCAGTTGTTGATCATTTAAATAAGTTTAAAATAGTTACCAATCAATTATATTTTGTTAATGTCAATTTTGATGTAGAAATTGAGGCTCTTTTGATTATGTGTTCTTTTCCTAAAAGTTGGAATGAATTGGTAATGGTTGTTAGTAACTCTGTTTCCGGTTCAAATACCCTAAAATTTGATGATGTTGTTGGTGTTATTTTGAGTGAAACTTGTAGGAAAATCTTAGGTGCATCCACATCAGGTAGTGTTTTGAATGCAGAAAGTAGAGGCAAATCAAGGGAGAGAGGAAATAATTTTGCAAGTCACGGGAAATCATGAGGAAAATAAAAGGGAAACAGGTCTCAATCCAGAGGACCCAATGATTCTAGGTACTGTGGGAAATCGGTTCATAAGAAGAAAGATTGAGGCTCTCAGAAGAATAAAGAAGGAGACAAACAAGAAGGAAATAATAAGGAAAATGTGGTAAGTAATAAATTTGAAGAGGATGTTTTTCTTCTTTCCTTAGAAAATATTGATGATTTATCGGGTCTAGATTCAGGGGCCTCATTTCATGCTACACCCCATAGAAGGTATTTTCTTGATTATATCCAAGGGGATTTTGGGCTAGTTTATTTGGGAGATAATTAAACCTATCGTATTGTTGGCAAGGGAAGAATTAAGATTAAGTTGCAGAATGGTAATCATTGGCTACTACAAGATGTAAGGCATGTTCCAAGGTTGAGTAGGAATTTAATTTCAACAGGGCAACTAGGTGATGAAGGTTGCACGGTTACTTTTAATAACACAAATTGGAAGGTTTCAAAAGGTTCCTTAATGGTAGCAAAATGTGTGAATGATGCAGGAGCATCCATGAAGACACCTAAGAACTTGAAGACTCCAGTTGATCAGAGCATGAAGACATCTCTCCAAGTTAATTGGGAGGTCTTGAAGCCTATTATGGTTTTATGCAATGATTAATTTAAAGGAATTGGTAAAACTCCTAAAGGGCCAAATAAGGACCTTAGGAGAAAAATGATGTAAAAATGATCTAGTAGTGCTCCATGGGGTTAAATCGGGTAATTAGGGCCTTAGAGAGTTTATTTGGTCCTATGATATTGGAATCCATCTAATTGGATAGGAATAAAGGTCTAATTTGCATTAAATTGTAAGTTAGAATTTGAATTTTCAAATCCTAACAACTAGTTAGGAAAGGGTGGGAAAGTGAGTTTAGAGTTGTTTAGTGAGTTTAGGTACTTCCAATTGAATGGGATCAGTTTGGGAAGTTAAGAAATGCTTATTTAGATTGGTTTCAATCCAAGTTTGATATGTGTGAAGAGAATGTACGAATTGATCCACAATATGTTGGTTGTACATTATTTTTGAAGCAATAAAGGAGAGTTTACTTGTAAGTTTGTTGTTTTCCTTTGATGTTCTTTTGAATCCAAGATTGGATATCATTAGTATATGCTTATACATTGGTTTTGAATCCATTTGAAAGTATTTTGATTTGATTTTGTGCCCATAAGGCTGACTGTGCCATGACAATCACTATTTTGACAAGGTTTTTAAGGAATGAATGGAAGATTCATCCCCATTCTATGATTACTATGATTGGGGGATGAATCATAACATTATATATTATTTATCTAACCTTATATGATGGAAGGATAACACTTGGTTGTAGGGTGATCACTGAAAGGTTGACTAATTACATAGTTTGGATGAAGAAAATGGAGGTATGGGAACAACAGTGAGAGATCTACCTTCATGAGGCATATATTTTATGACATGGAGTGTTTGGATATGTTCATTTAATGGTGAATCAGCCATTTTTTGAGTCTAGAAAGGCTTGGAGTGTGTAGATTGGAGAAACCCTTGTATTGAGGGCTTGGGAGTAGCCATATTGGGGGTTTTGCATTTGAATTGGTCAATGGGGTTATTTGAGTTGATATTCCTTTGTTTTGAACCATATTGAGAGACTATTGAAATTCTTGTGTCTTGGGAGTAAGACTGGTTTGTACTTGCTTTGGAAAATGGGCCATTTGTGTGGTTGAAATAGGGGCACAGTGTGAGTTGGGGTATTTTGGTCCAAACTAACCTATGTCAAGTTTTGGATATGTTCAAGAGTGTTGAAAAGGGTATTTGAATACCTTGTTTATCTGTCTAGTGTTTTGGGAAACTTGAGTGAAAATTTCACTTTACTATTACTGGAGACCTACTAGGGAAACAATTAGGCCTAGTAGACAAATAAGAGGTTTGGGGTGTTGGGTATTGAGTATAAACCTAAAAATTGTTGAATGCTATTGAATCAACCTTTTTAAGGTTAGAGACAACCATTTTGGTTTTTGGGGGTTGTGTGTGAGTTAGTGGTGTGGTTTTGGCTATTTGGAAGCCTTGGGGTTTAGGAGGCCTAGTGAGGGCTTGAACCTTTCAAATATTGATTAGTTGGATTATGAACTCCACCAACACCTCCCACCTCTGCATCTATTTGTATCAGAGCCTAGGAGCATCCTAGGTTAAGAGAGAGAAGAAACTTTTGGGGTCTTTGGTGTACTTGATCCTTTGTTGAGGCCTTGGAGTGTCCATTTCCTCCTTGAGTGTTCTAGAGTTGATCTTTTACATTGGAGATGTTAGAAGCAGAAGATGATGGGATCCCTAAGAGGGTCACTAATGCTGAACTTGCCAAGCTTGTGAAGGAGCAAATGGTAGAGAACAAAAGAATGAGAGCAACCCTTGAACAAGAGAGAAGGGAGAAGATAGAGAAGGACAAGGAGATGAGATCCTTGATTGACAGATTGACTATACTTGAGAAAAGAGGAAAGAGTATGTTAGAAGATGCTGATGAATGTGAAGATCGGGGAGAAGAAGAGATCCATTTGAGAGAGGAAACACAATTAGATCTTGAAGATGTGAGGATGGCCAAGTTTGCTAAATCCATTAGATTGGAGATGCAAAAGGAAGATCAGACTTACCCATGTATGTGAGTAAGATGGATGATGAAGAACTCATTGATTGGTTCAATGCCATGGAGAACTAATTTGAGTGTGAGGACATTGAAGAGGAACAAAAGGTAAGAATTTCAAATTCAAGGTTGAGAGGACATGCCTTGTTATGGTGGGATTGTGTTCAAGCAGAGAGGTGGAAGAGTATCAAGCCAAAGATTACTTCTTGGTATGTTATGATGGACAAGATGAAGGAAAATTTTTTACCTAGTGACTATAAGGTGTAGATGTATAACAAAATGCAAAGTCTTAGGCAAAGAGAATTGGATGTACAAGGGTACACTAAATAATTCCACAAGCTAGACATTAGAGTTGGCCATGAAGAGGATGTGGAAGAAAAGGTGGCAAGATATTTAGGGGGACTTAGATTCAACATCCAAGATGAATTAAGCCTCGCAACCCCTAGATCAGTTGAGGAATGTTACAAGTTGGCTATGAGAGATGAGGAGAAGTTGAGGAGAAAACAAGATAATAATGGTGGTGGTAGAGGTAATCCAAATAAAGGTAGGGGAGGCAGATCCAATAATGATAAAGGATGACCTAGTGATGACAAAGGAAAAAGCATAAATGGGATAGTGCACAAAGATGGGGGGCCAAAAAGGGGGTATAAGATGCCACTTTTTTTCCTGAAATCAGCAAACTCTGGACTTCAACAAGAAATTGAAGATAGTTAGACTCAAAATTTTAATATACGACAAGAACAAGAGTTGTAATACTCTGAATCTAGTTCCTAAACTACTAACTTATTTTTAAAATGGTGCAGATTAAGGCCCTCAAAAAGGGGGAGCACAAAAAGTGGTCCTATTTTTTGTGAAAAAACATAACATAGCGTTTGGTGTGCTCCCCCTAAAATTTAACTTTATTTTTGAATTTTTTTAATCACTCTAGTGAGAAGTTAGCTAACACCACATAGTTTATCCTGGAATGTTTTGGTAATTTTTTGATGAATGTATAATTTTTTATGAATTTACAAAGTGCACACATCTTGAAAACATGAAATTTCTGTGTGCTCCCCCTAGAAATCATTTAAAACTAATCGAAAATCAAATTTTCTTTTTTTTAAAGGGTGTAAAATGGAGTCTAGTTTCTAAAAATGTAACTTGTTGCAAAATTTGATGAACGAGCTAAAATCTATGCCCAAAATACTACATGTTGGTTTTTTACAAAAAATGGACATACACACAAAAGAAATTAGAGTTGAAAAACTTAACATAATCAAAATTCAAAATAAATTATATACTTAGATAGCTAACAGAGAGATCTGCAATATCACGTCATTTGATTTTTACGTTCTTGAGCCACAAGTAAACCTAACGAGGAGCACACAAAAAAAGATGTGATTTTTTGTATGTCTGCTAGAAAACACATCTCAGGCCTATTTGAATCGTCCAAGCCTTTGGGTTGGATCTCCAAGGAAAATCCAAGCCTTAGGATTTGTAAATTCCAATGCCTTACAAAGCGTGTGCGCCCTATAGGGCACACACCCTATAGGGCGAGTGCACTATTGAAATCTATGACTTTCATAGGGTGTGCACCCTATGAAAGTCATAGATTTCCATAGTGCGCTCGCCCTATAGGGCGTGCGCCCTATTTAAGTCATAGATTTAAATAGTGATGAGAAATTTTTAGAGTGAGCGGAAGAGAGAGAGAGAGAGAGAGCTCTCCCCCATACTCTCTCTCTCTACACCTTCCTATTCTCTATATTCTCCCTTCTTGCTATCTTTCAACCCCCCTCTCTCTCTCTCTCCACCTTCCCACCCTCTATATTTTCCCTTATTACCCTCTTTCACCCCCCCCTCTCTCTCTCTCACACACATATGCTGTCTCCCACCTCCCTACCCTCTATATTCCCCCCCTCTCTCTCTCTCACACAAATATATGCTCTCTCCCACCTTCCTACCCTCTCTCTCTCTCTCTCTCTCTCTCTCTCTCTCTCTCTCTCTCTCTTCGCCTCCAGTGAACTATTCTTCAAAGCCTCCATTTTTGCATAGCTAGGGTTTACGACGCTTGTAAAAGACACAACTATGCCCCTGTAGGGATTCATGCTCGTGCTTGGAATCATGTTATTTTCATGTACACCCTGACATTTAATACAAAGATTTAGTCAGATGCCTTTAAAGACCTAAAAGAAATGAAAAATAACATTTAGGCCAAAAATACATACTGCATTTCTGTATGTAGTACCGTTAGCTGCAACAATCCAACCGGCTTCCTCTGCTAAGGCACAAAGAACTTCATTAATGTCTTCTCTGGGAGGAAGATTATAATTTCCATATTTCTGCAAGCCCTAAAATATTTTTGTCGTTATTGCTCTCCGCCTTCACTCTCTCAATTTAGTCCTCTCCCTCTCCGCTACACTCAGCTTAGCCATCCTTACCTACTCTTTAACATAGATTGTCTAAAATTTCTATACAAAGGCATCCTACAGGAAAAAATGAAAAGTGTCCCAGAGAATATCCACAATTTGTATACAAACGCATCATACAGGAAAAATGACAAAAAATTAATAGCAATTTAAGGTAAAATTTATAATTAACGCTGGCAGTACCAAGGTCATATCCGCTATCAAATCCTGGCCTATGACGTGCAAAATGAGCAAAGCAAGTGAAATGAAAGGGAAGGGATGGATCAAATAGCGAAGGTGCATCAAATCGGATCAATATCATAATAAATACAGAAAATATTGTTATGGACAAAAATATTTGCATATTAATTCGTTACACCTTTCCCGAGCTTCTGTACCTTGCTACATGATTAGACATTTTCGTTAGTAGAATTGAATTTTTAGGTTAAGTTTTACAGATCATCTTTTTTATCTAAAGGACGCAGATCGACTACTGTATCTTCCTCAAATATTGTGACAATTATATCGTCCTTACATCATCAAGTCAGATAAACAACAATCATGATATTTGTTTCGTACAATTTTTGTGCAAAGATGATTCAGGCATAATATCAAATTTTTATACAGCGGTGAAGTATCCATGCATGGCAGGCTTTGGTTTTCAGTGAAGGATTTTCTAAACACCTCCATTGCAGGCATGCAAAGAATTTTTTTTAGGTTTCCAATAGATTCAACATACCTATGATCAAAGTTTAGAATCTGATTTTGTTTAGGCGTTTCAAGCAAAATTTTGATTCTGTTTCTTTGCTATGTTTTGCTAAAATGCACAGGCAATTGAGTCCAGAATACTATAAAGAATTCTTTAAGAGTCCAATACAGATTCTTTAATGCTTCTAGTGAATCCAAATTTAGTTGTTATAAAGATGAGATGTTAGTGAATGACTTCTTGCTAATACTACTCTTCCACCAGATCCAAATTTCAACCCTTTTGTGGATCTATAGGCTCAATCGCGAGCCCACAAGATTGCCCAAGAGAAAACTGTGATTGTATATCAATTGATTATAAAATGTTCAGTTGAGGAGAAAATATTGCAACGATCAAGAAGAAAATTGGCTATGGAAAATCTCGTTATGAATTCTGTTAAGAATGAAACAATTAAGGAATTGCATGATATATTACTCAATGGTGTGCAAGGAATATTCTTGATGAACATGGGATTGCAGCTACATCTATTCAATATACAGAGGAAGATATAGAAAATCTTCTTAATAGAGAGATTAATGTGAGAGAAAAGGACATTTCAGAAGAAAATGGTTATCTTGGCGCCATCCAAGGTATGCCAATTACTCAAGATGAAGAGTAAAAGCCCACAGTTAATGGGAAATAGTGGGAAGAGCTTCTTGGACCCATGATAGAAGTCACAGATAAGGAGGAAGATCTAGGAAGGGGAAAGCAACAAAGGAAAGAAGTAAGATATGTGTGTGAGCCTATGTCAAATGATGATGATGAGTACACACCATCTGCTAGTAGCTCAAGTAGTGATAGAAGCTCTTTAGTGCACATGTACACTGACACAAAAAATTCAGATAGAGAAGTAACAAGTGCTATGGATTTATCCATAGAGCAATGTGAAATGAAACCTCAAATTGGTTCATTAGCAGGCAAAGAATTTGGTCATGCACTTCATTCTAGCACCACAAATATTTCTATTAGAAATGCCAATTCGTCAATGGCCTTGTATTTATGGGACTTGGGAAACCAGTTTACTCATGTTGGGCAATATCCCTCAAATGTAAGTTCATTGCCACCTTTGGCAAGCCAGTCTCACTCCTCATTTTACAACAAAGGGCAGCCATCTATGGTCCAAGGTTTTAATTTAGCTAACAAATGGAGAGCTTCTCAAGGTACTGATCTCTTTCATAGAGAAGTTCCTGATTCATCTTTAGGTTCTCGTTTAGGTGACCAACTCCTTGGAGGTCCACAAATATACCCATTGATTTCCCAAATGGGTAAAAGGGTAGATGCAATTTTTGAAAGAGTATCCCAATTGAAGAGAAATGGAAATTCTAGTGAGCATAAAGTTATTGCAGATCCAATAGGTGTATCTCCTCCACTGACAAATATAATTGCTTCCAGAGACTCTAGTTTAAATGGAGACTGTTTGTTCCCAAACATGACCCAGTCGAGCAGATGAACCAGATGTTGCTTGAGTAAAGAAGATAGTGGTTTATTAAAGCATCTGCATTACCCCACATGCTATCAATTACTACTTTTTGAGCGGCTTGCCAGCTGCTTTTGTGCGGGATTCCATAAAATATAATGTCCTCATGCAAGTACATGGCAGTTTTTGTAAACATTTTCTATTGTAAAGGGTTAGTGAGCAATATCAAAGAAAAGGTTCTTGCATGTATTATTTAGACACATATCAATTAGGAAACCATTTTTCTCCCATTACATGGCAGAAATACCTAGATTCACTTTGTCGGTATCAATAGGCAGCAAGATGAGGGAAGAAATATTTGTGAAGAGGAAGTACAAATGTTACTATCCAAAACCATTTGGAGAGTAATATCCTAAAAAAAAAATTTCAAACAAGAATTTTTTCTCCTATCTAAGAATGAAAGGGTTGTCTGATATATAGATGAACTGATCTTCTCTTGATGACAGTATATTCAAAAATGTAAATTGGTGTAGAGATAAGAATTAATTGACTTCCAGTAGTATGTCCCGTTCTCAGGATTTTCCCAAACCAATGGTTTGACCCAGGAGACTTACACTAGTTCTCTGCTACCAGCGATGCCAGAGATACTCCAGTCTACTGCCTTGGTATTAGAGATACACAGAATGATGAAGCAAGCGTGACTACAAAACTCTCTCTCTCTCTCTCTCTCTCTCTCTCTCTCTCTCTCTCTCTCTCTCTCTCTCCCCCCCCATACCCTTTATATTTTCCCTTTTTCTTTTTTTACATAGGGCTCTCTCACCCTCTCCCTCCCCCCATACCCTTTATATTTTCCCCTTTTTCTTGTTTTACATAGGGTGCACGCCCTATAGAGCGCACACCTTATTTAATAGTATTCATAACACTTTTTAGTTTTGCATAGGGTGCACGTCCTATAGCGCGCTCGCGCTATGCAAAACTAAAATAAATGGTCTTCTTTGCCAAGGATCTCATGAAAGAGGCCCACTTTTTCTATTGCTATCTGAGTTCTACGTGTTATCTGACAAGTATTTTCTTTTCATGGTGTTGATAGTGACAAATAATCATATTCTATCAATTTGCACCATCTTTTTTGTTTAAAAATCAACATCAAATTGTGAAAGTCAATCATTATCACTAAAATTTATCGATTGAGGTAAGTTTTTTAGCTTTTTAACATGTCAAATGTGAATAAAGAGTGTTTTGGTTTATAATTGGTATGATATAGACTTGTTCAATATATAATTTGATATAATTGTAATAAATTTATATTATAATTTGTCATATTGTAAGAGGTTTATATTATAATTTGACTTATTGTTTTACATTTATATTATATTTTTAAAATTGTAATCAATTCATATGTAGAAATCATCATCATGCCAAGGAAATGAGCAAAGAATTTAACACTGAAAGAGCATAAAAGAGATAAAGAGAAGAAAAGGGAAAGAATGAGACAACTTTGTGAACACAAAAAATTAGATACCATAGAAGATTTTTATTTGGATGAGGAACATGAAACATCAATACAAAGTAAGAGAGAATTGGAATTGGAAACAAAAAGAAAATGAATGAGAAACTTGCATGCAACAAGACAATTGAATTATGAAGATGTGGGGACATCATCTATGAGTTTCCAAGTTCAAGAGACATCATCATCCAATGTTGGAGGCACACCAATGTATCATGTTGAAGGCACACCATTGTCTACATCCCCAAAGTGGAGGTACACAATTGTATCATGTTGAAGGCACACCATTATCTACATCCCAAGGTGTAGGCACAACATCATCTCATGTTGAAGACACACCATTATCTACATCCCAAGGTGTAGGCACAACATCGTCTCATGGTGAAGGCACTCAAGATGGTACACAATTCACACATAATATTTTTGATGCTCCTAGAATTATTTATAGAAAGCCAAAATATTTGATTGATATTGATACTAACATTTTGCAAGCAATGTCTGACAAGATTCCCAAGCATACTTGTCAAAGAAATGTTAATCGTATTTGGAGATCATTTTTTGAGAATTTAAACATGACAGGAAGATGTCAACTATTTGTTGAAATGATGAGAAATCTGAAATTTAGGCCCATCATGAAGATTCTTGGGCTAAGAACGATGGATGAGTCTAGTGAAAAATCTATTGTAAAGAATCTAATGACTGCATATGAGAGTGTGGGTTCTACATCGCGCATGAAAGATAGTAATGTCACACGACATGTACTTACATCAACGATAGTAAGCACTCAGATGAAGAAATCTTGACTCATTAGAAAGACAAACAAAACATTGAAAATAAGTAGAAGGGTATGTGCAAGATCATTAGGGGCCAAACTATGCCCTTAAGTGGCAATGAAAAATTAGAAAATCAGAGTTAGTCAACTTGATGTGAAAATTTCAACTAGCTATCAACCTAATATCAAAAAGTTGTAAGAATAGAATCTGTAGAAAATTGAATGTAGTTTCTAAACTACTAGGCCTTTTTTGAAAAAAATTTAGTAAGATTGGTGAAAAGTATAGATTTCAATGCAGTAGTACAAAAATTTCTGGAAAAAAATAAGAAGTAGGTGTATGTCTGACCACCTTAATCATAATCAAATGATAATATTTTATTATAAGATTTTATATATAAGTAGTAGATTCATGCTCGAATGTGACACATTTTTTTGTAATTTTATTCCAAAAAAATAATTAATTATGAATTTTATGCTACAACATTTTTAGAATTAAAAAAACTCCCATTTCTGACCACCTTAACTCATTCAAAACTTTACAAAATTAAAAAAAATAAAATTCCTTATAGTAGGCGAAGCATAGAATGTGACGCATTTTTCAGATTTCAAAAATGTTATACCATCTGAAAGTTATAGTCATTTTTCAATTAGTATATAAATCAACACTTTAGAGGTAACTCAATTAGAAAATAACTAATAATTACTTACCGAATTCAAAATTTGACAGTAATTATATCAATAGAAAGCTGATAATCTCCTTAAGATACCCTTTTCGATTCATCAAATTTGGGTGAAAAAAAAGTCATCAGCTACATGGTCGAAGTTTGGAACTCAGAGAAACAGGAGAAAAACACATTTTTGAGAGATTTCAATAGTTGACCATGTAGGTTTGGTGCACAAAGAAATACCGAGCCTAATCGGGTACCCATATTTTTGTGTACCTGATATTTTTAGGTACCCGAAAATGCCAGCAGAATTTGATTTTTCACTTTCCCTCCCCTTTCTCCCTCCATTTCTCCATCCTTCATAAGATATATTATATATTAAAAACTATATATTAGATTATATATTATATATATTAAATATTTTATAATATCAATTATATATTAAATATTATATAATATACATTTTACATTAAATATTATTTAATATATATTAATATTAAATGTTACATTATATATCATATATTATATATTATTTTATATGTATAATATATTAATATGTATTTTACAACTATGTACGAAAGGTTGGAAGATTGCAGAAAAATCATGGATGGCCATTGAAAGAAGCAAAGGAAATCAATCAGCCATTTAAAAAATTCATGGGCGGCCATTGAGGAAGAAAGAGAGTGAGAAGGAGAGAGAGAGAGAGAGAGAGGAGAGAGAGAGAGAGAGAGAGAGAGAGAGAGAGAGAGAGATGGGGAGAGAGTAGTAGAGAGAGAGAGAAGGGGAAGGGGAGAGAGTAGGAGAGATAGAGAGAAGGGGAAGGGGAGAGAGTAGGAGAGAGAGAGAAGGGGAAGGAGAGAGAGAGAGAGAGAGAGAGAGAGAGAGAGAGAGAGAGAGAGAGAGAGAGAGAGAGAAGGGGAAGGATAACCAATTCATTACAATATTAATCAGTAAGGAGAAAGGCAAACTTAAATAATATCACAGCGGGCATTAGAAATCCAAATTCTAATTAGGAGTTTTAAGCAAAGTGAGGAAGGTCCTGGATAGGGACATTACAGATCCACACATTGTTTAGTAGATACCTCCAAGAACCC